>VDFB02105785.1:292476153-292720847 GCA_007258455.2 Sequoia sempervirens | reverse complement strand
CCTCCCACACCTTCTCCCTCTCTCAGGTCTCTCACTCACACTCTAAAGTCTCTCCCTTTGGCACCCTACCTACATAACTCTCTTTTTCTCACCGTCTCTCTCTCCCCCCTCTCGCCCCCTCACACTCTCAAGTCTCTCCCTTTGGAACCCTACCTACATAACTCTCTCTTTCTCACCATCTCTCTCCCCCCCTCTCTCCCTCCACTAACTCATTTGATTGCAAAATCCGATGAATTTTTTTGACAAAAGATGTATAATTTGATGTATTGTCAGGTAATTGTGATATTTGATGTGTAATTTTCTTTTTTTTTTTAATTCTATCCCCGATGTTCGTCGAAATTTTGACGAACCTAATTTTTCATCGAAATTTAGACAAAGCGTTTTGACGAACATGTGAAGTCAAAATTGTGGCCAACATAAATAAAAGTGAGCTCAACTATTTATTTGTTCTTCACAAACTGTCCTAAGTATAACAAATTTGCAAGCAGAGCAAATTCAAGAAGATATCGCCAGGTTGAGGGTAGTCATTATCTTTTTCCAAAATTCATTTGTGAAGTCAAATTTGTACTTTCAGGTTTGAAAATCGTATTTTAACGCAACATCTCCTCAGATTTCATTTTTAGACTTGTGCATTTTCATAATTTCATTTCCAGATTTTGTTGTGCAAGTTCAATATTCTGATTTTAGGAGTCTAATGGTTGGAAATCACAGTAAAATCATAA
This sequence comes from Sequoia sempervirens, assembly GCA_007258455.2. Classification (NCBI taxonomy): domain Eukaryota; kingdom Viridiplantae; phylum Streptophyta; class Pinopsida; order Cupressales; family Cupressaceae; genus Sequoia; species Sequoia sempervirens. Next base: position 292,720,125 of record VDFB02105785.1, on the reverse strand, counting down.
TTTAATAAGTTCTCAAATTAGCATTTTAAAGTGTTTTTTAGGGTCATTAACTTTAGGCTATCTTCTCTTTTGCAGGGGTGGTTGCATGCCATTTTTTTTGGGTGTAAAATATCAAAATTATTAGATTTTTTTACATGTCTATAATTAAATTTATTTATTTTTATTCAAGGGGTAAACGCTTTTGACCGGAGCTATGAACCGGATACAACCATTCAACAATACCACCCCAATGGGGTTTGAACCTTGGTGGCAAGAACAACAATGCCACCTATAAACCATCACACCATGCCAATACCAACATGTCTATGATTAAAAATTATTGGAGTGTGAGTTTGATACTTTTTGAAGATCTAAATATTCAAGCTTGGTAAAGAAAAATCATGTCAGATAATATTAGTCCAGAACAAAATGAAGAGATAGTTGCTAGAATGTGGGCTAGATTGAAAAGAAAGGGTGATGGGAAATGTTATTTTCCTTGCAATAATTAAAAGGGCTTAAAGACGAGAAGACTTTTAATCACAACAAAGTTGAGAAACATTGTAGGCAGCATGGTCATGTTGAAGGGGGGCATGATTATCATCCATTGGTAAGTTGTTCATTATATGTGTTTATATTGATTGAATTTGTAAATGTTTATATCATTTTAACATTTTTTATATATATAAAAAATCACTTGATCATGATCATGGTTTATTTGTGTCTATCATTATTATAAAGGTGGGGCACCCTAGGGCATATGATATGGATTATCACGGCCCAAAGAATGTGGTTTTGGAAGTGGAGGAACATGGAGTTGTGAATATTGAAGATGAAGTTAATGATCCTATGGAAGAAGATGATCATGTGCTAGAAAACACAGTTGAAGATGATGGTACAAATACATTGATCTATGACACATTTAGTGGCACAACTGATCATGATGATTGAGATGACTTTGATGATGTTCATGATTTACCTGTACTTGAGAAGGCATACGAGCCCCTTTATGAAGGATCCCAAACAACTCTTCTCTTTGCTGTATTGTTGCTGGTGAACTTGAAGGTTATGAATGGTTTATCCAACATAGCAAACTCACGAATGTTAAGGTATGTCATATATGTCATCTTTTTTCATCTATTTTAATTGTTGTTAGTTCATCACTAGTAAATAAAGGGTGAAATATGTACCATTAATATTCTTTATATTAACAAATTATTTTTTTGTTATAGATTGATTGGTGAATTTTTGTTACCACCATCAAATATTTTACCTCGCTCATATCGAGATTTATCTGGTATTATAAAAGATATTGGAATGGAGTATAAAGCAATAGATGCATGTCCCAATGATCATATTATATATCATAAACAACATGAATTTTCAATAGAATGCCCGGAATGTCATATCGGCAGATATCAAATAGATCAACTAATAAAAAAGGTGCCTCGCAAGGTTCTTCGTTATATTCTCATTATTCCACGTATGCAACGATTATTTAGGTGCGAAAGGTTAGTGCAATTTAAGGATTACCATGCACGAAATAGAAGTGGAGATGACATTCTTCAAATGCCTGTGGATGGTTCTGCATTTAGGGACATGGAGGAAAAATGGCCACACTTTAAAGAAGAGCGTCGTAATCTCAGGCTTTCATTGGCAGCAAACGGTGTCAATCCATTTGGAGAGCTGAGATCTATTTACTCAGTGTGGCTTGTTTTTGTTATCAACAATAACATTCCTCCATGGATGTCAATAAAGAGGGAGCACATAATGTTGTCAATGATTGTTTTAGGTATTTGTTTACATCAATTTTCTTTAACGTAGTAGCATCTCATTTGTCTTATTTGTTGCATAATGACTTATATTTTTTTATTTAATAGTCATGCAAATTAATTTATATATATTGCAGTAAAATGGTTATAATAATTATGTAATGTTTATGTTCATTCAACTAGGTAAGTACCAAGTTAAAGATATGAATGTATATATCGAGCCTCTTATCGACTAGTTACTAAAGTTATGGAATGGCGTCACTATGTATGAGGTCTCTAGACCAATAGGACAAAGACAATTTCAATTCCATGCAATGCTTGTATGGACAATTCATGATGCCCTAGGGCTAACACATTTTTGTGGTATGTTATAACGTTCGACTGCATTTTAACGATATTTAATTTTATGAAGTAGATATCATGCATGTTTTTAAATAATCTATTCATTATATATAATTATAAAAATTGACATATTTAATCCAATTATATATGATCTTGCAGGTCTTCAAACAAAGGGAAAATTTGCATGTCCAATTTGTGGTCCAAAGATGAAATCTCATCATTCAACAAATTTAGGAAAGTAGGTGTTTGATGAGTATAGGCACTTCTCCACAGAAATCATAAGTATTGAACTATTGAAAAACATATTTTCAATGGGAAAGAAGAGACTACATTAAAACCATGAAGAATGACACCTAGCCTATGGAAGTTGGAATATAATAGAATTAATCGTCAAGGTTATACATTGGATCAAATTGTTTATCTATCATATATGATATGTTTGGAATTTATATTTTTATATTGTGTTGTGTTTACTCATGTTGTAATTGACAATGATTGTCGTTAATTTGTTTAACTTATATGCTTCATGAAGGTCGTCAAGGCAATAATGGATGACTTCCATAGGGACTGAAAAGTTATCCCAGACAATTTAGTAGGTTGCCCTACTATGAGAAACTACAAATTGTGCATTTGTTTGATACAATGCATATCAGGAAGAATATAACAAAAACACTATGGAAAATATTAGATGGAAGGCATGACAAAGAAAAAATTGTCAAAATTTGTAGTGACATTCAGGAAGCCAATCATGCAATGAAAAATTTCATTCAATTGAATAGAGATGGAGACCAAATTAATATAAGTGCCCTTCCTTGGTTATTAACGGAGCAAAAAATCAATGCTATAAAAGAAGTCATACAAAAAATTTGATTTCCCACAGGATTTGCTGCGAACATAAACAATATCATAACAAAGAAAGGTGAATTTGGGTCAGGGATGAAAATGCATGATTGGCATACCTTCATTAAGGTAATTATTCTGGTATATTATATACACTTGTATACTACATGTACTTTTCAGTGTATTATGTTTACTACTTTTGGAAAAATAATGAAAAGATCATTTTATTATTGTTGCAGTATGTTCTACCTCTATCTCTCGCAAACAACTTTGACAACAATGTCAAGCAAGTTATATATGATCTTGGAAAATACATGAGGTAAGTAGCGATATTTGTTCAATTCGTTGTATAGATCTTATAATTGCCATTTTTTTAACTTGTTATGTAATATATTGTATATTTTTGCTAAATCTTGTTAATATATTTGTGCCTTGAATCACTTGTAGATGGCTGTCATCTAAAGAAATCCATAAAGAAGAAATAAATTATTGGAAGAGAAAAATTCCTTGTCTAATGTGTGAAATGCAAAAGTGTCTACTTTCGACATTTTTCAATGCACAAGAACACAACCTCATACACCAAGTTGAGGAGATTGAATTGTGTGGACCTGTACACAAAAGGTCAATGTGGATGGTTGAGAGGCACTTGAAATTTTTGAAGGCTTTGGTTAGACAAAGAGCACATCCTGAGGGTTCTATGGTGGAGAGATATATGGTATACCAGACCATGGTGTACATTAGTGAATATCTTCCTAAGTTTGCAGCAAAGATCCATGTAGATCCCATTTGGGATCCCAACTCCATTAACAAATTCGAAGGGGAGTACCGATGGGGAAAGGTAGATTGAGGAAAGTGAGGTAATTATAAGATGGTCATGGAGATTAATTAGAATACATTTTACATATGGTTTTTATGTATATTATACTTATTTAATTATTAATCTTCAATATACATCAATTATAAATTAAGGTCGTATACCGTGGTAATTAACTAATTATATGTCATTTGTGAATTTCAATTTTTTTTTATACAGTTGGTCGAGAGTGGGATGCACTACATTTGTACATCACAAACAACTTGATTGGATGGCGGTATGGATTGAATGATGTCAACAATCTAGTCACGCATTAACATGGGAAGGTGTGACTTCATTGGTTAAAGAAGCTCATCGTAATGGAGATTCCAATGTTACACAAAGGGAAATTGATTTAGCATATGGTTAAAGAGATAAACGGGTACACATAAATATATTAATCACCCATATTATTTAATTATTTTCAATTATATTGATGTATATATGATGTAGGGGATCCAACAACAACACCAACAACATCATTTCATGAGGTTAAATCAAACCCAATCAGAATTAGGAGAAGATCAAATTCTTAATTCACTTTCTTTTTCCTCAAAATTCATACAAATTCTTTTGATTCTTCAATTCTACAAGACTTTAAGACAACAAGTTAGCACTCCAATTTCAACAAACCATATGTCATTATCAGTATTCCAATTGACTCATTCAAAGAAAAAACCATATTAGAAAACTTCGACTCAATCAATCAGATTCACATCATTCTCAACCACCATATCAACATCTATACATTCTCTCAGCTTTTCATAAGGCAACACATTATGCTCACTTGCTACACAACCAATTACCAATCCTTCAAATTCCTGTATACATCATATCCTCAAGGCGCAATAAAACACTTATTCTAAATCAGATTCCAAAATGTCAATAACCAAACTTCAATCATTGAAAACAGTCTAAACTTCTCAAATAGCACCAATTCATTTTCCTTACAAGGAAAAATAACAAAGGCCAATCCTTCTTGCTATCAACTAGTTAATCAGTCCTTCAAGACACAAGATTCATCATGTTTTGAGAGAAATCAATTCAATACATCAGTGTATAAATATCAAATTTTCCTACTTTGTAAAGATACCAAGACACACAATAGAATCATCATTCTCAAAACAATATGCACTACCTTTACAACCTTATTCAAGCATAAATTCTACTATAACTCCATCCAAATGACAAGGTTCAAGTATTTAAGGTCACTCACATCTCTGTACACATAGATTTCCACTGTCCATGAAATCTAAACATTAATTAGCAATAGACCTACATACCCTAGATCAGGTGAACCACTCACACTAGGTTCAAAACCAAGATACAAAGGAACATTTAGAGACCTCTTAATTCCCATATCATCATATCAAGAACTCAAAATGATTTATAATGGAGAAACTAGCAGATTTCAGACTATATGCCCAAGAAAGGCTACTAGAATAGGGCTATTTTACAAAGCATCCACATTTTTCCAACTCCAAATTGTTAGAAAACCTCAAAAAATCAAAGTAAAGGTCACAAAACACTAGATTTATCCACTTTAAAAGATTGAAAGACCCATTTAGAAAGTGTATTAACAAACCCTTAATTTTAGGCTAGAAACACCCAAAACAGTGATGGTTTTATGATTATCACCCTTACAAGCCTCCAATACTCTGTCCAACCATTGAAAAATGCTCCATTATGTCTAAAAATTCCTTTAAAAACATCTCCTTGGACATGCATACATTATTTCTCCAATACCCTGCTGGAAACCTTCATTTTCAAGAGGAAAACTCAAAAAATTAACTTTAAATTAGCAACACAACACCATATTCTTGATACCCTGCACTCACACAAAAAAAAATCACATAAAGGAAACCCTAATTATCCCATCCCACCATTTCTAATAGGCTTACATCGGTGGGATGGGCCTTAAAATTCTTTAGGGACTCTCAAAATCATAGTGAAATTAACTTTGCCCGAGACACAGGATTGTCTTTGATTCTTTTTTTGCTTAAAACTAACTTTCAGACTCTTTGACAATGAAAACTAATCTTTCTCAAATGAGATTACACAAGAACTAACTCTTGGATGTTACCAAATTAGCAATACAAGTTCAGAGATATAGAAAGAATGCTTGATAACTCAAAAAAATAGGGCTTGTATTCAATATTTTGTTACAAGAATTTCAAGATTATGCTCTTCCACGCCTTGCCATGATTTTTATTACTTTTTCCCTCTTAATAACTACCTTTTCTAACTTCTCATCGGTTCAAACTGCCTCTTATCTCCTATTATGCTTGATTTATGCCTTTTTGTTTACATAATATTGCATTATTTGCATTTTTTTGCATTTTCACCTCCTAGTAACTTCTTTTATGATTTGATTACATTCAAATTATCCTTTTCATGGCCTGGACACACAAATTTAGACTTGAACATGTAAATTTAACATATTAGCCTTTTGAAGGCATTTACAAGATCTAGGTGCTCCTGCACCAATATATATGTTGAGATTTTTTTCTTTGCATACATTCGGCCAAGAATAAATATGTTTATCAACTGACGACATTGCAATAATTTTTACATGTTTGACATATTGTAGGTGAAACAACCACAAGGCTATGTGGTGCAATGGTTGTAAATTTTGAATTAAAAATTTGGATGACACAAAGAAAACTTGTGATTCTGGTATAACTACAGTCTTTTAGGTGACTAATGTTTCATCTAGAAGTCTCAGAAAATCAATACTATGGGATTTTGGATGATATACTTGAGTGTGGCTTTAAGTCCTTCAAATTAGTTTTGTTCGCCGTCCTATGGTACAGGCTACGATTGAATGAAAATGATCCTGGGAGAACTGTTATTGAACATGATAATGGATTTACCATGGTTAATACAAGGTTGATCGAGCAAGCTGGAAATGAGCCCTATGTTCTTCCAAGCCAATGTGAGCAGGTATTTTACTTAGAGGTTCCAGGTAAACTAGGTTGGTCATTTGTTGTTAGGCATGATCCAAGAGGAAGGCCAGTAAAGTATAATGTGGTGGAAGAAGAAGATACCAAAGAACTAGAAGATGGATGTAGATGATGATCAAGATCAACAGTTAGTTGATGATGTCCCTGATGAAGATGTCGAAGAGGAGGAACTAGATCATGATGATGTAGGAGTTAATGTTCATGAAGATGATATCCATGTGGATGACGACATTATTGAAACTGATATCAATGACGATGATGATGATATGACCAATCCTTACAATGTTGAATTTGGATCAGATGATACAAACAAAGAGTTGGATGAAGAAGAAGATCAATGACATTGAAATGTATGAGTTATGCAATTATATTATCTATTTGATATTAATTTCTTGATAGAATTATATTTGACTTATGTGGTTACATAATTAATTCATGATGTTTTTAATTTTTATGCCATTACATAATTAATTTAATGATGTACTTTTTAATGTTTGAAAGGTCAAAAAATTAAAACATTTCAATAGTGATGTTAACAACCTTGAAATTAGTGTGTTTTATGTTTCATGTGATCATAAAAGATTAAAAAGTCAGTTGTAGAGGTGGTTGTTCAGTGGTTGAGGTGTAAAGGCCTTTAAAAGGCATAAAGTGATCATTGTAATGGTTGTTGATGGTTGAGGATTTAAAATACAAGCTCTTGACATTCAAAAATCTATGTTTTTCTTCAAAATTTCTGTATTTTTCCTATTTTGCAGCACTGTATGGTCACATACAGCCATATTTTGATGTGAAATCAATTCCATGTCATGAAGGTATGTGTTAGCTTTGATTTGAATCTAATTTGAGGGCTTAAGGTTGATTTGAGTTAGAAAGCTTCATTTCTTTGCATACAACCCGGTTACCCTATTTTTGAGGGTTTTGTAGTCCAAACATGATATAAAGGGGCTCTTACACTTTTTGTGATTATTGTAGCTTGTGTAAGAGGCCCCATGGATACTGTTGTAATTGTAGGATGCATGAATAGGGCGTAGGATGAGAAATAAAGAAGGTATAGCTATTTTCCTCAAGAGTTTTGTGAAGAAAAGCATGTGAAATGAGAGGTTCAAGCCTAGGTTTCAACAAAATATGTATGGGAGATCTGATTTTATGAATTTTTATCCATGTGCAGACCTAATGGGTTGTGTCTTAACATTGAATATAAATGATACACACACACACACACATATATGTATGTATGTATGTATGTATGTATATGTATTTGAAAATGTAAATGTAAATGCAATTACTGGATGCTCTCCTAGAATAATAAATGCGACATATCATTAAAGAAATCTATATCTATGTATATAAATGTTTATTTCTAAATGCAAGTGTAAATGCAAAGAGCATATGGTTTTGTAGTGTTATAGATACAACATATCCATAAATTAATGTAATTGAAATTCTAAAGTCTTCAACACATATAATATGAAATCAATCAAACTATTAAACTACATGAGAAATAAATGAAAACAGTAAATGCATATGTATCTGGATCAAATCCTTTTCACAGTGGACCCTATTAGCACTCAAAAACTTTGGTTGAAAAACCACAAGAGGTTGCCAATCTCTTGGTACACTTTAGTGTAACATACAAGGCTTAATGACTCGAGTCTTCTTCTCTTTTGGTGTTGCTGAATCTAGGTGGGTCTACCTATATTGACTGATCAGACTTAATTGATGTTATTTAACTATAGTAATCTATCCACAATGGCAAGTTTACAATGAACACATGTGATCCTAATCTAACATGAACTAAATGAGAAATATGTTTAGTTAACAAATGTATAAAATGAATTAGATTTATGGATGGACAAGGGGAGACCAGTGCCTTATTGGGTATATGGAGTCTAATGAATATCTACAAATGTGGATTTCAATAATGGCAATAATTCAAATTGTCAGGCACAAAAATTGTTTACAACTTGTGTAAATGTGTAAGTGAATAATTGACAAACTCTTCTTGAGATAGAATGGAAATTCTAGTTATGTGATTCTTCTTATTAATCCAACTAACACTTCCCAATTGCTATGATTGATTAAAATATTTTAATCCCTACTTGAGAGAACCGAATAACCAAATCACACATTTATAGCAAATGTACAATGATAAACAAAGTATAAACTTGTTATATCAATTTAAACAATAGAGAAGCATCAGAATGGAGACAATCGAATAACTGCATAAATTTAACAAACAACTAATACCAAAATCTTAATCTATGGCTTAGATATCTTCATTTACTCCATCAAAATACATGCATCTGAGTCTCTGTACATGAAAGCATTTTTCTAGAAAGCTATCTATTGAATATCTCCTAACACCTATATCTATTGCATTACTATGGAACAAATATAAATACATCAAAACTTGGAAGGGACATGTCCCTTCACAAATGTTTTATTTTACTTAACTAATTAAAACAAGGGATTAGGATCTTTTTATCCATAGATGAACATTTGATAAATGATCTAGATAATCTTTCCGTTCATGAGTATTGGCATCTCCTAATGTGTTCTTGGCTGATATTTCCACCTTTATCGTCCTTTCGTTCTGCTCGCAGCTCTCGTCCAATGTCGAATCCTTCCCTGTAGCATTTTCTAGAATTCTCTGTAGCATCAATTCACATTCTTTGATCCACTTGGCTTTCTCTTTCAAGTTTTCTCCATCTTCAAATAGTGTAGGCAGTCCCATATTCGTAACATCAACCAGCCCCTTTGCATCTTCTCGCAGTTCCTCATAATAGTCCCTGTGTTTCTTTATAATTTGGTTACCCATACCAATGGCCACATTGTCAAGAACATCTCTTTCATTTAATTCTTGGAACTTTTCTTGAATCCTTCCATCAATTCTCTTGTGTTCCTGCCCTGTAACATGGTCCTTTGAATATGCTCCCCATAGCTTATTCAATGAAATCATTAAGTTGGCCTACCTTTTTCTGATTATTGCAGCGAGTGTATCATATTTACCTTGTGAATATGCAGTTGACTCCTCCCAATGATCTTTTACCTATGAGCTTTCACCATGTGTTATTAATTTAGGAGGTCCCATTGTGACTCCTAGCATGTCCTTCAAATAATCATTTTCTCTCATGATCCTTTCATTACTCATTTTGTACATTTCATTTTCTTTGATCAACATTTGTATTTGGGCTTTATTTAGTTTTGCCACATTAATCCCAATGTCTGCAGTCGCCACATGATCTACCTCTCCAACCTTTAGAGTCATGATATGTCCAAATGCTTTCTCATTATCAATCACCACTGACTTTCTAAGAGGTGGTTACAAGGCCCATATCATGAGTGATCCTTCATCTGGGTTATATTTGGATCCAACATATATTTCTGTCACCCCCTCTGGACTAAGCTTGTGTGTGGCACTATTATCCTTTAAGAAGCTATTGAAGACTAATGCAAAATTCAAATCCAGCCCTAGAAAGATCATAACTCCAACATCCTCTAACATTTTCCTTCCTTTCTCGGGGGTCATATTAGCCATTTCTCTATCCACAGTTAATTTCAAATTATTTAGTAGTTGTTCCTCATTGCTTGGTGTAATATTATCAACTATCTCCCTTATCTCCTTGCCCTTTTGCTTATACAAGAAAGATCTGAATTATGAAGAATTCACAAATTCATTGTTTGCTACAAATGACCTATATGCCATCTCTCTAGTGTCTGTATCTTGGCTCTTTTCAACACTTGGTTCTTTAGGAGGGTAGTTGTAATTTTGAGTTTTTAATCTGGAAATCCTACTGGGTAGGTCTCGTGGCATATCTTCTCCAGATTCCTCATCTCCAGAAAAAGGGAACCCTGTATCTGGCAACCCTTGGTTGTATTCCTCCACCACTCTCTCTGCTTCCTCTGCCTCCAAATTTCTAATCATGTCATCAAATTGATAAGGCACATGATCATATGCTCCAAAGTTTATCCTTTGTTTAGCATAATTGATATATCCCTCTGGATCAAAACCTTTTCTTGGTGGACCCTTATTCATATTATACTGCATTAATTTTTCAAGGATCAAATCATATACTTCCTTTGCAAGCACAGTAAAATCACCGAAGCACAAAGTACTAGGCATAATGCAGGTTTCCCAAATGAACCAAAATTCATGAAACTAGAAAAATCCATTTGTCTTACAAATTCCAAATATGCAATCCTATCCGAGATTGTTTTAGGCAAAACAAATGGAGAATCCTCAAAACCAAACACCCTTACAATAGTAGCATCTTCCAAGCAATACCAGTCTCCCTAATTGTGATCAATTGGTCCATTAAAGTCCTTAGGTCTAAGGAAGCATTTTATTTCATCAAACAATGATTACACACAAGGATGACTGTAGAATTCATATACTAGCTTTACAAAATATTCTTCAAAATACAGGAAACTGGAATTACCAAACCTACTGTCCCAAATGGCATTCCACAATTGAATGGGTAACAATTTTCCCTCTTTATCAAATTGTGAAACCTTCAACTTTTCTGGCCAAATCCCTAACTCTTGTCTGAAGTACAATACTGGATGTATTAAAAGAGAATAATGCCTAAGGTGCAGAGCATGGGATTTATTCTTGATTTCCATCAATGCTAAGTCGAGTTCCTTCAAGACAAATGAAGCATAGTCAAAAAACCTAGAATTATGACATTGAATGTTAGCTGCAATTACCATGGGAACAATGGACATATACTCAAGAACACTTGTCCTACCGATAAATAGGTATATCTCATATAGGGCTCAAATAAGTCCACATGGAATGGAGGCCCATCGCCATCATCAAGTGGGACAGTTTTACCATCTTTTTTAATTCTATGCAAGGGCAACCTCCAACCCTTGTAAGTGGTGTCCATTCTCCAAAACTCCTTTTCCAACTCTTCATTCACAATTTTCTCATTACACCACCCTTCCAACTTAAAAACCTCACTTATTGAAGCCTATGATATGTATATGAATGATTTCCCAGATGGTCTGCATATGGCCTTAAGTTTTGAGTCATAGTGGGTGGCCAACAATTTTACTAGCTATGTATTGACAAACACATTAGGGAAAACCATCTTTCCCAAATTTAGACGCCACAGATTACAAATTGACTCAAAACAATCTCTTCGGTGAAAGTGGAATCTAAACAATTCATAGCCTCTTATTGGGGTCTGAATATCTCCTATGTGCTTGCATTTGTCGTCCAATTTTTCCACTTACGCCCTCATTTGCACGGAGCGCCTACCTCTGGGCCCAGAGCTAGGAAATTGGTCAATTAAATCCCGATTTAGCTTTCATTCAGCACCCTTCGGCTCAATTCCAGACTCAACTTTTTGCTTCTTACTCTTAGGGTGACTGCTCTCACTTTGTTTTCTACCTTTCAACTTCCCCGAGCTGGTGGCTTCCATATTACTCGCTTAAAATTGTAGCAATGAGAAAGTTAAGATGCAGAGGACTTATTTGTTTTGATTGAGGTCTTTCAACTGAAACAATTCTCTGGCCCTTTGTTTGTCTCCTCATTTCCTTCGCTACCAATTCACAACAATGTTCATTTTGCAACGATTTCCTTTCAATTTATGAAATTACCTGTGCTCCGTGGCGCCATTAATGTTTTAACTCTAGGCACAAATGTAACGGATTTTCAAATTCCTTACTGTCACATCAAATGAACTGGTCGACAAGACACCTTCAAACTTTGGGCGATCTATACATTAGGCCCCAACCAACGTTCATTGAATACTCTGTTGATCGGGTAACACTCTACACATCTGACCGATGTTAACATTTGTCCCGTATACATCGCCAAGAGTCACCCCGACAATCATTTTGGTTCATTTGTTTCTTCATCGGCCTGACTTTTAGTATCGCTAACACATTCAGTGGTTCCTCCGATGTTATAAGTCTCGCCGATAACACATCAAATGAATTGGTTAGTAAGACACCTTCAAAATTTGGGCAATCTATACATTAGGCCCCAACCAACGTTCATTGAATACTCTGCTGATCGGGGTAACACTCTACACATCTGACTGATGTTAACATTTGTCCCGTATACATCGCCAAGAGTCACCCCGACAATCATTTTGGTTCATTTGTTTCTTCATCGGCCTGAATTTTACTATCGCTAACACATTAAGTGGTTCCTCCAATGTTATAAGTCTCGCCGATAAATTTTCTTTTGGTCTTGAATATGTCACTAGAACTCCTGTCGATATCCTCCTATTAGTGTAACTTAGCGAGTTAGGTGAACATTCAGGATTTACATCGATGGCACATGTCTCGCCAATATATTCCCAGTGCTCTTGTCGGTGAAAGAAATGATGGTCTCACTAATGAAACTTCATCGGTGAGACTTAAACGTTCAGGCCATCATATATTTTTCATGCCAAGATGACTTGTCTTATCGATAGATTCTCTTCATCGATGAGACCATAAGCCAATCTCCTCGATATGTCTTCTTTAGTAATCTTGATCACTACAACAGTTTTGATGTCTCATTGATGTGCTAAAAAGTGCTTGTAACCCATAATAGGTCGGGAGGACCCATACTAGCTCATGCTGATGTGATTTGCTTGCCATAATATCTTTGATCAGAAGGTTTTTCAGGAGTAGAACAAGGTGACCGTGGGTAATTATATTCTATAGGGCCAAACACATCCTTTTCTAACTCAAAATGTAGTTATTATTGAGAAATTTACATGAGTAAATCATTATAAAATTTTGAAATTTTTTATAGTTCCAACAGACCCTTCTTCATGTTTTATTGCAGCAATTTGTTGAGAACCATATCATATCCATCCCTTGCTAATACAGTGAAATCATCAAAGCATAATGTACTAGGCATAAATGCCTGCTTTCTGAAAGAACTCAGATTCATAACATCTGAATAGTCCAATTGCCTAACAATCTCCAAATATGTAGGCCTTAAAAACTTTTTTATTTCATTAGACAATGAATAATCACAAGGATGATAGAGATAGAAAGGGTAATGGCTTCTTTCTTAATATATGGGGAGATAGAGATAGATGGGGAGAGAAAGAGAGTGATAGAGATATATGGGAAGAGAAAGAGAGATGGAGATATATGGGAAGAGAAAGGAAGAGAGGTGGAGATAGAGAGTCGATGGATAGGGGGGATAGGGAGGGAGAGATGGTGAGAGATAGAGAGGGGGAGATAAAGAGGGGGAGGGAGAAAAAGGAATATAGATAGGTAGAGGAGGAGAGATAGAGAAGAGGGGAGAGATAGAGAAGAGGGTGATATAGAGAGATAAAGGGGGATGGTGAAAGAGATAGAGAGATCATGATAGAGGTAGAGAAATATATGGATAGAAAGAGATAGAGAGAGGACTGAGAGGGACATAAAAAGAGAAATAGAGATAGAGATATAAAGTAGGAGAGATGGAGGCAGAGATGGAGTGAATGAGAGAGAAAGGAGGGAGAGGGAGAGATAGCTCAATAGATAGAGGGGGGAAGAGGGAGTGACATAGATAGTGGGAGATATAGAGAGATAGAGATAGAGATATATGGGAAGAGAAAGAGATATGGAGATATATGGGAAGAGAAAGGAAGAGAGGTGGAGATAGAGAGTTGATGGATATGGGGGATAGGGAGGGACTGAAGATGGTGAGAGATAGAGAGGGGGAGATAGAGAGGGGGAGGGAGAGAAAGGGATATAGATAGGTAGAGAAGGAGAGATAGAGAAGAGGGGGAGAGATGGAGAAGAGGGTTTAGGGAGATAGAGAGCAACAAGGAGAGATATATCAATCACCCTCCTATATCTCTATCTATTCATCCTTATCTCTTTATCTCTCTACCTCTCTCTATCTCTTTGTCTCCCTTTCTATTTGTATGTTTCTCATTATCTCCCTCTCTCTCTATATTTTCTTCCCTATATTTATCTTTGTCTCCTTAAGTGTGCAATGGGTACATTGAAGAGGTCTTAAAGGAGAATTATCATATCTTTAATCAAATGGCATGCTACCTTGAGCATAAGTCCCCAAGGACACATGCCATCCTTGGATTGTTGACATGAAACAACCAATCAAAATTTAGTTTCTCTTTTCCCTCTCTCTCTTTTCCTTTGTATCTCTTATATTTCTCTCTCATGCTCTCTCTCTCTCTCTCTCTCTCTCTCTCCCTATCTATCTAAGTTCATCTCTTTCTCTCATTCTCTATCTTTTTAGTTTCTATATCTCTTTCTATTAGATAATAGGCTACATATATTGTGAGATTTGAGCTTGAAACAAATCTCATGCTTGGAAACCACTATTGTGTTGTTGGAAAACAAGTTTCAATTGCCATTTAATGGTAAACCAGCTGTAGTGTAATGGTAAAATCCTCTAAAATATCAGGTAAAAGCCTATATATACTATTATATAATAATAAATATAATTATATTATATATAATTTAATCTAATATTACTATTATATTAAATATATATTATATTAATTATATTTTATGTTGGGAGAACACCAAGGAAAATATAGAATATATACTTTCATGAAGAAAGAACATGAATGTCTATTATTAATCTACAAGAATGAGCTACAAAATATAAATCTAATATAGCTAATATATATTTAACTAATACATACTTAACTATATTGTAGAATATTAAAACCTAGCTAAATGGTGCCATAATTTTCAATTTAATTAACATACTCTAAAACCTAATGAAACCAGGTTGTAGCTCATTAAATTGGAGAAGTGAAAGGTCAATAACAACACCGAGGACGAGTTTGGAGGAGTGAAAACAAGGTCAATACCAGCGTCGAGGAAGAGTTTGGAGTTAAAACAAGGTCAACACCAACACTGATGAAGAGCATAGGAGTGAAAACAAGGTCAATACCAACACTAAGGAAGAGTTTGGAGGAGTGAAAACAAGGTCAATACCAGCGCCGAGGACGAGGTTGAGGGCACTCTGGGAAAATCGACGACCAAGAGACAATGAGTATTGTAAGTTTGACACCCCCATTCTCTTTAACCTGCAATTTTCATGCCTAGTTTCCAAAGATCTTCTCGTACATTGGCACCCCCAAAGGTCTAGGATTTCATCACACATAGCCTTCATCGCATAATTCTAAAGAAATTGTAGACTTAGTCCAAGTATATGCTAGGCTAAGCTAGATCTAATGAATGGAAACAGAGGCATGCAATTCTTCTTTAATACCTCCACCACAAACATATGCAAGGAAAGGTCCCTCCCTTCTCGGTAGTGATAACCTCCTCCACACACAACCCTTAAAAATTATGAATAGAGGAATATAATCTTTGAAGAACTCAAAGTTGATTCTCTCCTACCTGATGTAATTAGTCATTTTATCCTTACAAACATTTATAGTGATTACTAGAGGCACATAGACCAATTCTTCATAATAGAAGAATTTGATTATACTTTTCCAATGATGGCATTATGAGAAAACCTTAGGTTAAATGAATAATTCCTAGCTAATTTATTTAAATCATGTCCAACCGTATAAGAGAAGACCACTACTATGTGTACTTGGATACCATGGAGAAAGGCTCTTTGGGCTCTTTCATCAATCAAGGTATTGTTAAATTTTAACACCTAAAAGTGAGAATGAAGAATCTTTCCTAGGATGGTGGCCATCCCATTATAGCTCTTAGAGTTGTTAGAGATATTTTTGTTTCAAAGTAGAGATTGGACCATCAAATAGTGTCACCATGACTCTACCAATATATCCATCAAATTGACCAACCCTGACTTAACAACCACAAATTCACAAGAAAATTGCCCTTGTCAGCCCTAGGGCATCAATTCAATGCCAAGTTTCTTGCTTTAACAGACCCCTAAATGCAATGAACCTCTATCATACCATGTTGCAAACCAATCCACTGAGTTACAGTTCCAAGACAGTGGGTGGATTGGTGGATGTCATTTCTATTTAGCCCTCAAACCCTTACACAGGCAAAATAGGGAAATCCCTGTATTTGATTGTTTCTCCCACAAAATAGTGATTTAACACTTCAAAACAAAAGAAAATGAAAGGGAACACATATATTTATCTACACCAATGATCTCAGAGCATTTCAAGCTTGTACGGATCCATAAAACACAAAAGAACTTCAAAAAAATAGTAAAAACATAGAAAATTGCTTCAAGAACATGGTATTTGATATGAAATTTTGGTATCAACAATTGCAATGGGATGGGAATACAATATATTAGAAGTGGGATAATAAATGCATCGTTTGAAGCATCAAACCAATATGCAAAGATGAAAGAAAGTTCTAACCCCTTAAACTGAAAAAGTTTCTTTTAACTTTAAGTTTGTTGGGTAGCCAATTCTTTTAAGTTATCAAATCCTACCATCATACATAATGAAAATGTTGTTTCAAATGACTGTGAACGCTAACCTTCACTATTTGAAGATGTTGAAACCTTTTCATAGAGAACTAGAACATTGATGCAACCAATCATCCTACCTTAAAACATACCAAAAGTCTCCTAGAAATTAGACATAGGAAGATTTAAGATGACTTAAACAATTTTTATTGCCAAAGCATAAACTTATGATGACTTAACCAAGCCTAGTACACACTCCCTCCCTGTTAACCATTTAGACATATGGAAATTAAATGCAAATTTTCTGCTATTTTTAGTCATGTAGGTGTCCAATAAACCACTTGGTGGTGTTTCCCTTCAAGTTTATTTACTTGAATGAAGAGAAAAAGTCCTTTGATTACAATTATAGAATACATTTGAGGCCTTGGTTGTGTAACTGGTGGACCATAGTCACATTTAACACTTGTTACAAAGTTTGGGAGTTAAAACATTAAGTATATTTGATTTGTGATGGACACATTTGGACGGTAGTAAGAATAACTTGCAATCTATCAAGACTTGATTACCTTATAACCTATCAAATTCTAGAAATGAAATGATAGATTTATCATAATGTCACCTTGGGATCACATCACCATAAAAGAACTTCATCCAACATCCTTATGAGTACAGGTACCGCCAAATAGGTATTTATCAAATTTGTCTTCCTTGAGCGAGGGATATTCAAGAAGAGAAGAGGAAAGCGAGACATGTAGTAGGTCTAAAAGAGTGAGATCAACTAGAGGTCAAAAGATTAGAAGAAAATTTTGTAAACGCATCGAATTTTTTCTTGTTGAAGGGGGGTCATGTTCTTATGATGATGAGAGCATAGGTGACATCGAGGTTCCCATGAGGTACAAACATTTACGGAAGCAATGGGTACCCAAGGAACTTCCTCCAATAAACACTGATTTTTGTGTCAACGAGAGGATATATCGCATAGCACCATCATCATTACATGGTTTGGGCTTATTTTACATGGACGACATAAAGGTCTATTACAACAAAGTTACTGAATTGATGGAGTATGTCAAACCCTGTTACAGTTACAAAGATTAGATGTAGCTGGTTCGATATACACGAAGTATGCGTAGGTATGCACTTTCAACAAATTATATACAACTAAAAGATAAGGATCAAAATAAAGGAGTGGCTATGTACATTGACGGAAGGCCAATAGCATCAGGGAATATTGCAGGGTTTATAAACAGTACATGACCTGGGTCAACAAATAAGCAACCCAATTGTATATTCGAGGCCCACGAGGGAAACTGTGTATTCGTATGTGCGATAAAATCAATAACTATAGGGGAAGAGTTGCTAATTGATTACAATTTGAATCGCTTAGTTACAAACATAGTTATAATGGGGGTGGTACATACTATGTACCATTTTACCTAACCTCCAATTAATGACTCCAATATACTTTTTTATTCTTATGTTTTTTTTCGTAAGTCTATTGGTTTCATTTTGGTAATGTTTTTTTATATTTAATTTTTGTCATAGCGGAACATTGATTGTACAGGGAAGGCTCCGGCCCAGAGCACAAATCACGATGCATCTTCAGGTGCTTCTACTCGACAGGTTTACCTCATTGTAATTGTACAAATTAGATACGAGCAAAATATTTTATTATTATTTTTTTTATAAGTTTATTGGGTTAATTTCGATAATGTTTTTAATATTCTTGTTGTAGTCGGCTAATCGGGGAAAGGCACCAGCAATAGAGGAGAGCATCCATAGGGAGGTGCAGTCAATATTATGTGATGATGACATCGCATATTCAACAAACCCTCTCAATATGATAAAGAAGACCCAAAAAAAATGCAATGAAGAAATCCTTAAGTTGTTATTCATAGTGCCTCAAACAGATGAGATAAGAGAGAGGGTTAAAATATTGACTGAGAGAGCACAAAACTTGCAAGTAAGTTGTCATGAGGTCTTTAATTATAACATAAGTTCATTCATGGTTTTATATTTTATGCTCTTTTATGTCATGAACTAAAATATGTGTTGTTTTTACAAGATTTTTTGCGTCCTCATGATGCTGCTGGCCATGATGAGGGTACTGTAGGTGCTGCCCGAGGAGTAGGGGTTGGTACAAGTGTCGATCCTGATCTTCCTGTGCATACATCACATCATCTGACCCCATCATCTGTGCTTATATTGTCGTCTAAAATGTTGGCAACACATACCATGCGGGCATTGGGTAGTGCACCCTTTCGCAGCGAACACATGCCAAAACATGCATCAGGACATGTACTTGGGGATGTAGAGGCCACTAGTACTGGTGATGTTTTAGCAACATTTCCTAGATCTTCCCATATTACTAGTACGGGAACATTTCTTTCACATTTGTGGTGACCGAGGATTTCGTTCCCATAAAGATAAAGAAGGTCCCAGGTACTTTAAAATGTTTTAATTATTATTATATATAATCCAATTGAAATTTACTTATTGATCACGCTTTTTAGACTAATGACCACATGATCATTTTGTAGGAAATTATGTTTTTTATAAACATCTAAGTGATATTACATTGGAGCTCTTCGGGTCCACCATACGTATACAGTGGAATGCTCAAAATGAAGATTTAAAAGATGAGCTCATTAACCGTTTAGTTGTGCTATTCGGTGATAAAACATTCAACCAAACGAAGGTCCTTAAGAAAGCTGGTACCTATCTAAAGTATGTGAGGGACCAATATAGGTCATATTTAGGGAAGAAAAAAAAGTACGAGTGTCCCCCCATGATTCCAAAGAGGGAGTGGAAGGACCTGGTGTTGGATGGAAAGGAGAAGGCTGAAAAGAAAAAAGGAAAGACACCACTGGGCCAAGGAAGGTATGTGATACTATCAACAATGTAATTATATACTGATTACTCTTTCTTTTTACGTAATCTAATGTATTTCAAACTTTTCATAGGCTGCCCGACACCTCAAAGGAAACAAAGGCAATACTAGAAAAACACGGGCAACACAAACTTGGTTTTGGTGGTTATATGAAATTAGCCGCACGAATTGTAAGTATCAATAAATGAAATATTGCATCCAAATAATAAATTGCAAATAATTTTGGTTTTATCACACCATAGAAGAAAAATACATGATCTTATGCAAAAATGTAGGGCTCTGAATTCAACAGAGTGCCCACAGAAGAGGACCTGAAGATTTCCTTCCAGCAAGGCTATGGAGTCGTGGCTGAGTGCCTAAGAGTCTTGACTGGGCAAACACAATCTTCCACTGCATCCGACACATAGATAAATAAACTCAATAAAGTTTATTTAAAATTGAATACTTGTGCAATCTATTCAATATTAATTTCCACCATAAAGTAATTATGTTCCTATTTGTTTTAAACAGACAAGCAATGATAATGCTACACATGACATTGGAATGCAGCCTGGTGAGGGTGGAGCACAACCTGCATATGAAGGTCATGGTGTGCATCCCGGTACTGGATGTATTCATGTGCTATACAAAACGTAGTATGGATTAATACAATTAAACATCTTTAATTGCAATTGGTGTATTAATTAATGTAACCTTTCGTGTTTCAACTTTAGAGCATGTAGAGCATGATCATGCTAGAGAAGATAAGGAACATGATGTGGCCCCATCAGGTAAAGAGGACCACTCTAATGTTCTTTTAAACATATTTAATTGCAATTAGTGTATTAATTAATGTAACCTTTCGTGTTTCAACTCCAAATCAGGATTTAGAGGGTGTTCAACATGTTGAGCATGAGACTACAAGAGAAGATCAGGAACATGATGTGGCCCCATTGGGTAAATAGAACCACTCTAATGTTCTTTTAATTAATGAAATACTTGTAACAATAATAATAAAACATATCAATTTAACATTTCTTTTTTATTGCAATAGACCACCCCTTGCAGCAGCGTCCATGTCGTGAGTACACGACTAGGCGTACATTAAGATCACAAGCAGAGGGCATAACAACTGAAGGGGGGACAAATGATTTAGAAAACGATACTCCACTTCAACATTTTTTAGCTTCAAAAAAGAAACAAAAAAAAGTGATTGTAATCATATTATGAATGAATGTGAATATGTTAATGAATGAATGTTATATGTTAATGAATGAATGTTATATGATAATGAATGAATGTTATATGTTATTAATGGATGAATGAATGATTAATGTTATATGATCGGGTATGGGGAATTGAGAGTGATGTGAGGGGGGGGAAATGAGCTTCCACTGTCACGTGGTTGGCCCTGTTAAGTAGAGAATATTAAACTATTCTTGAAACAAAGAGAAGCTCAATAAGGTAATGAACTTTTGAATATAAGAAATGCATCATTTGAAGCATCAAACCAATATGCAAAGATGAAAGAAAGTGCTAAATTTTCACTATGGTGGCAGAAAAATGATTCGTTATACCCTGATGCCTTCATTTTCCAAGCCAATTTCTCCTACTTTGCATAGCTTTGCCATGTTTGTGGATGTGATATGACTCCTACACAAAACATGTACCAGTTTACGACCTTCAATCCAACTACATCCAAGTATCTTTTTAATTCATCTATCTTTCATCAAACTGTTTACTATTTGAACCTCGTACAAATGTTTTAGATGAAGAACCCATTATCGTGAAATGTGCCTCCAGTTGAGTAAAGTGAATCCATGCTCTGCATCATAATTTGAAGTTGTTTCCATTCCAATGTTATAAGTTTAGTTAGTTTGTATGGCTTTCTATGAATACCACATTGTGTTGTGTGTGGATTTGGTTTCAAATCTCTGTTTCTTTTGTTTTTAGTGGTGACATAACTCTAAAATTTGACTTTTGTGCATAATAGGTTAGTGGAAAAATGGACAACTCTGAAGGGTTTAGAGGCTCAATTGAGATAGATACACGGATATTTGGATCTTGTTGTTGATGGGAGGCTTCCACTTAACCATGAAATTTTGTTCATATGTTTTGTACTGATTTTCAGGAGCTTGAAGAAGAGGGGAAGCACCCACCTGACCTCCCAAACCTTAAGAGGAGAATAAAAGAGGGTAATGCTTTAATTTTGATTATTGCTGCATTTTTTTCAAGATTAGAAGGCATCACTTGTTTCATCTATTTGGACTATGTTTGATAGTGTTCATTAATGATACATATCGATCCTTTCTCTATCAGTTGTTAGAATTTTGTCCAATTTCAAAGCTTTAAGGAAAAAAGGGTCTACTCGGAAGGACTATACCGAGCGACTTGTTGCAGATTTGTCTGTATATTATGGCTATAATGACTATTTGATCCAGACCTTCCTCGAGGTTGAAGCCTGAATTTTTGGAATTTTGTTGTTAGTATCTATTCCAGTGCTTTGTTTGATTGCCATTTTAGCACTTTGTTTGTAGCCTAGTGAATTTCAGAATAAAGTTAAATGAGGTGATATTGTGCTAAATGACTGTAAATTGTGGTCTGCAAACTTCAGATGTTTGCTGTTGTTGAAGCAGTAGAACTTATTGAAGCAAACGAAGCTCCTCCACCTACATGCCTCTAGACCAACACTTTAAAGGTCAGTAGCTAGAATAACCAATTTACAGTTGAATAAAATACTTATTGCTCACCCGAGTAACCGAGCATCTATTTTTGGATGTTATTTTCCTACCTTGATTTTCCTAAAACAAACATAGGAAGCATATGTGAAAAATATACCAATTTTCCTAAAACAAATGCAGGGACTATTCACAAAAGATATCTTGATGTGCATAAAACAAACATAGGAAGTACCCACGAGAGATGCATTGATAAACGCAAAAAACACACCATGACTCTGAGCACCTATAGGTACTGCTATATCAAAGTGGAACACAAAATCTTACTTCATACCAACCTCACTGCTTTATGATACAAATATATATTTAGGAGATTATGATAGAGGTATAGAAATATATGGATAGAAAGAGATAGAGAGAGGATTGAGAGGGATAGAAAGATGTCTTTGTATTGTTGCAATATCTTGTCGAACCTTTCTTGCTGCAATGGGGTTGGCATATTTGTGAGCACTATTATTGTGTGTACTTGCTTTTGTAGGTGCATTTGTGGACTGTCAGAAGCAAAAATTTCTGTGTGTGGGCAATGATCTTGCAACATTGTTTAGTAGAGACCAAAGCTAGTTTGGCTTGTGATGTTAACTCAAGGAGGTTAAGTTTCCACTTGTCATTATGTATTGTCCATTTTTGTGCCTTAAAATGGTAAATTCCATCATGATCCTACACTCATGGTTGTCCAATATAAACAAATTATATCTTTTTATGTATAATTTTAGTTATCTCCTTCTCTTGATTTTAAATAAGTAATATTATTTTTCAATAATATTTTAACCAATAGACGTGTCTGGAAGAATTCACAGACTCCTATGTCTGCCTTGAAAGAGCTCACTAATGGAGAGCAGAGGCCACAAAAGACTCACTGACAGGCAACAAGTATATGATCCTGACCTTCTGGAGGAGTATCTATCTCTTCTATTTGTATTTCCAGTTATATCACTTTTTTGCTTAGGCACATTATATTATAAAGCTTTGGCAATTTTTTTATTCCCTTATACTACATTTTTTTGTTATTTTCATTTCAGGAAAATCAAGATGCATTGATCAAGTGTATCACAGAAGATGTTGGCTTTAGTAACGAAAGACCTATAGCTGCATGTATCATCTATAAGTCACTTCTCCAATGTCGTTCATTTGAAGTTGAAAGAGCAAGTATTTTTTATCATATCATTCAAATGATTGGTTTAGCAATTGAGGTATCATAGCGGCTCGGGTAAACATTCAGAACTTACCTCGATGGTATAAGTCTCACCGATATACTTCCTCATGCTTTGTCGATGAGATCACAAGCCAATCCTCCCGATAAATATAATTTTTTTAAAAAACTGCAATGTTTCATAGAAATTTTGACGAACCAGTTTGACGAAAAAAAAGTGCGATGAGGTTGCTATACCTCCAACACAATTTTGATCTCATTCTGATGGCAAGATTGTGAAACAAACGATGAATGTTTGTTGGAATTTTGATGAAACTTGGTCGCAATTCCAACAAACGTCTCATGTTGTTCCGACAATTTGGCAGAGGCATGCCACGTGTTTTATGGCTATTGTTTGTCGCTAGATCGACGCAAATTTTGTCGATATTCCGACGAACACCAGGTCCCTTTTTTGTGGCGGCAACCAACGAATTTTAGTTGTGATTTCAACATTTTAAAGCTCGTCGAGAAGCGACGAAAATTCAGCGATGATTTTTTTTCAGTGATTCATCAGAATTCTGACAATAGTTTGTCAATAGTTCAACAAACTTTCATCGGAACATGGAGTCAAATACAATAGTGCTCTCACCCCCCTCACACTCTCAAGTCTCTCCCTTTGGCACCTTACCTACATAACTCTCTCTTTATCATTGTCTCTCTTTCCCCCCTCTCTCCCTCTCTCCCTCTCTCTCAATTCTCTCTCTCCAACCCCCCTCTCTTTCTCTCTCCATCCCTCTCTCAATTCTCTCTCCCACCCTCAACTCTCTCTCTCTCACACTCCTATCTCTTTCCTCTCTACCCTTTACCCTTAACCCTTATACACTCTATCCTCTACCCTCTATCTCTCTCCCACTCCCTCCCTCTCTCTCTCTCAAGTCTCTCCCTCCTAACCCTTCTCCCTCTCTCAAGTCTCTCTCTCTCACTCACTCAATCCTATCTCTCTCCCATCTACTCTCTACCCTTAACCCTTATACCCTCTACCCTCAACCCTAAACCATCAACCTTGAACCCTTACACCCTAAACCCTTAAACCCTCTACCCTCTACCCTCAACCCAATACCCTAAACCATCAACCCTATAGGTCCTCAACCCTATACCCTCATTTCTTAACCCTCTACCCTATACATTGGATCCTCAACACTCATCTATCTTTGTCCCTACCCTGTCTTCTCTGCTTATTTCTATCTCACTTCTCCCTCCATCTCTCCCTCCCTCCATCCCTCCCTCTCTACCCTAATCCATCAACCCTATACCCTCAACCCTTAAACCCTTAAACACTCAACCCTAAACCCTCAACCCTCAACCCTTACCCTCAACCCTTAAATCCAAAACCCTTAAACCCTCTACCCTCCACCCCTCAACCCAATACCCTCTACCCTCAACCCTAATCCCTTAACCCTTAAACCTTAAACCTAAGTAAACTCTCTACCCTAATCCATCAATCCTCAACCCTTTATCCCTCAACCCTTAAACCCTCAACCCTCTACCTTCAACCCTAAACCCTCAACCCCAAAACCTTATACCCTATATGTTGGACCTTCAACCCTAATCCATCAACCCTATACTCTCAACCCTGTACCATCAACCCTCTACCCTCAACCCTTAAACCCTATACCCTGTACCCTCAACCCTTAAACCCTTAAACCCTATGCCCTCTACCCTCCACCTTATACATTAAACCCTCAACCCTCAATTCTCAACCCTCAACCCTTAAACCCTAAACCCTCAACTCTTATACCCTTTACCCTATACAGTAGACCCTAAACCCTAATCCTTCAACCATATACCATCAACCCTAAACCATCAACCCTAAACCCTTAAACCTTCTACCCTCTACCCTCAACCCAATACCCTCTACCCTCAACCCTAATCCCTCAACCCTATACCCTCAACCCAATACCCTAAACCATTAACCTTATATTTCGTCAACCCTATACCCTCAATTCTCAGCCCTCTACCCTATACATTGGATCCCCAACCCTCATATATTTTTCCCTCCCTCCTCTTCTATCCTTCTCTCCCTCTCTTAGGTCACTCCCTCCCACACCTCTCCCTCTCTCATCCTCTCTCTCTCTCAGGTCTCTCCTCCTGCCCCCTCTCCTCTCTCTCTCTCTCTCTCTCTCTCTCTCTCTCTCTCTCTCTCTCTCTCTCTCTCTCTCTCTCTCTCTCTCTCTCTCTCTCTCTCTCTCTCTCCTCCTATCTCTCTCCCCTCTACCCAGCACATGTGGCCATATGCCTCTATCATACCCTCTATCTCTCTCCTCCCTCCTCTCTCTCTCTCAAGTCTCTCCTCCCTTCTCTCTCCCTCTCTCCAAGGTCTCTCTCTCTCTCACTCAATCCTATCTCTCTCCTTCCACTCTCTACACTTAACCCTTATACCCTCTGCCCTCAACCTAAACCATCAACCCTAAGCCCTTACACCTAAACCCTTAAAACCTCTACCCTCTACCCTCCAACCCAGTACCCTAAACCATCAACCCTATACCCTCAGTTCTCAACCCTCTACCTATACATTGGGATCCTCCCAGCCTCATATATCTGTCCCTTAGATCCTCTTCTCCTTCTCTCTATCTCGGTCTCCTCCATCCCTCCCTCTCTACCCTAATCCCTCAGCCTAGTCCCTCTACCCTCAGCCACAAACCATCAGCCAAAGCCATACACCCCTAAACCTTTACAAACCCTCTACCCTCTACCCTCAACCCAATGCACTTCGACCATCAACCCTATACCCTCCAGTTCTCTCTCTCACTCACTCACTCCTATCTCTCTCTATACATTAACCCTTTACCCTTAACATAAAATCCTCTGCCTCTCTCAACTCTCTCTCTCACTCACTCACTCACTCACTCACTCACTCCTATCTCTCTCTCCTACCCCCCTCTCTCTCTCTCTCCCTCCCTCTATCCCTCCCACCCTACCTAGCTAAGTCCCTCTCACTCCAACCCCTTCTCTCCCACTCCCTTTCTATTAAGATCTCACTTCCACTTGCGCTCTCTCTCTCTCTCTCTCTCTCTCTCTCTCTCTCTCTCTCTCTCTCTCTCTCTCTCTCTCTCTCTCTCTCTCTCTAAAGTCTCTCCCTCCCACCCCCTCTCCCTCTGGAAACCTACCTAGGTAACTCTCTCTCTCTCTCTCTATCTATCCCTCCCACCCTACCTAGATAAATCCATCTCACTCCACATCCCTCTTTCTCTCCCTCTCTCAGGTCACTCCCTCCCACACCCTCTCCCTCTCTCAGGTCTCTCACTCACACTCCCTCTCTCTCCCACTACTCTCGCGCACTCCCTCTCACTACCTATCTGTCAAGTCTCTCCCTCTCACCCTCCTCACACTCTCAGGTCTCTCCCTTTGGCACCCTACCTACATAACTCTCTTTCTCACCATCTCTCTCTCTCCCCCCCTCTCTCTCTCCCTTTCTCTCAATTCTCTCTCTCACCCCCCTCTCTATCTCTCTCCCTCCCTCTATCCCTCCCACCCTACCTAGATAAGTCCCTCTTACTCCAACCCATTCTCTCCCACTCCCTCTCTCTTGAACTCTCACTTCCACCCCCTCTCCCTCTCTCCAGACTCTCTCTTTCCTTCTCTCTCAAGTCTCTCCCTCCCACCCCCTCTGTCTCTTAGGTCTCTCCCTCTACCAACCTACCTAGGTAACTATCTACCTCTCTCTCGCTCCCTCCCTCCCTCCCCCTCTCTCTATCTATCCCTCCCACCCTACCTAGATAAGTCACTCTCACTCCACCCCCTCTTTCTCTCCCTCTCTCAAGTCACTCCCTCCCACACCCTCTCCCTCTCCAAGTCTCTCACTCACACTCCCTCTCTCTCCCACTCACTCTCTCTCACACTCCCTCTCAATACCTATCTCTCAAGTCTCTCCCTCTCACCCCCATCACACTCTCAAGTCTCTCCCTTTGGAACCCTACCTACATGACTCTCTCTCTCACCGTCTCTCTCTCCCCCATCTCTCTCTCCCTCCCTCCCACCCTACCTAGATAAGTCCCTCTCACTCCAACCCCTTCTCTCCCACTCCCTCTCTGTTAAACTCTCACATCAACCCCCTCTCCCTCTCTCCAGACTCTCTCTCTGTCTCTCTGTCTCTCTGTCTCTCTGTCTCTCTGTCTCCATCCCATCCTACCTAGATAACTCTCTCTCTCTCTCTTAAAATTCTCCCTCCCTCTAAAGATATACATAAATACATACATACTTACATAGATACAAGCATAATACATATGTACATACAATCCTACATCCATACAAGCATACATACATACATGTGTAGATACAATCTTACATACATATACACATACATACAATATACATGCATTGATACAATATATAGGCATACATACATACATACAAGCATGCATACATACATACATACATGACATACAAGCATACATGCACATACAAACATACAAATATATCAACATACATTCAATAGAGTGGAATTTAACATAAAGGAAGACATAACATGAGCGCATTATAACGCGCTCGCGTTATGTCTTGGTTGACATGTTTCCCATAGAAAGAGAACATGATGCAGTACATACAATCCTACATCCATACAAGCATACATACATACATGTGTAGATACAATCTTACATACATATACACATACATACAATATACATGCATTGATACAATATATAGGCATACATACATACATACAAGCATGCATACATACATACATACATGACATACAAGCATACATGCACATACAAACATACAAATATATCAACATACATTCAATAGAGTGGAATTTAACATAAAGGAAGACATAACATGAGCGCATTATAACGCGCTCGCGTTATGTCTTGGTTGACATGTTTCCCATAGAAACAAAAAACCATGTCAAAACTGAGATATAACGTGAGTGTGTTAGAACATGCTCACGTTATATATTGCTTTGGGAATCCCCAAGCCTTAGGATTGGTATTTGCCTTGGAATACCAACCCAAAGGCTTGAAGGGAATTCCCAACGACCAGAGACGTGTTTTTGCAAATTCTACAATTTTTCACATAATCGGGTATCGTCAGGATTGCATGTGGTTCAATATTGAAAAAATTGAACACATGGGTAATGTTAGGTTCTCTCTTAGCTATCCAACGATGTAATTTTTTTCACTTTTTGACAATGTTAAGCCTTTCAATAATTTCTTTTGTTTGTAAAAAAGTAGTGTCATTCAAAAAAAATTACATCAGAAAAAATCATTGCATTAACCACTTACATACTGTTAGCTAACTTTTGACCGTAGTGATTTTAAAAATGCTACAAAAAAGTTCACCATGCTAGGGTCGTACAAGAGTTGCTATGTTATGTTTTTCTGACAAAAACAACACCAATTTGTGTACGTCCCTCTTTTGAACCCATTAATCTCAACCATTTTCAAAATAAATTAGTAGTTTAGAAAGTAGACTCAGAGCACTTCGATCCTTGTTTTTGTTCCATCTCAAAATTTTGAGTGTAACTATCATCAATTTCATGTCCAAGGTCAATATTTCCTGATTTTAGAAAAAAAAGTGGCCACTTAAGCCCCCTTTTTGGGAACCATCTTGGTGCACTTACCCAAGATATAAATAACATGATCATTGCCCTAATCTCGAAGAAACAAGAGTGTACATCCTTTGCTGATTTCAGGCCCATCTCACTGTGCAATGCTTTGTACAAAATTATGTCTAAAGCCCTCTCCAACAGGTTAAAAAAGGTAATGGGCACCATCATCTCCAGTGAGCAAAATGGGTTCACTCCGGGCAGAGAAATCATAGATAGTATAATCATCACGGCTGAGACAATCCATTCTATATCGAAAGATAAAATTTGTGGAATGATGTTGAAGTTAGATGTAAGCAAGGCATATGATTGAGTGGACTTGTGATTCCTGATGGTGGCAATGCGACGCTTTGGCTTTGTTGAGGATTGGATACAAATGATCCATCAGTGCATAACTACCCCCAGGTATTCAATTTTTGTTAATGGTTCTCTTTGTCAATTTTTTGGTGCATCTAATGGTTTGAGGCAAGGCGATCCCATTTTTCCCTTCCTCTTTGTCATTATGGTTGAGGAAATGGGTAGACTTTTTGTGCAGTTCCAGGACTCCAAGTTATGGAAGGGAATTGCAGTGGCCCCTGACATCGATCCAGTAACCAAATACAATTTGTTGATGATACACTTCTATTTAGAGAAGCAACATTGAAAGAGGTGGAGGTGATTAGAGAGGCACTAGATAAATATATAAATGCTTTGGGTCAGGTTTTAAACAAGGAGGAATCTCAAATCATATTCTTTAACACTAAGAGGGCGATCCAAAAGAAAATTTCCTAGGTGCTGGAATTCTTGGTTGTGTGCTTGCCGATAAAACATACAGGTGTTCCCCTCTTCATAGGCACTTGCAAATCGAGTTTGTGGTGGGAACTATTGGAGTAGTGCTAAAGAAAGGCTGATGCATGGAAGTTAAAATGGTTCTCTATGGCTGGTAGAATCCAAATGATAAATTTGTATTATCCGCCTTACCGATCTACGCCAAGTCTTGCTTCAAGCTCCCCAATAAAGATATATCCAACCTCAAAGGATTCATCAAAAGATTCTTATGGGAAGGTGCCAAGGACCACAAAAAAATTCCTTTTATCAATTGGGAGACAAATTGTCTTCAGAAAGAGGGTGGTGGAGTAGGTCTGAGGAAGTTGGAAATTGCTAATTGGGCACTAGGTGCCAAACTTTGTTGGAAAATGGTAAAGGAACCGGAAAGGATGTGGTGCCGATTGCTACAAAAGAAATATTTGGATGACAGTGATCCTAATAGAATCTCAACTTTGGATAATTTACACGGGGGCTCGACAATTTGGAATTTCATTTGGGAAAGTAGAAACATCGTAATGAAGCACATATCATGGAAAATTGGAAATAGTGGGAAATAAATTTTTTGGTTTGATTCATGGGAAGGAAATATCCCATTGGATGAGGAGGTGGATGGTGGAGAATGGAAAAATAGAGTAATAGATCGACATGGACGGAGGGTGGAAAATTACGTTCGCATGAATGCCTCTATGCCCGATCCAAATGGGTAACGCTAGATGATGGGCTTGTCCCTGCAGAGGTGGAATAGAGAATCATTGAGGCCATCAAAAGAAGAAGAATTCAACTCTCATCAATGGAGGATGAAGTCATTTGGTGTGGGGCTCAGTCGGGGAGTTACTCAGTAAAGATGGGATATAAAATAAAAACAATACAACAATCGTCTAGGAACTGGCCCAATCTGCTATGCTGGAACTCAAAATTCCTTCCCAAGGCGAGGGAATTCCTCTGGACGACACTCCATAAAAGGATTCTAACTGGTGATTGGCTGTCAACATATGGAATAGAGGGGTTGTCGGTCTGTATATTGTGTTGGAATGATGGGGAATCTACTAGCCATTTTCTATTAACCTACCCATTTGCAATGAAATGCTGGGATTGGCTTATGATGTCCCTGGGTTGGTAGGCCCCCCGCTAATTTTATTTGCATGAATTCCTTTTGGGTTGGCCTGTCAAGCATAGGAACAATGTGTGGCTTGACGTATGGATCTCCTCGCCTTCTTTGGTGGCCTGGAACATATGGAAAGAGCGCAACTGACACATATTTAATGAAAAATATGAGTGTGGAAGATGTTATCAAGTAGATAGAGCAAAATATATGTGAATTAGCAATTGCTAAATGCCAAGTCAATACAAAAACAATTTTTTCAAATTGGGACAATGAACTACAAAAGTCGTGGAAGGCTCTGAAGCCACCCCAATTGGACCAGAATAGGCAGCCTAACACACAAGTGAAGGAAAAATGGCTATTACCAAGTCTAGGAAGACACAAGTTAAATTTTTACGGGGCTATCAAAGGCAACCCCGGGATGGCTGGTTTGGGCTGCTTGATCAGAAATGACAAAGGAGAATGTATTGGTGCCTTTGTTGGAAGTAGGATGCCATTTAATTGCAAATCCTAAACATTAATTATTTCATGTATCTCCTAAGTTCTTGGAATGTCTTCAACAACACTAATATTAGGATGAGATTAATTATTTGGATGAAATAAATCATGAAAGTGACATTTGTAGTTATTCCTAAATAATAGGAGCAAGTGGGTGCACACATGGTAAGGTGAAACTCACCTTGTGTTCAGTTAACTATACAGAGTAACAGTTAACACTTCTAAATGCATGTAAAGATCCTAGGAGTTAGGATTTGATGTTTGCATGCTTGAAGTCCTTGGATGATAGTAATGATGCATTGGTTATTTCAAAATAATATTGTTTGTGATAACTCTTTGCTTCATGTTTCAGAGTAATCTTCATAGAAAGGATGATAGTCATGATGCCATGTGTAACTCAGTACCATGGTTCAGTGGGAGTTGTTGGCAATGACTTGGATGCATCATTGGTAAGGTTATCTCCATGTGATTAGCGATATGGTTTCTTGGTTTAGAGTATATTTGTTATTGATGTCATGGTTTACTCTTGATATGCATTTTGAGTTTGGCATATTACATGGTTCTCTTGAGACTAGGATGTATAAGTATGTTATGATGCATGTGATCTCCTAAGAGGAGATGGTTAGATCATGGATGCCATGTTTATGTTCAAGGTTGGAGCTTTGACAATGATCTTGTATAGTTCTCTTAAGTTTTGGGTACATTAGTCATTTGCTTGATTACTTCATGAAAGTGTTGTGTTGCATTTGGAGTTTGGCATGGATTGGTTGGTTACAGGTCCTCATGGATACTTGGAGAGATAGGTGAGGTTGGAGTTCTCTTATGGTAAGAGACATTTGTTGGAATGGTTACTTGTGAGAAAAAAAATTTAACATAAAAGACCGAGGAGCCTACACTTTGGTTGAATGTGAATTCAACACACTCGGTGGTTTAGCATGCCTCCAAAGAGGAAATTTGGATATAGAGACTTGGGAAAGGTATTGGTTTGGTTGATAATGGGAAGGTATTAATTGAGAAAGTTAACACTTTAATTAATGTTACAGATTATCTTATGAAACCATATAGATAAATTTTCTTGGTTTTAATCATTTGCTTGGAAGCTTAATGATTATGCAGGTTGCATTTGAATTTAGCATGGTTTGATTAGTTGGTGCAAGAAGGCCATTGGCTTTGAGTCTTGTACTTGTTTTATTATTCCTTGTTTAGAATAATTGCAATGTATAATGTCAAGTGGGAGAATGTTGGAAATAGGAGGCCATTTAATTGCAAATCCTAAACATTAATTATTTCATGTATCTCCTAAGTTCTTGGAATGTGTTCAACAACTCTAAGATTAGGATGAGATTAATTATTTGGATGAAATAAATCATGAAATTGACATTTGTAGTTATTCCTAAATAATAGGAGCATGTGGGTGCACACATGGTAAGGTGAAACTCACCTTGTGTTCAGTTAACTATACGGAGTAACAATTAACACTTCTGAATGCATGTAAAGATCCTAGGAGTTAGGATTTGATGTTTTCATCCTTGAAGTTTAGTTTAGTTTAGTTTAGTTAAGATCAGTTTAGTTCAGTTCAGTTATGGTTCAGTTGTTTTCAGTTAGTTTTAGTTGTATGTTAGTTAACTTCAGTTAACTTGGAATGCATGGCTAATAACATTGAGTTGTATTGCAGATAATAGGGACTACCTCCAGTTAACATGGGATGACCATTCTTGCATGAATGTGTTTAGTAAATGTTTTAGTTAGCAAGAAATCACTTGGAGCTAACTTGGGTGCCCAAGATGCTTTCTTGGAATTAACTCCAATGCATGATAAGATATTTCTAAAGACTTTGTTAAGTGGGACCCTCTTTTGGGCACCATCTTTGAGGAAGAACTTTGTAATTATCACCGAAGTGAAGGATGAGTTGTAGCTTTAGTTTGGGATGCCCAAATGGGTAAAGCACATGTTCTAAGCTTTGGTCTTCATGATAGAACTCAACTTGAAGCAATATGGCGTACCTTTTCAAGGGCTTGAGCTTGTGCATTGTAATTATCACTATTTGGAGATTACAAGGTTGCATATTGTCTCTATATCTCATTCAAGTTGAAGAGAGTTTTTTATAATTGTCATTGCAGGTGTGAAGAAGATTGGTAAAGACAGAAGAATCATTCTCAAGAAAGAATTGGAGCTATTGTAATTCAGAGATTGAATAATAGAATAATTCTTGGTGGAGTTTTTTCCTGAAAGGGTTTCTCCACATTATATCTTGTGTAATCTTTCTAATATCCTGTGTAGTTCTTCTATCAACTTCTCTCTTCATTCTACAATAGTAAAATGAATTAATAGAGATAATCACCCACAAAGAATATATGTAACAAAGAAAGAGCTTACTTAGATCAACAATATTAAATTTTTATAGAGTATTAAGCTAAGAAAACACCTCATTCTTCAACAACCTTGGCTTGTAAACTAGGTATAGCAACAAATAACGAGGTTGAATCGAGGCACTAGCCACTGGTGTGTAATTATGTATTAAATTGAACATAAAAAAGGTAGATATCAAAGGTGATTCGATGATATGCGTTAATGCAATAAGCAAGCAACACGCGTCAATTTGGAAACTATAACATTGGATTCGGGTCATCACTGGCCTATTGACCAAACTAGAATCATATATGATCGACCACATATATAGAGATGCCAACTCTATCGTGGATGTGTTGGAAAACTTGGGCATTGTGCTGGAGGCAGACAAAAAAATGTACTCCCCTAATGTATTGCCTCCCGAGGTGATCCGTATCGACAGAAAAGAATCTAGTCTGGTGGCGAGCACGTTGCACGATTTACCTAGGTAGTGGGTGAAGAAATCATCATTCCTCTTTTCCTCTACCCCAAAATCAAGATTGGACAACATGACGGATTTGCCTCCACCAGTTGGCCTGCTCTTAATACGAACGAGATCATGGATATTCGCTTTGGGAAACCTCTCGCGATCTGCTACTATCTTTAAGAACACCACTACTATAGAAGATAGAGTAAGCAAAGAAGCAATGGTTTGTTTTGGGATAGTCTGCAGATGTGCTACCGTAGTGGTTGGAGGCTTGTTATAGGCTTCCCCGACGAAACAAATAGCCTATTTGTTTTTGGGTGTGCAAGAGAAGGAGATGACGACTTTGCTAGAATGTGATTGGAAACAACTTCTGGAGAGGAGGCCACTCCCACAATGGTGAAGTCATGTGTTGCTTCTTTGAAATCTATATACTGGTGGTTGGCTCCAGTCTATGGGGAGTTACGGCTGCCAAAAGATTTGTGCATCAGGAGATATATCTTGTGGTTCTAGATGTAATCAACGTGGTTTATGTCGATCCCAAGAATGGCTTGGCTCTTGGTATCTTGCGTCTGAATGAAGAGCATAAGAAAAAGAAGCTACAGATGGCGTGGAGATTGTACCGCGTTGGCATGGAAAAGAAATATAATATTGTTGTTTTCATGTCTTTCCTAGAAGAGAATCCCAACCTGATTTCCTAGGAAGTCCTAGATAGGATGGTAGAAATTACTGAAGGTGTAGGATATCTTTATCATTGAACTTTGGGGCCCTAGGGCTGCCACACTCTCATTGTAATGCTTTTTCTTTATCAATATAGGGAGTTACCCCCTCTGGTAGTACTTATCTATCAAAAAAATTAGACATCTTAAATAAAATAAAAAAGTTATACACAGATACAATAATCTTAATTATATTTTTTAATATATTGTTTATTATATTTAATATATAATTGTTTTAAAAATATTGACTATTAAAATGTATCTATTTAGTAATATAAATATCTTAAATACATTTATTAAAAATACTTAAAAGATATGGTCAAGCTTAAAACCTCCCAACCTTGACTCGTTAATTCAAAAGCTAAAAAGGGCGGATGCACGGTGGGTCCCCCTGGATAGAAAT
The DNA here is from genome assembly GCA_007258455.2 of Sequoia sempervirens. NCBI lineage: Eukaryota > Viridiplantae > Streptophyta > Pinopsida > Cupressales > Cupressaceae > Sequoia > Sequoia sempervirens. Next base: position 292,684,373 of record VDFB02105785.1, on the reverse strand, counting down.
GGTTTTAAACTGAATTTTGATGGAGCATTGAAGGCAATCCCGGGGTCACAGGTATTGGTTGTATAATCAGAAATGGCAAGGGATTATGTGTGGGGGCCTTGGCAAAAAACATTGGAACTGCAACAAACAACAAAGCCAAATTGGAAGCCTTGGCTAGGGGGTGGAACTATGCTTGGAAAAAAGGTATTAGGAATGTGTCAATTGAAGGGGACTCCTTGATCATTATCAATGCAGTCAAGAAGATGACTACTCAAAATTGGAAGCTCGTAAGCTTATTGCAATGGGTCAGACGATGTCTTGGGAAGCTTGATACTTTCTCCATATCACATATTTATCGAGAAGCTAATGCAACAATAGATTATCTTGCCAACTTGGGCACCAATATTTTAACACCGGATGAGTCCAAAGTTTTTGACAAATCTTCAATCAACAAGGATCTTAGGGATCTATTGAATAAATATTGCGATCTATAGGAAATAGGCGAATGATGTGGTCTATCAGGGTGTACCATCCCATTCAAATTTAGCAGTTAAAGCCTGTTGTGAGTACCATACTCTCTGTCTAAGATGCCATTGCAAATCCTAAGGTGGTTGCTCACGATTGGTGAATCAAAAGACAATGTATTGGTGATGAAATGTGGTGGCTTCGTATGTCTGTGGATGGGATAAATAGAATATAACTTGCAAACTCCGAAGCCATCCACGGTCTGGATGGAGGCAACAACAATATGGCTTTTCAGTTTGGAGTAACATGCAGATGCCTCAATGCGCGCAATCTTGGTCTGAGTGTGCCAATGATGGAACAAATAAGGTTCTTGTTCCCCATGGCTAGTGAGAGAGAGGTGGAGGTGATTGGCAAGGTCATCGAAAAGGATTTCTGGGACAATCTACATTCCCATGATGGAGCAGTGCTGGTATGATTTTTTTTCAAAACTACGTGCAGATTACTGGAGCTTCCTTGTGGGGTGCTCGTGCAACTAGATGATATGGTCATTAAGAGACTTATTTGGTTGTCCCTGCAACCATCGATGCAATCTCTGTTGAACTAGCGGATGGCCTTGCAGCTGGTATATTGAGTCTGAAAGTAGTTGGGAAAGAGGTGAAGCTTTCTAGAGTATGGTGGCTATTCAAAACGGGGTAGAGAAGAAGAACATCATCAAAGCTTTCATCAGATTTCTGGAGGACAATCCAAGGTGAATCGAAGGGAAGGTTGTGACCATATTGGTGGAGATTTCAGTCGGTGTGGGTTATTTGTTCCATTAATCGATGTCGTATGGCTTTGTAATTCTCTAAGTATATAAATGTTGGGAGCTACCACCCTGGTAGCACTTATCTATAAAAAAATACTTAAAAGATATAATTTTGAATTATTTTATATACATAAAATATAAAATATTTATTATTTATAAATGTAAAATAACTTTTAACTTAAAAATTTATTAAATAATTTTATAAAATAAAATAATTAATAATTATAAAGTAAAATAAAACTAGACATCTTAAATAGATTGATCCAAAAAAATTTAGACATATCAAATCTTGAATTATTTTATTTAGAATTATTTAAGAATTATTATATTGTGTTTACTAAGTTTATTTTATATACTTATTTTTTTTTTTTTACACATAATTATTTAAGTTATTTTATTTGTATTTATTCAATAATTTTATTTACTTGAAATATTTGTAATTTTGTGGGTAGATGGAGGTGGCTAGGTGGAAGGATCCTTGTGATTGGCCTATTATTAGGTTGGAGGAGGATTGTGCTAAGCTTAAAAATATTTTGGCTAGTAGACAATGTAGTTCTCTTAGTGATAAGGATATTCTGGATTGGAGCCCGAATCCTAAGGGTGCTTTCATTGTGGCTAGTGGATATCAGGAGTTGTTGTCTCGTAAGTTTGGGGGGATGGAGGTCCCTTGGTGGAAACATGTGCACAACAATTTTTCATGGCGAAAGTGTAATTTTTTTGTGTGGACTTACGCTTGGAATAGATGTTTGACTTGGGATAATCTTCGGAAGCGGGGATTCCAGGGTCCCTCTATTTGTGTTCAGTGCGACTGCAATGAGGAGGATTCTTCCCATTTGTTTTTCCATTGTCCTTATTCTATGCGGCTCTGGAATTTGTGGTGGGATGTTTGGAAATATCCCTATGTTCATTCTTCTTCCCTTGTTGAGTTTTGGAGCAATCTGGGAAGACCCCCTTCCTAGGCCTCTTTCCTCGAGATTGTGTGGTTCATTGGTCCTACATTCATCCTTTGGAAAATTTGGTTGGAAAGGAATCATAGGATTTTTCGTGGGGATGGGTTGAAGGTTCGTTAGGTTTGGCACAAAATTGTTGGTATGATCCAAGAGATGATGGAAGCCAAATGTGAAGTGGCTTTTTCGTTGGAAATAAGTGATGATGAGATTGTGAATAGATTGGGCTTATAGGGGTTGACTTATGTCTCTGCTTGTGTCAAAAGAGGTAGGAGGGCTAAAAAGAAGGTTCAAAGGGTTGGAAGATGGTTGCTTCCTCCGATGGATTTTCTGAAGATTAATACAGATGGTTCCTCTAGGGGTAATCCTAGGCCTGCTGGGATCGGTGGAGTTGGAAGAGACTGTTTTGGTTTGGTTATTTTCTTTTTCTCCATTCATAAAGGGTGACATTCTTGTGGACAATGATTTTGGATTACCTGTAAGAGAGGGGGACCATCGTGTGCAAGACCCCAAGTCACAGAGGGTTGAGACGCAAGAGGCTTCCCTAACTTACCTCAGCTAAGTGTAATGTAAGGAAATGCGAGGGGAAAGTAATGAGGACCGCGAGGCCTCTTAGTTACTCTGCAGACCCGAAACACAAGAAGGGGCTAGGCGAGTCAGTTTTTAGGTCTAACACTGTGCCTCAAGAAGTTCTCTGTCTGAGGACAAAAGCGCGGTCTCTGGACGTGAGTGCGACGCACTGGTGTCTCAAAAGTGCGCTGGCGTTCGTACAGCTAGACAATAGTAAGGACGAGGTCAAACCAATAAAACTAGCTAACGACCCAATAGACTAACTAAAGGGCTAGAATGATGTGATTAAATAAATGAAATACTCTCTGATATTATAAATCAAATATGCAAGAGTGAAGAGAATAAGAAGGATCTCCCCAAGGAATTTGTTTGCCAGTTGATCCCTCAAGAAGCACGTACTCCTACACACAACAAGAGAGGAAAAATGTTGGGTGGCTATATAGGGGCCTACCTCAGTTAGACCTCCGTTTAGGTGTTTCCACCTCCATGAACAGCCAAGGAAATTAGATAAAGGAAATAATGTAGTAAAGAGAAAAGAAGCACTATAAAACAGTGTTATGCTACTCAACCAAGTGATAGAGGAGAGGAGAGGGAAGCTTACCACCTCCACCAAGAGCACTCAAGGTTGCTTGGGGGAGAAAATGAGAGTACTTGAGCCTCTACTGCAATGGTGTGGTCCCAAACTTGCTCTACCGAAGTGATGGAGTGTTGCTTTGGTTGCAATGAAATGCTTGGAATGCTACTTGAGAACTTGAGAGTGAGTGCAAGAGTATGGAAGAAGCTTGTGAATGAAGTGAAGAAGTTAGAATGCATGTTGAAGGGAGGAATGGAGAAAAATAACCATATTCGAGTTGGTCAGTCGAAGGGGGTGTTACAACTTCACCTCTAATGAGAAGAGTAATGCCTCTGTAGGTTCAGCCACATGATTTTTCCAGGGATGTAAGCGTGCCACGCGGATGTCTGTGCACTGTGTGGTTGTCCTCAATAGAAACGCCTCCACCGACACTCAAAACAGGTACCAAGTGGGATGCAAGCATCGGGATTAGGTGGAATTAAGCCTATGAACTTGGTTTTATAAGGTGGGTAAAGGAAAAAGGGGAGTTTGCACATGGGGTGCAAATTTACTCCTATACATTACCCAAGGATCGTCTAACTCTTCTAGGTTTTTCACCTAAAAGGAGAGGAATTGGGGTCAAAATGCTAATGTCTACACTCAAGATTAATGTTAATGGAATGAAATGTATCTAAATATGATGTACTATTGAAATAATTTGAAAGAAATATGATTTATTAATGCTAAACCTAAGAAATGCAAAGTGCTAGAAAACACACTGTGATATGCAAAATGATGAAAAAGATGCAATAAAGAACAAAATAAAGATGCTAAACAAAAATAATGCACCTGGAAATTGATGAAGAGCTGACTGGAGATTGCAGGGACCTCTGAAATTCTAGAAAATTTGATTTTTAAGCCAATTGGGACACTTATGCCAAGCTGGGCAACTTAGTCATAAATTAGGGAAACTACCTAAAAAGTTGTTTCTGCCAAATGGGTGTCTGAAACTGTGAAAATTCCTAAAAAACCAGTGTAGTGGGACTAAGTCGCCACTATGGGTGACTTAGTCCACTTTGGATTTTCTACAAATCTGAAAGTGGAAATAGAAGCCCATAGTCTGCACTCTGTTTTCTAAAGGAAATCCATATTTGAATCTTCAAAAACACCTACAAAATAGAAGATAATTTGTTTTCTAATGGGGGGTTTGCCTCGGTCAAACCCCTAGTTGGTATTTAAACTTTGGAAGAGATAAAATCTGCATAAAACCCTAGCCCTAAGTGTGTCTAAGACAAGGAAAATTTGAAGTAAGACAAAACTCTATTCTAATGTGATAGAATAAGATGCATAAATGAAACTTGAATGATGCAAGACTTCAATCCAAGAAACCTTACAACATTTAAAATGAATGCAAATGGCATGCAAACCTTAAATGTGAAGATAGAGAGAAAATGGAAGATGGAATCACTTTGAAAACAAGTCTTTAGGTGTGATTTGATGGCTAGTTGTATCTCGTCAACCTAGATTTCTCCATGATTCACCATAGGCATCCATGATCAACCCTTTGCAATGTGAGATATTGAACAAAAAGTGAGCTTGAAGACTTGCAAAAACTCTAGTTTGTTGCCCTAAAGCTTCAACTTTGCTGTAGAAGGACTAATGAATCTTCTTATGAAAGATATTTTGCTCTTGATTCTTGATTTTGTTTTGTAAAAATGACTAGGAGATGTGAAAAATGACCTAAAAACATGTATTTATAGGCATTAACACTAAATTATTCATTATTTTAACTTCATAGGCCGACATCCCTCAAGAATTTGAATTAGGTCGGTGATTTTCCCGCTCAAATGTTGAAAATACCCCAAAAGGGACTAAGTTGCCACCCTGGGCAACTTAGTCCCACCAAGGATTTTTGAGGTGGGTTTCACGAAATTTGAGTGGTTTAAATGTTTCTTGTCGGGATTTTAGTGATTTGTGAGTGAAATAAGCCTTAAAGTCCAAAATCATGAGCATTAGAGGCCTATAAATGCAGTTTTTAGGGGGTGATTGATGTAAGGGTGTCTAAAATAGGACCAAATTAATTACAAAATTGTCTCTTTCTTCAAGAGTATACAATTTTTGGTGACACAATTCTAACAACTTTATGGAGGGGTTGGTGATTCTCTAGGCTATTGAGCATGCTTGTGCCTTGGGTTGGCGTAGGATTATCTATGAATCTAACTCATAGATTATTGTTAATATGTTGCACGAGCAGAAGGTGGCTGAGGTTAATTGGAAGATTGCATTGGTGGTTTGATAGATTTTGTAGAGGTTCTCTATGTTGGAAGTGGTGTCTTTTTCCCACATTCTGCAGGAATGGAATAGGGTTGATGATTATTTGGCTAAGTGGGCTTCAGAGCATGCAGATGATTGGAAGGTTGAAGGGTGGGGACAGTTATCCCCTAATTATTGCCAGGATTTAGGAAGGGTCATTGCTGATGATGTGAAGGGATAAGATGTTGGTGGCTATTTGGATGGTGGTTTTTGTTTTGGATGGATGTTCTGGTGTTTTCCTTCGTGGGAGCCTATGGGTTCCCTGATTCTTATGCACTGTTAATTTCTTGATTTCAATAAAGTTTTTACCCCTTTTATTATAATATTTGTAATTTTAAATTGTTTTCACAATATTTAGGCTCTTTAATAGCTTTTAATAAAATAAAATAGTTGTTAAATAAATAAAATAAATTAACTTTTAGTAAATATAAAAAAATAAAATAAATTTTAAGTAAATAAAATAATTATAAATAACTTTTAAATAAATAAATAAGTCTCTTCAAAAATAAAATAACTTAAAAATAATGATATAAAAATATCTCTTCAATAATTCAAATAAAAATAAACAATCTAAATAAATTAAAATAATTTTAAAATATTTTAGGTAAAATAAAATAACTCCTAAATAAATATAATATTGACATCCCTTGGTATCTCTTTCTTTTTTTAAATAGATCTATTTAAGTATTTATACTATTTTTATTTAGTTAAAAGTTATTTTCTTGGTACTTTTTAAATAGATATATTTATTAGCAGTTGCACCTTGTTGTGCAATGGGTGCGTCAAAGAGGTGTGGAAGGTCAATTAAGGGAAATTTCGGTCTATTTTTGCATACATTTATGTAGTACATGAGTTTAATTGATAGGAAATTTAGAAAATGATGTTGTTTGTGCAAAAAAGGTCTCAATTGAGAAGTGATAACTTCAAATCAACTATGCATCCACTTATGAGGATCCAAACACAATTAAAAAACCTTTGAATATGAAGATAATCAGAATTCATTACCAATAGGTTCATGTTATGTTTGCAATAGGGAGAGATGGAGAGAGAGAGGGAGGGATAGAAAGAGGGAGAGATAGAGGGGAAAAGAGTGAGAGAGAGAGGGGCAAGGAGATAGAGATAGAGAGGAAGATATAGAGGAAGATAGAGATAGAGACAAAGATAAAGATGGAGAAGGAGAGGGAGAGAGAGAGAGAGAGATATGAAGTAGAGGGAGATAGAGATGGAAATAGGGATGGAGAAGGAGAAGAAGAGGGATATGGAGGAGAGGGAGATATAAAATGAGAGAGGAGAGAGGGATAGACAAAGATGGAAGAGATAAATATATAGAGAGGGAGAGAATGAGAGATGAAGATATATAAAGATAAAGATATATATAAAGTGATATAAAGAGACATAGAGAGCTATAGGGGTATATAGAGATGGAGAAATAACAAGATAGAGAAAAAGTGAGAGATGGAAGAAGAAATACAAAGACATAGAGATAGAGAGGCAAAGAGATATAGATATAGAGCTCTAGGAAGAGGGAGAGAGATGGAGAGATATGGATGGATAGAGAGAGGGAGACAAGTCTAGAGATAGAGGGGGAGAGAGGAAGATAAAGGTGAATATGAAGATAGATCAAGAGAGGAAGAGTGAGACAAGTAGATAGAGAGATAGAGATAGACCTAGAGGGAGAGATAAAGATAGAGAGAGATAGGGAGATAGTGATGAAGATATATAAATATATAAAGGAAGAAGAGAGAGATAAATATGAAAGAAGGGATATATAAAGGAAGAGGGAGAGGGAGAGGGAGAGGGATATTTATAGAGGAGAGAGAGGGAGAGATGGAGAGAGATATAGATGGTGAGATACAATAATAGAGAGATGAGAAATAAGAAGATATAGAGATATGGGGAGAGGGAGACAAAGATTGAGAGATAGAAAAATAAAGAGTAGTTATAGATAGATAGAGAGAGGGAGAGGGAGAGAGAAATAGGGGCGATAAAGGGAGAGAGAAAGAGGAAGATATCGATATATGGGAAGATAAAGAGAGAGATATATCTATGTGAAGAGAAAAGGAGAGAGGTAGAGATAGAGACATAGAGACAAGTAATAGAGAGAGGGAGAGAGATAGAGAAATGGAGGAGAGATAGAGATAGGGAGGGAGAAACAAGGATTGTGTGTGCGAGTGAGAAAGATATAAAGATAAAGATAGGGATGGAGAAATATGGATTGTGTGTGTGTGACGAGAGAGAGATAGAGAGGGAGAGAGATATATAAATAAGAGATGGAGGCAGAGAGGGAGAGATAAAGAGATAGATATAATGGGAAAGATAGAGCAGGAAGAGAGAGATGTAGGGAGAGGTAAGGAGTTAGAGATGGGGGAGAGATTTAGGAGCATCCAGGTGCATGGGCAATCTTGCACACAAAAAATATTTATTTTATTCTCCTTTGATTTTTTTGGCTTGTTTTTGTGTTTCAGGCATGATTTTAATCTCCTTACACCTTTCTTCAACAACCTTTGAAGACATTTTTATTCATATATTTTATTGGCCCGAAATTCAAGTGAATTAGCATGACATTTGATAAAATGAAATCCCACACCCTAGTTAGGAAATATATATTTTATTTATCTTGTAACTCACTTGATTAAATAAAAAGAAAGAGAATAAAAGTTTGTGGGAGTGGAGGTGCCAAAAAGAGGGAGTGGATGATAATTTTGGAAAGGACTTGAAATTTTCTTGGCAAAAACATTGAAGAGAACAATTAAGGGGTTGAATGCAAGAATATCACACTAGAATGGAGGAGGTGGAGGTTTTGACTGGCAGTTTGGGGAGAGGAAGATTGTTTGGGTCGTGACTATGAGACCCAGTTTTAGTAAATTGGGCATAACATTCTCATACGGTATCCAAATCGAGAAATTCAAAAAGTTCTAAAAAGTTGGGAAGGAGGAGCATAAAACTTAGAAGGCGTTTTAAAATATTCGTGATAATCAAGGAGAAATGATGGACAAAAGTGATGGGTTTGTGGTGAAACTTTGCAAATTTGAGTCTTAATCTTGTCTGTAGATGATTGTTGTTGCACTTGAAGCTTTGTTAATGGATAACATGTTGATTTTCCATAATTTTGTAAACTTTCAGTATTTATTTGAATGCAAATGAAATAATCTTGGAGATTTTATTTAAATATTATTTTAAGTGTTGACTTTATGAAAGAAGGTTGCAACAATTGACAAACCTTTTTGGATTCTCAATTGTTGATTGCATCAGGGAGATACATAGAAAGGAAGGTGGAGATATAGATGGATATGAATGTGGAGATGGATTAGATCTTTCACATATTTTGTATACACATTTCTTAGTGAATGTGGCTTCTAGGGGGAATTGTAATATGTTCCAACAAAGGTATAAATGGAGAACTAATAGCTTCAAATAAACTATACATCCACTTTCATGGATCCAAACATGACCAAAATAAAAATTCTGAAACAAGAAGATAATTAGGCTCCATTATAAATAGGCTCTTGTTATGTTTGTAAGAGGGAGAAAGAGGGAGAGGTAGGGATAGAAAGAGGGAGATATAGAGGAGGGAAGAGTAGGAGAGAGAGAGGGGGGATAAGGAGAGGAAGATAGAGATGGATATAGAGAGGAACATTTATTTTAAAAGAAAAATTATCCTCAAAGCTCATCGTGCATTAATTAACAAAAATGGATTGTTGAGCATAGGGATTTATTGCATGATGAAGTGGAACTCAATGATCTTTGAAAGGCCAATAAGCCCCATTTTTATTTAATAGTGTTTTTTTCTATGTTTAATCATAAAGATTCCATTTGAAAAATGATCTCAACTCCAATTTTATATGGTAGGGAGTTGGAGTTATCTTTTCAAGTGGGCCTAGTCTATATTTTAGACCCATGAATAATGTATGTCTATCTTTTAGAAAATTAGTTGTATTTAAATAGTGAGAATGATGATTTATTTTGTATTATATCATTTATCAAAATTTATTTTTTTGGTATGGTTGATCTTTATTCAATCCTTAAATATTTTTGATGGGTTGGATCATTTACTAGTGTTGGTTTAACCAAATGATGACTTCTAATTTAGATATACGATCCCTCATAATATTATAATCTAACATACAAAAATAAAATTTCTTATATATAAAATTTCTTATATTTATCTATATACCATTATTTTTTCTTTGATTAAGTATATCAATTATTCTAATTTAGTTAAAATATTAATTTTAGAAAATAAAATTCAAAAATTAAATAATTAAAATCACACTACAAACTAAAGAATTTTAAATATTTTGTAATGAAGGTAAAATTATGATATATACTATAAGTTAGATGCCCATCCCGTGTTTCCTTAAAAATTGAATAATTAAAACAATACTAATGATTTATAATGAAAATAAACTATGATCTATACAATAAGCTATATGTTTATCCTTTGCTTCATTAGTACAAATATACATTAAAAAAATGGGAGAATATATAGAGACTTGATTTCTAAAAAAAATTAACTTTTTAAAATAGTAATATTATCTCTTTGATTTGTTAGAAAAGAATATAATTTAGACTTGATTTCCAAAAAAAATACGTTTTTTTTATATTAGCTATTATTTTTATGGTCAGATCTTTCTCAATGGTTTTGCATCATTCTAACACATTCTAAACCGTTGATAATAGAAGTCAGCCAATTAAGTTCATATAGGGAACACAAAGTTAAGATATCTATAGTAATTTTAGTTTTATTTAGTTAAGAGTTATTTTATTTATTTAGAAGATTTTACTATGTGGAGAAGAATTATAGTGGCACAAGGGTGGAGTGTAATAGCACAAAAACTATTAAAGAGGTGACATGCAAAAATAATAAAAAATAAAATACAACTAACAAATATATTTGAAAAAAAACTATATCCTGTGTAAAATATAAATAAATATTAACATAATATTTTTTAATAATTCAATGTATTATTATTTAAAAAAAGAATAGCTCAAGTAAATAATGTCAAAAAAATAAAGTAAAAATTATTGACCTTGAATCTCTTACAAAAATGATTATGTGACATTATAAGAGTGCATCTACTTAAATCTATAAATGAATATAGATAAGAAAAATCAAAGTAGGATTGAACTCTTTGATATTATATGCTACCTAATGTGTGAAAGATAACATAAGCAACATATGTGAAAGATTTTTATTATTAAGTTATTACCAATATTAGTTTAAAATCTAAAGATTATTTACACTCATTGTTGGTCCTTAAAGCTTATGTTTCACAGGAACAACCTTATGGGAAGTTCTACAAATGGGGGACTCAAATATGCTCTAGAAAATGACCTCCAAGATTTTAGAAGCCAACTCTTCGTTCTTGGTTTGGAGAGAAAAAGGGAAAGAGGGAATAAAATAGAAGCAATTCTAACCTAAGGCGATGCACCAAAGCTTTTACAACATTTCAATTTTCCCTCTCGAATGACCAAAAGCACAAACTCACAAGAAACAAATACAGAGTTTCACAGACTCTTCATTGTTGAAAATAGAACAAAATGCTTAAAGCCTAATAGGCACAAAGCAAAGCATTCAAATCTTTTCGTGAGAAGCACCCACTGAGGCTCACTAGAGTATTGTACGCCTTGATTATTCTACTAACACTTTTAACCTTTGTAAATATTGCTCAGCAACAAGCATAATACGATAACTAACCATAAATAAATGCAAAAAATGAAAAAGTACAAGACATTATTCAATAATCCACAATTTTATTCCAAAAACCATAAAAGCTCTAAAACTCATAAAAATCAATCATCAATATCATATCCATTCCTAAATGACACAGAGCATTGAAGTTAACATAAATTAAAATAAAACACATAGTAAAGGCGAACTAGGCACAATCTAAGATATTTTGCTTTCTATTAATCAACTGGAGAAACACAAAATGCTAAGGTCTACAGAATAATATTTTCCTTTCGATTGATATTCTCTAAGTACTCTTTTTTACAAAGATGGTGAACAATAAACCTTTTTACAAAGTGCCCGCATGCTTATATAGAGAAAACTCCCTAGGTTGAGAATGAGGACGCAACTGAAAAGATTCCTTCACAACTCACTGCCTGGGGATCATCATCATGGTGAATATTGCAATCATTCTCTGAAAAACATCATGCTCTTGATTGCACGATTATGTTGACACCTAGATAGGAAATCATTTTGTTGTAATTGCTTGGACGAGTGGGCTTCAAGTGGTACTAGCATCTGCATCCTCAAGCTTTGACACGCGACACCTTCTGATGCCCCTCCATAGTTAAGACAACCAATAGCATACTTTTAACTCCCTTTTGGGCTAAAAATATGCCCAAGATTTCACCCTACTCACAAGTGGCACCTTTCGACGATGTCTGAGTTTCCTTTCACTTTCTTTGTTCCCTAGACAAGTGGCATGCAAACAAGATTTGTTGAGGATTTCCTTTCACTGGCCTTCAAGAACCTCTAGAATGCCAACATGTGGCACCCTTTGCTTTCAAGGGCTTCAAAGAACAAAATATTTTATAAAGTCTGTGTGAGGCCACCACATGGCACCCTCACATGCTTTTACAAAAATAAGAGATTACAATCTTGCTAGAAACCATGCCATGCTGACACGTGGCGCCTCCATGAGCTGATATGCAAAGAATATATTAATGTTCGCAGGCTACTTAGAAATAAGACAAAAATGAAAGAAAAGGTTGTGGAGCATCCCAAAACATGAATAAATTTCAACAAAAATAATTTTCAATGAAAGATCTCAGCTTGAGTTATAAGAGATTAATCTACAGTCTTGGTGACTTCCTTGAGGACCTCTTCTTATGGAGGCACATACCCAAAAGCTTCTGGTTTTGCATGAAAAATGAAAGGCAAAAAGAAAATTACACCTCATAGCTTAGGGAGCACGAATTGCAGAGGTTCCCAATCCGCCTTTGAGGGTTGTACCTTTGCTTGTAATTCCTTGAACGTCTGATCCAAATTGATCATCTCTTTGAAAGAGATATCACTCAATATGGTTAGTAGGATTCCATCTGAAAATTGAGTTGCACTAGAGGATGCAAAATCTTCTCAATATCTAAGGTGCTTGATGATGAACTCAGGGCCTGGAAGACCAATTGATATTGTTGCTTACTTTCCAACAATTGCTTAATCTGATCCTTGGTCAAAACTACTCCATCCAACATAAAAGGGGATGGAAGTCCCAATTGGACTAACCCCTCAAAATTCCCTCTCATTTCCTTCACCTTGAGCTCCAGGGTGTAGTGGAACTCCTTACCCCTTTGGGCTACCTTATTGCAATTAATGAATTTGTTGGCCTTCTTTGAATCCATCCTTCTGTCCCCAATTCTTACAGTTGTTAAGGCATCATCTACTGCCTTGAATGATTTCCCTATTAAAAGCTCTAACTCCATTACCCTGGGAGCGATAAACTGTAAAATTGCTCAGCAATAGGGTTGACCCTTGCAATTAATTCTTGTGCATCCGCCATGAAATTTAGGGTTGGCCACAAAGATGTTACCATATCCTTCATTTTTTCCCAATAAGATATATATAATTATTGTAGCAATGAGAGAAAATTGGCTTGCTGCATTGAATCCGTCACCGCAATTTGCCATTATTGGATCTACAAATCCTTATTTTTGAGCTCTTCTTACAATTTATTAATCTTTTCTAAAGATTTGGATTCTCAAGGCACAATTGTGCTAGCTCTAGATCTCATGCCTGTAAGGCAGACTCTGTTGTCTCTTTCACCTGCTTCTCTAAATCCATCAAAACTTGAGCTTCATAGAGCTCTATTTGGAATTGTGCTTCCTTCTATTGCAACTCTTGTTGAGTTTTCACCTACATCCCCAAAGCATCAGAGAGCTCCTGCTAGATTTTAGTTAGCTCCTTCATTTTCTCTTGGAGTTGTTTCTTCACTAACTCATTTGTGCTCTTTTCATTTATAGCCTGAGATTTGGGCATCAACCACCTCCTTCTAGAATCTATCCTTCTCCTTTTCCATGTTTTGATGTAGTCATTCCTTTCAACTTGTGGCATCAGAGAGGTCCTTATGCGCTTGCTGCAATTGGTGCTCTTTGGCCTACAACTTGGATTTTATATCTTCCTTCTTTATTTTCTCTACATCAATTTTGGCCAATGTATCGCTTAGCTCAGTTTGGAGTTTAAATTTCTCTGCTTGGAGGGTCACCAAAGTTTTTTCCTGCAACTCTTTCCTCAAGCGGGCAATATTTGCATCTTTCCCTTTGGCCTCTGCTTTGAACCTATCCACTGTGGCCTTAACATTATTATATTATTCTTCCTTTTTCTTCAGGTGCTAGTCCATTTTTAGGTAGTCAGTTGATACTACCTTCTATGTTTCCTCCATAAGCCCTAACTTAACGTGTGGATGGGTGTTGCTGAGGTTAAGGCCTATTGCCAGAATATCATAGTATCTAAATTTCATCTAACCCTTGGGCTTGGATATTAGAGGATTCATTGCTGCAATCATCAAATTCTATTACTTTTCATCAAAAATTGATTCCATTTTTGGGGCAGTCGGAGCTAGAGCTTCTTTTTCTTTCCTCCATAAGTTTATTTGGGCCTGATACTCCAAGGGAGACTGAATACATTATCTGGAAAATGTGACGCTGACAGGTAGACCGAAAGGGATAGGAACATGGGAGGTCCCAATTCGTTCTCTTGATCGAGAAATCATTGGAAAGATTAGGGTTGTAGGAGAGAAAGGTGAAATGCATTGTAATGCTTATGCAGGACGTGGGGTGCTTGAAGAGTATAAAGGGGAAGTGGCAAGCGAAGGAACCATCGGCATAGTGAAAGGTGGGAGTGAAGAGACTAGCATAGATGATGGTTTAGGAATACGAGCATGAATAGTTGATGAAGCAATTGTGGTAGCAGGCGTAGAGATGGAGGTAGTTGCAAGGTTAGGAAAAGGAGGTTGTAAAAGAGTGGAAATGATAGTAGTAGTTGCAGAGGAGGTTATGGAAGGTATTGCTTGCACAATGACAACCATAGCAGTGCCACAGACTAAGATGGGAGGAGTGAAAGAAAAATGAGAGGAACCAATGACTGAGAAGAAGAGAGAATAGGGGAGAGAAACATACTTGCATTGTGGAGACTATTGGTGGTTGTGTGACAATAGTCACTTCTTCCTCTTCTTATTGGACATTACCCAGGTCTAACTTTAACCCTCTGTCTTTCTTCACCAGAGGTGCACCAAGTGAAATGGATCCCTCACCTTTGAAACCCGATGAGCCTTGAGCTCCAGGAGAAGCTTGGGGCTTCCTTTTAAGGGTTCAAGCTCATGATTGTCTAACTGTTGTACTTGCCATGAATGCTTGTTGTGGAATTTGTCTTGTCAACATTATTTCTTTTGTTTCTTCCCCTTTCCTCTATATCGCGGTGATGAGGAGGGTTCCTCCTCAGATAGTTCTCTATGTTCTCCATCCATCTCATATATCATCAAATTTTCTATCATAAGGGACACCGTTATAATTGGAATTCAAGTCATGCACATCCTGATGATAGGTGCAAAAATTGGAGATCTTTTTATCGCTCTAACCCAATTTTTTTAACTTCATTCTCATTGTTTTATAAATCTTGAAAATTAGGTTTGCCTCCACCAAAAATCTATGGGGGTCTTTCAGATGGAATAAATGATATGTCAACACACAAATCCATAGTAACTTCCTTCAGATTATGCCTTTGGTCCTAGTATGGATGTGGGGTATGGGTCAGAGATATCCCCATGCTAGATAAACAACCATCTGAATCATAATTCCAATATTCACATATAACACCAAGGCTCAGTTGAGTCAACTTGGCCACCAATATGACATCTACATACCTTTCTACAATGTTACCTCACCTCATGTGATTGGGGGTTTGCAAACTACAATTTTTATCCTTCCCACCCCAAATGTATTATTAATTATGGACAACTATCGAGCCATTTCAAGGGTGAGAGTCTTATCCGTCACACAAGTAGGCAACCTAAAAGGCTCCTTTGTAAACTCATGCATTCACACAAAATTGAAATCCACTATGTAGAAATAGTCACACAGAGGTCGATTATCCCTCATCCATGTAACATGTTCCTCTGTAACTCTAGTAGGGGCCTCCTGCTAGTTCAAATCTTGAAGGGCTAGAGTAAAAAAAAAAGTCTAAAAAGGTATAGTAATCATGCACAGCGGAATGCACATAAGTCCATATAGTAACTAGATTCCTTTTGTCTAACACATTGATGATGTTCAACAACATATATCTTCGAAAAAACTCAAAATTTTGGTGCAAAAGCACGTGTGTTAGAAAAGAAGAGTACCTAAACTTGTAAGCTTTTTCATAATTTTCTAGTTTCTTGTATATGTTTCCTGCAATGATGTTTATGAAATCATATTGGAAAGGTTGCTTCTACTTTTTGAGTTTGAAACCTAAACCCATTGAAATGCTTCCACATTATCATCTCGGTCCTAGCCACAAATGAACACATGCATTGAGAAGATGTCTTGTAAGTCTTGGTAAAAGAAATGAACACGTGCATTGAGAAGATGTCTTGTAAGTCTTGGTAAAAGAAATGAACACGTGCATTGAGAAGACATCTTGTAAGTCTTGTAAAAGTTTTTAAGACCTATAGGGAATTTAGGTAGCTATGTCTGTTTCTTGTCCCTCTTCATCTCATAATTGCAAAAATTGAGTTGTTCATTCACGGTCTCCCAATAAAATTCCAGTTTCTTCTTGAAAAACTTCTTTACCATTGCTAACTTGAATGGAACACATTGCATATCCCTGATAGCTTCCACGTTGATGATAACCTTTAGCTCTTTTCCTTGAATGGCCCTAGCATGATGATCAAAATTTAATGCACAAGCATCCACAAGTTCAGGGCATGGATGCACCAAAGGTAACATGTATTGTGGGAGACTGCAGTTCCATAGCTAAACCACCAGAGATTCAAGAATTCTCTCCTTTACTTTCTTTTGCATCCTCACAAAAGCACCTTCGTGGAGGCCCTTGGGGTTTGAATGCAACTCTAGGTCATGGATATCATCAATGAAATCCAATACCAAAGTTGAATCTATGTGATTTTTCTGCTTTAGAAACTAGGTGTTTGTAAACACCGACTTAGGTGGTATTGGGGCTGAGGAGTATGATTTGTCACCAAAAATGTCGGCAAAGAAAGATAGAGCTGACACTTGTTCAAAATCAATGCCAAAATATGTCCCTTTAGCAGCCATTGCTTCAAATTTATTTGGAAACTGTCACTTACTTAATTTCACTGCTTCTGCACTACAAACTCTCAACTTCACTAAAATTCATACTTAGAGAAAGCTTTGTAACTTGCTTCTTTCTTTCTTTGCGCTATGCTCTACTTCAATTTTGCACTTAGGATAAATGAAAATGAACAACACAATTGGTATTTCAATTGCTTCCCAAGAGCTCACTCGTGCGAATTAACTACCTTCTTTTTTGGGAAACACCAATCTTTAAGGAAGGCATACAAATGGCTCATCACACTGCATTTTGGGAAATGTGATGCTGAAAAATAGCTTAGGATGGGAATTTTGCAAGAATGAGCATTAAATTTGACCAAGGGGTGGCTGATAAGGGTCACTTCTTATGATGATTCCACTTAGAGAAAGATGCCAAGGTGGTAAGACACCAGGCGAGAAAGCCGAAAGGCTTGTGCTTACAACTCTTATTTAAGGAAACACACACCACATGAACAAAAATAAAACCTAACTACTTATTTACAAGAGGCCATGAAGGTCAAGCATTAATTGAAATATTTCAAATAGATTATGTTTACCGAAATATCAAGGGCATTTCCCTCCAAATCCACCAACTCAAAAGCATTTCTTTCTTTGCAACTAGTAATGTGGAATGACCCCTTCCAAAGAGAATCAAATTTTGCATGTTTCTCATGCTTAGCAACATGTTCATCATATTTCAAGACTAAGTCACCTTCAAAATTCAAGGTCAAATGCCTTCTTGTCAAACCATTTTTTAACCACCTATTGGCAGTTTGTCATGGCATCCTATGCCTTCTCTCGAGACTCTTGAATGTTGAGTAACTCTTCCAACCTAACTTCCATAGCTCCATTTTCCTCAACCTCTGGAGACTTCAACACTTATAAAGTTGGAATTTTCATAGAGATTGGAAATACAACTTCCTTTCCATAAAGTAGCTCGTATGGGGAATTTCTCAAAACTTGCTTGGTAGTGATCTGGTTGGCCCATAGTGTCATTCGCAAATGTCTATGCCATTCTCTTTGATGATCCACACCAATCGACTTAATCAACTTGATCAGGTTTTTTTTTGTGGATTTGGCGAGCCCATTTCCATGAGGGTAGTAATTTGATGAAGTCTTCAAGAAGATCCCATTCTTTTATGCAAACTTAGATATTTTGGACCCTACAAAATCTCATGCATTATCAAAGATGATGGTCTTGGGAGCACTAAATCTTGTGACCAACTCCTCAAGGAAATTAAAAATCTCATTTTCTGTGGCTCCTTTCAATGGAACAACTTCGAATCACCTGGTAAAATAATCTATTGTGGTAACAATCCATTTGTGACTGGTGTTGGACGTTGGGATTATCATCCCAATAAAGTATAAGCCCCACCGAGAAAAGGGTTCATTTGTTATAATCAAATTTAGTGTTATTGCAAAATTCTTGTGCTTTTTGACAAAGAACTAACATTACTGGCACTTTCTCACCAAATTATGGAAATTGGAGAACAAAGTAGGCCAGTAGTACTCGATGTGCATGATTTTGATAGTAGTTGTCTTCACAAAGAAGTGACCACTTATGGGTATTTTGTGTAACTCATTCAAGATTCTATTTGCTTGAGCTTCGTTTACACACAGGAGAATTACACCATCAAAGTTTATCTTGAAGAGAACTCCCTCAATCATAACATAACCCACGCATTGCAGTCTATAAAATATTCTTTTGTGTAATGGGAGATCAATCGAATACCTTCCTAAATGCATGAAGTTAGTTATGTCTTGGACCCATGAATATGCGGCCTCAAACTGATTGAACAAGTCCTCTTCTGAAGCATCTTCCTGAGCTAGGGGAATTTTGAAATATTTCTCTTCTATCAAAGCTTCTTTTTCCCTTGCTAAATATTCACAGAGTCCTTTCTTGTGGACCACTTAGGTAGGCTGGACCTCTACACCATAGTCCAGGATCTTTGTAATCAAATTTTCTCTTTTTTCAATGATTTCTCCTTGTAGTGTAGAAAAATATATCCCTTTACATTTTCTCAATTGTTTGGGACCTCCTAGTTAAATTGGACTTAATAATGCCTTAATTTAGTGTTGTTAAATGTAATCCTTTATATTTACACACTTATTTTGGCCCTCTTAATTAATTAAGCTTAATTATGCCTTAATTGGTCCTTTAATTCATTTACAAGCCTAATTAATTACTTTTTCCGAAGGGGAAACTTGACATTAATTAATGCCTAAACATAACACTTCACATTGAGCAATGTGTGTTCCTGGTTTATGGACCTGGGACCATTTTCCTATGGGTGAATGGGTTCTCCCTAAACCTTAGGACCTAAATTTAAATTATGTTTTTGGTAGTATTTTAATGTTTTTAAATACATAATTCAATGTCGACTTGTGATATTTAAGTTTCGAGAAATTAAGGATACATACCTATAAATACAAGGTCATTTTCTAAGTTTCACCTAGAGTTTTCAAGCTAGATTTTAAAGTGTTCAATTACAAGATCTAAGGTTGTGATCAAGGGCATTCAAGAGCAGATATATCATAGTTTTATTACAACATTCAAGATCTATTCATCATGTCAAATTATTCTTGCATCATGCATGTTTTTGGAGCTAACATTATGATTTAGGTTTCATGATCAAGTCAAGCATTCAAAGTATCATTTCAATAAAGATTCAAGTGTTAAGATCCACATCCAATTCAACCATTTCATGCAAGTTGCAGACCTCTTAAGATCTCCATAATCAAGGTTACATACAAGGGTTTGTTGAGTGGTAAAATAGCTTTGTTCATTCTCCATTCCCTCTTTCATGCATTATTTCAATTCAAGGTTTGATTACCAAAATGGGGTTTGACCAAGGAAAACACCTATTCACCCAAAAAAAACATTTTTCACTATTGTATGTGTGATTACAAATTTAGGTTGAAGAAGACTTGAAGATCCTTTAAAGTGAAAGATTTAAAAAGTTATCAAAATTGCAAAAGTTGTCAAAATTGCTGTCATCTCACGGAAACTAAGATCTCAAAGTCATCTATGACATTTCGACTGTGAAACCTGGGAAATTTGGAAGATTCAGATATGCATCAGAGGCTCCTAAAAGCTATAGAAAAACCCTGAACTTGGAGCCATTCACCCATGGGCGAATGAGTTCTAGATTTGCTTCTAAAAAGCACTTTTGGTGACTGGTACACATGTTTCTGCCCTTCTCAGATCTACAATCTATTTTCTAGTTCTGTTAATATTGAGCTTAATGTTGTTGTCTCAAGTGTTAGATTGCAGTTTAGTGTTGATTTTCTATTTTTAGTTTTTCTCCCCAAAGTGTTGTTTGATCTTAACCCTTGTCCTTTAGTCATAAGGAAATCTGAAGATTCCCACTTTGACTTGATTCACCTAAGGGTTAATCAATTCATTGTGTGGATCTCATTTCCTAATTAAATAAAGGAAAATAGGTCTATTTTGGCTCACCCCACTTTACCATTTCCAAAACACACAACCTATTTTTCTTCATTTCATTTTGGTGAACCTGACTTTTGAGCATCACACCTTGTTGATTTGGAGTCTATTTTCAGCCCTACATCTAGGTTTTGCATTCATTTGCATTTCATTGCATTTATTTGCATCTCATTTAGGGCTCTTAACTTGCATTAGTTTGCAGCTCATTTAAGGTTTTAGGTTTGCATTTTTCCATTCTTTAAAATCCAGAAAATTCAGAAATATCAGTCATTTTGTATAGTGTTTACATAACATTGCATCACCATTCATTTACATTTGAAAATTGAATCAAAATTGCATCTCAAATTAGGTCTTTTTTCTTGTCATTTAGCACTATTTTGCACTTGCATTTAGATCTGATTTTACAAAAGTTTAAATTTGTAACTCACTATCTGAAACCAGAATTTGAAAACCATCAAAATCATCTTAGAAACTTGAAAATTAATTTTTAAAAACCATAAAGTAAGACCCATTCGCCCATGGGGGAATGAGTCACTAATCAAGGATTTTCCTCAAATTATGAGCATTAAAATTATTGTTTCTACATTCTCTATTTCCATATTCAGTCTATTGTTTCATTTTTTTGATTTTCTGTTATCTGAAATTGTTCATATTAAGCATAATTTATCAAAATGAGTGCATTGTTTGAATTCAAACATTTTTAGGTTTTTGCATAGCATAATCAGAAAATTATCTTTCTCTAAGTTTGAAAATTTGTAATCTCTTTGCATTTTAATTCATTCTTTCATAATGCACATGTGCATTGGTAATATATGGAAATCTTTCACATCTTTAGTTAATGTCTCAAGTTGCATTTTTGGTAATGATCCTAATGCAATAGAACTTAATCATGCTCAACTAACCCCTAATGAATGTCCTCATGAAGTTGACATCTTAGGTGAAGATGATGAAATAATGCATAACTTCATACGTATTTTCCTTGAAAATATTGAGAACAATGCATCGTTTGACCCTTCCATGCAACAACCAACACCTCCTACCATTTCACTATTAGAGATGTTTCATCTTTCAAATCGTGAGATTGAATCACAAACTAAGCCTAAACCTCCAACAATGAGTGAACCTAGTTCCTCTAACCAAGTGCATACTAATCCATCCTACTTTAATAAAGTCACCAACACACCCATCAACCTAAAAGAGACTTATGGCTAAGGCTTTAAGATCTTAGCTAAACATGGATGTGACACAACAAATGAGCATGAGATTCATAAGTTGTTAGAACAAATTCCAATCAAAGATACTAAAGGTTTAATATATCAAGATCCTCCTCCCTCCATATCTTCTAAGGAAACAAGTGTCCTCTGTCATAATTAACAAATCCCTCAAAAGGATGATAGGATCATTTTAGGTGCTTCTCCTTCAAATCCACCTCAACAAGATCCTAAAACAAGCAATAAATCTAAACCTTATAAAGTCAAAAAGTTACCATTCCTACATACTAAAACATAAATTGAACAACAAATGGAGGAACTTCTTCACCTAGGATGGATTAAACTTCCACCTCCTAGTAGAAGCAACAACCCTAAGAACATGAATTATTGTGCATATCATAGAAGTCTTGGGAATCTTATTGATGATTGTCATGCTTTAAAGTAGATTCTTGATGAATATGGACTCATAAAGATAATCCCTTAAAGCATGGACATTGCTCCTTTCCATGTAATAGTTGTAGGATTATAGTATGCTCACTATTACTTGTTTTACATTCATTGCAAATCATTTTATACCTTGCAAGGAGCTCATTCTCACCATTTATCTCAGCTCATCTTTGTCCTGCACTTAGTGGGGTAAGGAGTTAGATATTCTTTTCCTAGTTTGGAACTTTATGTTTTCCCTTTAGCTAGTTATCCGCCTTTCACATATGATGAACGATATTTGGATGCAAACGACTTGCTATAGGTTGACTCGCATGTGCCTTGCTAGTTTTGCCTTTATTTTATTTTGCATGTTCTTTTTATGATTGCATGTGCGTAATGTAATCCCCTGTATTGTTTTGTTTGATGTATCTTCATGTACATTCCTCTATTTGTACCTTCATTCTTCTATATGTCATAACCCCTTTATCTTTTCTTTTGTCTTGTGTTTTCCTTTTGGGGATGACGTAAGGCGTTGAGACATTTAGGTCTCTTCCATGTTGAACCAAAAGGATTTTCTTTTTTTTCACTCTCTATGTGTCATTATTCATGTTCCATGAGTTATTTTGGGAATGATGACAATTTTGAGCTCTATAATATCATTGTAGCAAAGACATATGTTGACCCTGAATCTGTGGATCCCTAATGTGTGATTTTGGGATATCATTTTGGGGGAAACTCCTTCCTTTTTCATGACATAGCTTCATTTGGAAACATATGACTTGGAATAGGGCTTTCCAAATAAGTTCTCATGTCTTCTTTATTGTCAACATTTATCATTTGCTACTTTAAAGTAATTGCTCACAACGTGGTGTTAGCAATTTCTTTAAAGTGGGGCATACATTGGCATTATCATTTTTGGAGATCTTTGAACTTTTATTATGTTTCATTGCATGGTATTCTTACTTTTTATGATGTGTCTTCTTCTTGGTGGTGTCATTGGGTTTGATGTCCTCCAAGAGTGTGACCTTTCTTGGCATACAAATTTCCTCTTAGTGGTGATGCTACACGTTGCATTCCCTAAGTTGCAAATATTTTATCCTAGATTTGTCCTCTCTTGGAGACATTAGGCACAATGTTCCCTAAGATAAGACCTTACACGAACTAAGAAAAACCCCTTTGGACATGTTTTATCCTATTTTCATTTTGTTTATAATTGTTTAGCATAACACAACTTGCTAACCTTATGAAGCCTGAAGTTACAACCCTTTTTCATGGACACCAAGCATAACACACTTCGATTTCCTGTGGTGCCTTGTTTGTTCATAAGTGTTTAGCATAACACAACTTGCTAAGCCTTATGGAGCTCAAAGTTCGTATTGTGTGGTGCATTATTAAAGTTATCAAAGGTATAGCTTTGGTATGGTATGGAAGCCTAATAATATTCTCTCATTTTCCACCCTTGGGGGCTCACTTTGTGGACAACGAAGTTTCACTAGCCCTTGTGAGTGTGCATTGTTGCTTGCATAGTGGACAATGGGTTCCACTTATAAATGTTTTTGGACAAACAACTAAGGCATGTTCCACATTGCATTGGACGGTTGAGGCTTGATCCTTTTGCTTTTTGCTTTTCCCTTTTCTCTTTCTTGAAGTCTTTAGCATTGTATGATTGAGTATCTTGTCATTGCTGCATACATATATATATTTAACATAGGCATGTGTCTCCTTATGCCTTTGTTGGTTTTTCCATGATATCTTAGATCTTGAAGGCTTGATCACCTTCCTTGATCTTTGTTATCTTATCCTTCCAATGATTGTACAATTAAACCTCTCTTGATTGTCTACTTTAGTGTGAGTTTGACGCAAGGCCACCCTCTCAGTAAAGTGGGGGCTAAATGTAATGTAGAAAAATGTATCCCTTTACATTTTCTCACTTGTTTGGGCCCTCTTAATTAAATTGGACTTAATAATGCCTTAATTTAGTGTTGTTAAATGTACTCCTTTACATTTACACACTTATTTGGGCCCTCTTAATTATTTGAGCTTAATTATTCCTTAATTTTCCCTTTAATTCATTTACAAGCTTGATTAATTACATTTTTTGAAGGGGAAACTTGACATTAATTAATGCCTAAACATAACACTTCACATTGAGCAATGTGTGTTCCAGGTTTATGGACCTGGGACCCATTCGCCCATGGGCGAATGGGTCCTCCCTAAGCCTTAAAACCTAAATTTAAATTATGTTTTTGGCAGTATTTGAATGTTTTCAAATCTATAATTCAATGTTGACGTGTGATATTTAAATTTTGAGAAATTAAGTATACATACCTATAAATACAAGGTTATTTCTAAGTTTCACCTAGAGTTTTCAAGCTAGATTTTCAAGTGCTGAATTACAAGAGCTAAGTTTGTGATCAAGGGAATTCAAGAGAAAATATATCAGAGTTTTATTGCAGCATTCAAGATCCATTCATCATGTCAAAGTATTCTTGCATCATGCATGTTTTTGGAGCTAACATTGTGATGTAGGCTTCATGATCAATTCAAGCATTCAAAGTATCATTTCAAGCAAGATTGAAATGTTGAGATCCACACCCAATTCAGACATTTCCTGCCAGTTGCAGACCTCCTAAGATCTCCATAATTAAGCTTTTATACAAGGGTTTGTTGAGTGGTAACATAGCTTTGTTCATTCTTCATTCCCTCTTTCATGCATTATTTCAATTCAAGGTTTGATTACCAAATCAAGGTTTGACCAAGGGAAACCCATATTCACCCAAAATAAACATTTTTCTCTCTTGTATGTATGATTACAGATTTAGGTTGAAGAAGACTTGAAGATCCTTTAAAGTGCAAGATTTACAAAGTTTCAAAAGTTGTCAAAATTGTTGTCATCTCATGGAAACTAATATCTCGAAGTTATTTCTGACATTCCTACTATGAAACCTGGGAAAATTGGAAGATTCAGATCTGCATCAGAGGCTCCTACAAAAAACCCTAGACTTGGACCCATTTTCCCATGGGTGAATGATTCCCAAATCCGCTTCTGTAAAGCACTTTTGGTGATTGGTACACATGTTTCTTCCCTTCTCAGATCTATAATTTTTTTTCTAGGTTTGTTAGTATTGAGATCAATGTTGTTGTTTCAAGTGTTAGATTGCATTTCGGTTTTGATTTGCTATTTTTCAGTTTTTCTCCCCAAAGTGTTGTTTGAACTTGACCCCCATCCTTCAGTCATAAGGAAATCTAAATATTCCCACTTTGACTTGATTCACCTAAGGGTTGTTAATCAATTAATTGTGTGAATCTCATTTCCTAATGAAATAAAGGAAAATAGATCTATTTTGGCTCACCCCACTTTACCATTTCCAAAACACACAACCTATTTTTCTTCATTTCATTTTGGTGAACTTGACTTTTGAGCATCATACCTTGCTGATTTGGAGTCCATTTTTAGCCCTATATCTAGGTTTTGCATTCATTTGCATTGCATTGATTTGCATCTCATTTAGGGCTCTTAACTTTCATTAGTTTGCATCTCATTTAAGGTTTTAGGTTTTCATTTTTGCATTCTTTAAAATATGGAAACTTTAAAAATATCAAGTTATTTTGCATAGTGTTTACATAACATTGCATCATCATTCATTTACATCTAAAAATTGAATCAAAATTGCATCTCAAATTAGGTCTTTTTGCTTGTCATTTAGCATTAATTTGCACTTGCATTTAGACCTCATTTTACAAAAATTTAAAACTGTAACTCACTTTCTGAAACCAAAATATAAAAACCATACAAATCATCTCAGAAACTTGCAAATTAATTTTTAAAACACTAAAGTGAGACCCGTTCGCCCATGGGTGAATGAGTCCTTGATCAGGGCTTTTCCTCAAATTCTAAGCAAAAAATTACTATTTTTGCATTCTCTATTTCCATTTTCATTATGTTGTTTTAGTTTTCTGATTTTTTGTTATTTGAAATTGTTCATATTATGTAATGTCCCCTTCCTAGATAGTATCGTCGTGACAGTGGTTAGCCTATTATTCAGATCCTCGTAGGCTAGCAGATGTGTTTAGAGGATCACTTGAGGCAGTTATCCAGCGTTGGGAACATCACTCCAGCAGTTGATTCAAGTTTGGGCCTTTGCAGACTCTTTTAGAGAGGTTTTTCAGATACTTACTATTTATAGTAAGTTAGGCAGGCGGGAGTTGCTATTTTGGGCAGGGCACTTGGTTTAGCTGGTCAGCTCAGTATTGACCCGGTTTGATGTTTGGTTGAGCAAACAGGGGTTATTAGAAGCATTTAATAATAATTGAAGGAATAATTAATTTGAATTTATAATATAAAGTCATTTTAATGAAATATTAAAGTTAATATTTAAATGGAAAATTATAAAGTATTTTTTTAATACTTTATAAGGAAGGAAAAATTTAATATTTAATGAGTTTAATACTCATTAAAATAAAAGGGGCGCCATTTATTTAAATATTAGCCTAAGTATTTAAAAGGGCGAATATTTATTATTAAATGCATTTTTAATGGATTTAATGAGAAAAGTCAAATTTTTGAGGACATATATATTCTTTCAAAGGAAAATCGAACTCATTATGTGATTATTCGAATTTGTTATCTTTTCTCTCTGAGAGCATTGGGGTTTGAGAAACCAGGGTTTCTGCAGATCAACAGGTTTTGAGGAACGTTCCCTCTTCAAGCTCTGACATACTGAGACTATGAAATATCAGTTGAAGATTGTCAAACAAGGTGACTTCATTCAGAGGTTGCAATTGTGCTTATTGAATCGATTTAGGAAGGGGTTTAAAGAAGAATATTCATCTATCATTTGAGGCGACTTCCAGAGGTCTATTTACAGTATCTGGAAAATCATTTAGAGTGTACGGATTTATTTATTGTTGCTGGTTGGGCCGTACTTTTTGTACCAGCAAGGGCCATACTTTCTTAACTGGAGAATACGCCTTCACTTTTGGTCTTCTGTCTACTGCAACTTGGGCACCTAGGTCACTGGGGTCTTCTGCATCGTTTAGAGACTGGAGATTCAAGATCTGAAGCTAGCCGTACCTTTTCTTCATCATTTCATGGTGGCTGCAATAACCAGGTTTTCACAAATAAATATTGTTGCCATTTCTTTGCATGTTGAATAAATCACAGTGTAATCTTTCAGAATGATCAATAAACCATCTGGCATCGATATTTGATCTATTTTCCGTAGTTTGTATGCATCTGGTATTTTATATTAATTTTCCAGTCATTTCTTGCAAAATCACAAATTCTTCTTTTATTGCAAAAATATCAAGAAAACCAAAAATACAAAAAACAAACAAAACTTAGTATTTTCAGACAATGTTGGGGTTGAGAGACACCTGGTCTCTTACAGTGGTATCAGAGCACAATTTTCTTGCCATCCTGTGCTTTTTCAGTGAGAAGTTTTCTTTTTCAATGCTTTTTTCATGAATAGTGATATTATTGCCCACATCAAGGGTAGAGGAATAGGCAAAGTTGAGGATTGGACAGGTCCACCTATTCCTGAAGGTGAGACAGTGTCAGGGTTCTAGGTATTCACAGATCCGGTTCCAACAGCAGTGAGAACCGTGTCATGACAATGATGGCAGATCGTGAGATTCCTGCAGAAACTCATAGGGACTCAGGAAAAGCACATGCAGAAGGTGATATTACAGAGGAGGAGTTTAGACACAGGCACAACAATATGATGGACATGATGTCCCAGTTGATGGGCACTATTAGATAGTATACTCCATCCCAGCTGCACTATATTCAGATAGGCCAGTCGTGTAGGACTGTAGGCGTGGACCAGCCTTTGGTATTAGCACCACGACCGTCATCACCTATCTATCATGAGCGTAGGCTTGGACAACCTACCTTCATACCTAGAGAGACACCACCTCCGACTCCGAAGCCAAAGCAGCAGGGTCATCACCAGGAGTTTCAGCCACACAATGGCATGTCAGTAGCAGGTGTGACTAGATTTCATGGTGAGTATCTGTCTTTAGCACTTGAGATCAGGTAGGCTTTGACTTTTCATGAGTTTATGGATGTGCATAAACCTAGAGGGGGAGGTAGATTTGACTGCATAGCTCCTCAGCATTAGCAGCCACAACCACAGGTGAACAGAGATTTACAATATGCAGTCAGCAAGATTACCTTGCCTTACTTTGATGGTTCTGATAAGAGTTCAACAAGGTCTTGGGTACAGAAGTTAGACAACTACCTATCATTGAGACCTATGCAGGAGGACTAGGCCATTAATTTTGCCACAATGCATCTTGACGGATTGGCGCATGATTGGTGGAATCACGGAATGTACACACTTGGCCATCATCTAGTCACTACTTACCAGGAGTTCACCAGCAGACTCATAGAGCGTTTCGACAAGAAGGATCCAGAACTCTACTTCAGGGAGCTAGCTCAACTTAGACAAACAGGTAGATTGGATGCTTATGTCGGTGAGTTCCAAAGGGTTGCAGTCATGGTGACATGCATTTCAGAGAGGAGACTTGTTATTCTCTTCGTCGAGGGTTTGATGGAGCCTATGAGAGGTTGGGTCAATGCATTTGATCCTCCTACCCTTCAGGAGGCCATGAGGAAGGCACACAGTATGGAACTTGCAGCACCTCGCAACAAGTTTAATTCAGGCCCGACACCCTATACGAGGCCTAATAGATCTTTTGACAAGAATAGGCCCTTTGACAGGAAGAGGGATCCACCCAATCCTAAGAGACAAAATGCACCACCCTTTGACAAAGAAACACTAAATGATTTGCGGAAGAAAAACTTATGCTTTTGGTGCAAGGCACCCTATGATGATAAACATGTATGCCCTCTTCGTCCCAAGGTGAAAAATAACCAGATGGAGTGGTTTTATGAGGGAGAAGAGCATTATGATCTGTCAGACCAGCAAGCTGATTCCGAGCATTCAGATGATGAAAGGTCTGAAAATGACAGTGAAAATGGAGGAAGGAAGTTACAGGAGGCACATTTGACTAGTCTTCAGAGAGATGGATCTTTTAGACTTCGTGGGCTCCTAGCAGGTCAGAAGGTAATCACTCTACTCGACACTGGTGCTACTCATAATTTCATAGATGCACGGTTGGTAGAGAGACGAGGTATACAGACATAAGAGTTTGAGGGTATTCGAGTCAAGGTGGCTGATGGGTACACCCTCAAATGTGACAGAAAGATAACTGATCTTCCGATGCGGCTGAACAACTATGAGTTCAAGACTGAATTCTATGTTGTTATTATGGGAGATACTGATGTGGTGTTAGGGATGGCATGGCTTCACGATTTGGGTGAGTTCACACTCAATCTACGGGATATGGAGATGAAGTTCAAGGCAAATGGGAAACCTCATGTCATCAAGGCCATCAAAGATAGTAATCTGAGGATGGTTTCGTACAGGCGGATGGAGAGATTCATTCATCATGATATGGTTGATTGGGCTGCAGAGTGTATGTTATTACCAGCACAGCAGGAGCAGTAGAAGGGTGAGTACCATCCAGACATTCAGATACTGAGGACTAAACACTCTAAAGTGTTTAGCGACATTCCACCTGGTAGACCTCCAGACAGAGGCACTGAGCACATTATCAAGTTGGAGGAGGGCACAAAGCCCATTATGATTACACCCTACAGGCATCCGAAACAGCTCAAGGATGAGATAGGGAAGACAATCAATGAGCTGTTGGCTATGGGGCATATCAAACCTAGTAAGTCACCTTTTGCTTCATCGGTCGTATTGGTGAAGAAAAAGGATGGATCACTTCAGATGTGTATAGATTACTGCCAACTCAATAAGAAAACAATTAAGAATAGGTACCCGATACCCCGCATCGATGAGTTGATTGATGAGTTGCACGGTGCTATCTTCTTTACGAAGATTGACTTGAGATATGGGTACCATCAGATTCAGATGAGGGAGCAGGACATAGAGAAAACCGTTTTTAGATGCCATTGCGGTCACTTCGAGTTCTTGGTTATGCCTTTCAGTTTAACCAATGTACCTGCTACCTTCCAGTCTACCATGAATAGGGTCTTTAGTTCTCAGCTGCGGAGATTCGTGTTGGTCTTCTTCGATGACATCCTGGTGTAGAGTAGGTCATGGGAGGAGCATTTAGCTCACCTGGATACAGTTTTGGGTATCTTGGCAGAGCAGTCCTTTTATGCCAAGGAATCCAAGTGTGAGCTAGGCATGGCTGAGTTGTTGTATCTAGGGCACATCATCAGTGCCAAGGGAGTTAGTATGGACCCTGAGAAGGTTTGAGCTATAGTTGAGTGGCCAGTACCAGAGAACCTTATGCAGCTCAGAGGATTCATTGGGTTGTGTGCTTTTTACAGGAGATTTGTTAGTGGGTTCTCACGTCACGCCGCACCCATTACTGATTTGACAAAGAAAGGGGCTTTTGCTTGGTCACCACAGGCTAAGGAGTGCTTTGACAGGTTTAAGGTGATCATGACTTCGTGTCCAATGCTAGCATTACTTGACTTTACAAAGTCATTTGATTTGTTTTGTGATGCTTCAGGAGAGGGCATTGGTGCTGTCTTGATGCAGGAGAGACACCCTATTGCTTTTGAGAGTAGAAAGCTTAGGGGTCCTGAGAGTTTTTACAACATTTATGACAAGGAAATGTTAGCCATTATGCATGCTTTGGCTAAGTTTAGGAAATACTTGGTAGGAAGCAAGTTCAGTGTGCGTACAGACCACAATAGCCTGAAACATTTCCTTGGACAGCGAGACCTAAATGAGAAGCAGCAAAAATGGGTCAGCAAACTGCAGTCGTATGATTTTGACATCACCTTCATTAAGGGGGAGCAGAATGTTGTAGCTGACGCCTTGTATTGCAGACCTTAGTTGAATGCTATGGCATAGATTTCTGAGGATTGGAGGCATCAGATCGTTACAGAGTATGCTAAGAACCCATGGGCTTCTAGCATTGTTGATGCAACAGAGCAGGATAGTAGGTACATCGTTGTGGATGACTTGATTATTTACAAGGGGCAGATTTTTCTGGTTCCTGGTTTCAAGTTGAGGGATACAGTTCTGAGAGCCTTTCATGATCTTCCTATGGCAAGCCATCCCGGTTACTTCAAAACATACAAGTTGGTTCGGGAATGGTTTACTTGGAAAGGGCTAAAGACTGATGTTCTTCAGTATGTTCGAGAGTGTTCTGTTTGCTAGCAAAACAAGCAGGAACACACATATCCTATTGGATTGCTTCAGCCACTTTTGATACCTGACAGGAAGTGGGAGTGTTTATCCATGGACTTTATCACGGGTTTGCCGAAAGCCCAAGGTAAAGATTGCATTTACGTAATTGTTGATCGGCTGACCAAATATGCGCACTTCTTTCCAATCACTACTACATCCACAGCATCGCAGACTGCAGAGCTTTTCTTTAGAGAGGTATTCAGGTTACATGGTTTGCCTCAGACTATAGTTAGCGATAGAGACAATCGGTTCATGAGAAAATTTTGGCAGGAGTTGTTCAGACTTTGTGGGACCGAACTGACACCGAGTACCAGCTACCATCCAGAAATAGATGGACAGACAGAGATTGTCAATAAGTGGGTGGAAGGTTATCTGCGCAATTACATAGCTAGACAACAGAGAGCTTGGGTGAGGTGGATATACCTCTGTGAGTATTGTTATAACTCCACTCACCACATGACTATACATATGACGCCCTTCATGGAATTGTACGGGTATGAGGCGCCCAACATACTGGATTTGATATTGAGTGATAGAAGAGTGCCTAGCATAGGTGATATGATGCAGAGTCAACAGGACATTTTGAGGTCTCTCAGAGACAATATTCAGCGGGCACAGAATCAACAGAAGCAGTATGCTGACCAGAAGAGGGTTGAGCGTTCCTTTGCGGTGGGTGACATGGTGTATCTCATGTTACAACCATATCGTCAGTCTACTCTGCGGAAGAGTGGTGCAGAGAAGTTGAAACCTCGTTACTATGGTCCATTCCGTGTTATTAGAAGAGTGGGCGAGGTTGCTTATGAGTTGGATTTACCGGCGGATAGAAGGGTTCATAATGTATTTCATGTCTCACGCCTGAAGAAGGCATTGGGTCAGCATGTGATCCCCTCTCCAGTACTGCCACCCCTTGATGATGAGGGAAAGTTGATATTAGTGCCTGAGACCATCCTCGATGTTAGAGAGAGACATCTTCAGAGGCGGGTTATCAGAGAGTATTTGATCAAATGGAGAGACTTGCCAGTTTAGGATGCTACTTGGGAGTCAGAGGAGATTTTACAGCATCCAGAGCTGAGATTGCTTGAGGACAAGCAATTTCAGGGAGGGCAGACTGTAATGTCCCCTTCCTAGACAGTACCGTCGTGACAGTGGTTAGCCTATTATTCAGATCCTCGTAGGCTGGCATATGTGTTTAGAGGATCACTTGAGGCAGTTATCCAGCGTTGGGAACATCACTCCAGCAGTTGATTCAAGTTTGGGCCTTTGCAGACTCTTTCAGAGAGGTTTTTTGGATACTTACTATTTATAGCAAGTCAGGTAGGCGGGAGCTGCTATTTTGGGTAGGGCACCTGGTTTAGCTGGTCAGCTCAGTATTGACCCGGTTTGATGTTTGGTTGAGCAAATAGGGGTTATCAGAAGCATTTAATAATAATTGAAGGAATAATTAATTTGACTTTATAATATAAAGTCATTTTAATGAAATATTAAAGTTAATATTTAAATGGAAAATTATAAAGTATTTTTTTAATACTTTATAAGGAAGGAAAAAATTAATATTTAATGAGTTTAATACTCATTAAAATAAAAGGGGCACCATTTATTTAAATATTAGCCTAAGTATTGAAAAGGGAGAATATTTATTATTAAATGCATTTTTAATAGATTTAATGAGAAAAGTCAAATTTTTTAGGACATATATATTCTTTCAAAGGAAAATCGAACTCATTATGTGATTATTCGAATTTGTTATCTTTTCTCTCTGAGAGCATTGGGGTTTGAGAAACCAGGGTTTCTGCAGATCAACAGGTTTTGAGGAACGTTCCCTCTTCAAGATCTGACATACTGAGACTGTGAAATATCAGTTGAAGATTGTCAAACAAGGTGACTTCATTCAGAGGTTGCAGTTGTGCTTATTGAATCGATTCAGGAAGGGGTTTAAAGAAGAATATTCATCTATCATTTGAGGTGACTTCCAGAGGTCTATTTACAGTATCTGGAAAATCATTTAGAGTGTACAAATTTATTTATTGCTGCTGGTTGGGTCGTACTTTTTGTACCAGCAAGGGCTGTACTTTCTTAACTGGAGAATACACCTTCACTTTTGGTCTTCTGTCTACTGCAACTTGGGCGCCTAGGTCACTGGGGTCTTTTGCATCATTTAGAGACTGGAGATTCAAGATCTGAAGCTAGCCGTACCTTTTCTTCATCATTTCATGGCGGCTGCAATAACCAGGTTTTCACAAATAAATGTTGTTGCCATTTCTTTGCATGTTGAATAAATCACAGTGTAATCTTTCAGAATGATCAATAAACCATCTGGCATTGATATTTGATCTATTTTCCATAGTTTGTATGCATCTGGTATTTTATATTAATTTTCTAGTCATTTCTTGCAAAATCGCAAATTCTTCTTTTATTGCAAAAATATCAAAAAAACCAAAAATACAGAAAAACAAACAAAACTCAGTATTTTCAGATAGTGTTTGGGTTGAGAGACACCTGGTCTCTTACATATTAAGCATAGTTTGTCAAAATCGGTACATTCTTTAAATTCAAAATTGCATCTAAAAGACATCATTTTCAAGTTTTTGCATAGCATAATCAGAAAATTATCTTTCTCTAAGTCTGAAAATTTGTAATCTCTTTGCATTTTAATTCATTCTTTCATAATGGACATGTGCATTGGTAATATATGGAAATATTTCACATCTTTAGTTGATATCTCAAGTTGTGTTTTTGGTAATAATCCTAATGCAATAGAACCTAATCATGGTCAACCAACCCCTAATGAATATCCTATTGAAGTTGACATCTTAGGTGAAGATGATGAAACATGCATAAATTCATACATAGTTTCCTTGACAATATTGAGAACAATGTATCATTTTACCCTTCCATGCAACAACCAACACCTCCTACCATTTCACCATTAGAGATGTTTTCTCTTTTACATCCTGAGATTGAATCACAAACTAAGCCTAAACCTCCAACAATGACTGAACCTAGTTCCTCTAACCAAGTGTATACCAATCTATCCTATGTTAATAAAGTCACCAACACACCCATCAACCTAGAAGAGACTTATGGACAAGGCTTTAAGATCTTAGGTAAACAAGGATGTGACACAACAAATGAGCATGAGATTCATAAGTTGTTAGAACAAATCCCAATCAAAGATACTAACGGTTTAGGATATCAAGATCCTCCTCCCTCCATATCTTCTAAGGAAATAAGTGTCCTTATTCATAATAAAAAAATCTCTCACAAGGATGATAGGATCATTTTAGGCCCTTCTCCTTCGAATCCACCTCAAAAAGATCCTCAAACAAGTAAGAAATATAAAACTTATAAAGTCAAAAAGTTTCCATTCCTACATACTAAAACATAAATTGAACAACAAATGGAGGAACTTCTTCACCAAGGATGGATTAAACTTTCACCTCCTGTAACATGCCCATTGTTCTACATAGTAACTTTCCTAAGTTTAACCTCAAGTTAAAATTTTTAGAATCTAATCAATATGAGCAATAAAATTTTACTTTTCCAAAACTATAAAGATAGCATGCACATTTGAAATAAATATCTTTCTAAACTTTTCCATTGCATTATATCAAATTATTACAACTTTTCCAAAGTAATGAATACATAATTCATGTTGACATGGTAACATTTCTATTTTACAATCTTTCCATAGAAATGGATACAAAATACACAAACAAGACTTCGTAGAGTTATTGGAAATATATGTACGAATGGTCTAGGTATCCTCTATCAAATCTTGGTCACCTACTGATGAGGAGAAGCATCACTCAAGTCCTTTTCCACCAACCTTGGACTAATTGCGGTCCTCCACACATCTATCAATCTGATTGATGGCCCTACCCTTCGATGAATAGTTTGGTTTGATAACCTCATAATAAAAATTGACCTTTCCCGAGCATGGTGTTGTGTCCTACATATCTAGATCTATCACAAAGTGGCTACAACCTACACATATGAAATTCCTCTACCTAGTATGTAAACTTGGATCACAGTGAATGATAGTGTAAACAATGGAAACTTACACTACTTTGGCCAAAGTATTCATCACCCAAGATTTAGAGTGGACGTCATAAAACTTCACCCACCTTCCCAACGAGATTTGTATTAACCATTCATACCTATGCATAGGCTATACCCTTACACCATGGAGTAACCTTAACCCTAGGAATAACCTATAACCTCTATGTTAAATTATGACACTACTATAATTCAATCAAATTGACTCTAGGTCTTAACTTGGTTAGCCATTAGCTACATAAGCTATTTCCCCAATATAATACTTATTCCCTCTATAACCACCTATTCCTTATTATGGACTATGTACAAACACTTCAAACACAATAGTTCCTTAATCTAAGTATATCAAGCAATCTTTAACTTACATAAGAGACTAAAATAACTTTTCCCTAAAAGCAATTGATATATTTTTCAAACAATACAAGCAAAGTCACATAATTCTTTCAAACATAAAAAAGTATAAGAGAATGGAAATCAACATGCCTGTTTACGTAATGCTCCAATTGATCAAATTGGATTCCTTTCTCAACTTCCCTTAAATCAATGTGCAAATCTTGAAATAAAAATTTTCCCTCTTCACTAATTCTCACTCTTAAATTACTCTCACAACTTTCAAACTCCCTCAACTCAGAAAATCAAATAAAAGCAACTTAGAAATATCACAACAAGAATGCAGATATGTGTCCCCAAATAAGGTAGATAGATCCTCTATTTATACACAAAAATTAGCAACTAAAGGCTAGAAATAGGGTATATAAATGACACTTCTCAGCTCAAACAGTTTGACTTAGTAAGGTAAAGGAAACGTGTCAATTTAAATTGATGCTCAACAAACACATACACAACATGGTGACTAAGTCGTACTTGTCAAATGAACAACAAATAGGATAATCAGATAAGCAAGGTATTTATCTTCTACAGGTCGACTTACATAGACAGCTGCACACAAGACTATTTCCACATATTTCAAATGCTTCACATTTGGTGAATTCATATTGCAAATAGACTTATAATTGATTCATCTTATCTTCAAGTTGGCACCACATTGTGCTTTTCGCACCATTAAACATGGTCACTTTTTTTACTTAATTTTTAGTTTTCAGCTGAAATCAGGTAACTTAGTGTTTATTCTTTTGATGTTTTCGTTTATACATTTTAAAAGATAAACCATAATTTTCTAAGTTCATTAATATGCATGAAAGAGATTGTAAAAAAATAGATTGCATTTTATTCCATGTTGCAATTACAGAAAAATGAGAAATAAAACCATATGAATTGAAAATGTAATCTTTATTGATAATCATGAGAGTATAAATGTCCCTCACAAGCCAAGGGACTGGCTATCCTAATGCTAGTAAAGAAGAAATCATACACATATGGATACAAAATTAAAATTTTCATATAACATGAAAAGGGACCCGTTATTTCCTGGTGGAATGATGAATCCCGTTGACTTGGCCTTGCATCATCTTGCATCATCTTTGCTGCTCTGCTTCCATTTTACTCCCTCCTCACTACTCCTAGGTTTCCTGCATTAGATAAAATAGTGTTGTTAGAGCAATGAAAGATCCCTAATCAAAATTATATGAAAAACATCCATAAACGTGTGATCAAATGTCTACAAGCATTAAAATAGCAACATACCATAAGTGTCCCTAAAAACAAGAAAGGACTGATCAAACACACCTATGATATGATTTGTTTATCTAATTGTTTGTTCCTTGTGCAGATTTAGGACAAGTCTTGTTAGTGCTTTGATTCAGCTAATTACAACATGTGGGGTAAATGTGGCTTCAATGGGGGTAGAGTTCAACATGCTTCCCTCTGATGTGTTAAGAGGGATAGGAAATTGAGCAACTTGATCAAAGATAGACATGCTATCAATGCATTAAATCAATATGGAATCACACCAGTTGATCAACTTTCATTATCAGATTGAAAAGATGCAACATAGAATTTGAGCTTTCAAGAGTTTATACTTCATCTTTTCATAATGAATAAGTTATATGGCTGCCATCATGTCAAAAGGAAGGTACATTTTGCTAGATATGTCCTTCAATCTTCTTAAGTGGATCCAATATCCATTTTATTAAAAGAAGTAAGTGATTTAAGAGATGCATCAAGTTCAATTATAGATGCATCAAGTTCAATTATGCATCTCTTAAATAATGAAGGAGAAATCAAGGCATTCTTGAAGCCATCATGAGGCATATGAGGCAGCAAGAAGTAACAATCTAAGGTACTGTCAATTCCCTCTCACCTTAACCCTATTGGAAAACCACACATCACATAGGATGGTGAGCTTTCAGGTCACCAACATAGGTGACATGTGTCTTCCCACTAGGATTAAGGTGAGGATATAGTGTTTAATTGTTGCACATGATCAAAAGGGATGAAATGTTGTGGAAACTAGGTTATAAACATGTGGGGCAACAAGAAATTGTTTTGGAACCATGAGGATTGGGGCAGTCAAAGAAGGAGAATACATGCTACGTTTCACGGTGGGATAGCAACAACAACCTACATTAAAGGAACAACAAGAATATATGAGCAATTATAACCTTGTGTGACAAGAACCAATGACAAAGGGTAGTGAAAGAACATGGTGAAAGACACAAAAAGTTTACATGAGCCAAAAGAACCATACACTGTTCACATGGAATAAACCAATGGTCATTCACTCAATCGAGATAGAAGAATAGTCACTTCATGCTACATGATCTTCGAAGAAGGCTATGTAAAGAAATGTATTTCAGAATGCAATGAGTAAACTGAAAGCAAATCATATCATGTTATAGGTTCAGTCAATGTATTTCAAACAACAGTGCCCTCAATGGAGCAACCCTTAATCAGGATCAAAAGGGGCTATGAAAATAAAATATGCTTTATAAACAAGGCCAACACATGAAAAATTAAAAGCATTTGGACTGATCAACCATTCACATCCAATGGAGACTAAGAAAGGAATGAAATAGTGGGAGACAAGGTACCAACATGCATCCTGTTTTATATTTGAAATAAATGTCGTGCTTTAATAATTGTTGCTTTCAAATGTACATTCAAACAAAATTATTAAAAAAAAAGGATGAAAACATGAGCATTTTAGATGGCATCCCTGTCAAGGCTACATATGTTGCTAAGGTCCTTTGGAACAATCAAGAGGTATATTGACACACAATGTAGCAATTTTAGGGGGCAGCCAACTATGCTACAACTGTGCATACATTTTGAATGCATAAAGACAACCCATGCTTTATTCTATTTTCATTTGAAAGAGGATTAAAAGACAATCAAGCCACAATGGGGGGAGACTATAGAAATTTAAGAGTTGGTAGTTCCTCAAGCTTTTAGGGAGGTAGGAAGTTCAAGTTTATGACTAGAAAACACAATATCCTACACTTGTAGGAGAAAATTCAGTTGCATTTATTTATAAGTCAATAAGTTACTTCCCATTGTTGGATACAATGCATTGCAACTATCAAGGCATAGTGTAAATGAAAAACAAATTAGAGGGAATGATAATCATGTTTCATGTTTTGCATTTCATTTGAGTGGCTATTATATAGTTGCTTGGCCTAGAGAAATCCCAAAGAAGGAAATCAATATGCCTTCAATTGAGGAGTCAATACAAAAGAAAGAGACTTCCAATGCCACTTGGAATTTAAGAACAAAATCTTAGTCTTTTATGAGCATTAAGAGAAATAATGAGTTATCTTAAGGAGCTAAGGCTTCTAGAAGCAACAACAGGATAACAATACATAGTTGAAGCTCTTAAGGTATGGAGTACACCAAATGGGGCAACCAAGTGAAAAATGGGATTGATAAAAGTATAACAAGACAATTACCTTGAGAAAGCAACCACTTCATGAGTGCCAAGAATAGTGTTTCAAAAATGAAGATGGATATATGCAATGAACTACATGGAAGAAAAACACATCAAACAATGCTTATGCACTATCATATCAGGATAGAGGTGAGTACTTTCAGTCTATTCTATGCCTGTAAAGATAAATGTGTGCATCTACATTAAATGGAAAGTGGTTTCAATACATGGGAAACCCTTTGGATGCATGAGTATAGTCTATTGAACACTCAAACCATGATGAAATGAAACATGCATAGGATCTGCTTTTAGTCTTAACATATCAGTCAATTGAAAGCACAGTGCATACAAGAGTAGCTCATGGTTACAAAAGTGCTAAAACCCCATAACAATGCTTATGCCCTATCACATCATGATGGAGATTTAGTAACTGTTTCTTCTTATGGTCACTACTTTATTCTAAAAGGGCCACTGTTATTTGTCACCTTGAAGTTCTAAACCTGACTAGAGCAAAATGAAGATATGCAATTATATAGTGTTATTACTTAATAGTGCACAAAAGTGTTAGGATTTATTAACATCAAAGAAATAACAGTCTCATAAGGGTTTCCATGAACCATAGTGCTTCAACTAATTATAGATGGGGTTAAGTGAATTTGGTTATGCTACATTTGCTTTAGTTGAAGATGCTAAGAAAGCACCTGATAGTGATCATGTTCTCCATGGCCAAACATTGGAAGTAAAAATGTGGCAACTCCTAAGGAGGAAATGAAGCCTCCTTCCAAAAGGATTACACACATATTATTGCAAAAATCTCACCCTCTATTACAGAGGAAATGTTTCAAAAGTATTTTGAGGAGTCATGGAAGGACCTGTGTTGTGGTTATGATGAATTTTGAAAGCCAAGGAAAATGCATTCAAATAGAAAGTAGAAAGGAGTGAATTTATTTTTATCTTGCCTAATAAAGAATAATCATAATGTGCAATGGGGTTTTTGATGGAATGCAAAAACCCAGAAAGGTCAGGTTTTTCCTCTACAAAAAAAATAAAACCATCTGGGTTTCCTAAGGAGTCTGCAAATTCAAGAGTTTAAATGGAGGAGCTCCTAGAGGAAAATGAAAGTACTTCAGAAACCCACTTAGGGTTTTACACAAGAAAAAATTGCACATATAGTAATGTTGAAGGAAATAATGTGGTGTTTTTTTTATAGAAATAGTATTTCTTTTACGAAAGCAACAAACCCATTTGGGTTTCTCTTAAATCTGCAAATATAAGATTTTTGAAGGAGGGTTTTCACAAAAAATGTCATTCTACAGAGAAGTGTAATAAAAAACCCTGTTTTATTTTCATGGCCACAGCTTGAAGGGTTTTCCCTTGTTCAAAATGTGATTCTTTTGACAAAAACTAGAAAACCCACCTCGGATTTGTGGAAAAAATTGCAGAAGAAATTGACAAAAGAAAATTCAATTCATATGTTTATTGCCATGACCACAAATTGCAAGTTTTTACAAAAGCAAGGGAACCCATCTGGGTTAGTAAATTTTTGCATACACAAAAGCTTTTTAAAAGCTATTATGAACATCTTGAAGCAGGAAAAAGAATATGCAAAAGCCAACTTCTCTTTTCATGGCCTCGACCAAATGAATAGAATTTCTTCACAAACAACAAAAATGGTTGGGTTTTCTTCATTTAAATGCAACTACAGAAGAAAATAAGCACTTTTATGCTTCATTCTTAGCTAGAGGCTCGAAATGAGCTATTTTTTGCTAAAAAATCAAATGAAGTGGGTCAACAAAAGCTTAGTTGAGCTTTATCTCATTTCTCCTTCATTTTTTTATAAGTTTTTGTGACATGAAAAAGCTCCCATTCAAGCTTAAAAAGGGTCACCAATGGCAGTTGAAGCAAGTGATAACCATAGAGAAAGGTAAAACAACAAAAGATGGTTAGAAATATGTCTAGGCCGTGGATTTTTTGCTCAAAATGGCCTCCAAAAAAGGAAAAAAACATATATTTTTGTTGCAAAGACCAATTACCTGCCATTTTTTGTGTTTCTCATCAGAAACCAGTCAAGAATCGACCAAAAATCATCATTTTTCTGTGTGCAAGCATGAAACCCTATGACAACAGCATGGCTTCCTCCAGAAGCTTGATGAAAAAATGAATGCTTTTTCACCTTATTTTCATCTTTTGTTGTGTAGGGTTTGACCCCTTTACATGGCCGATGGGATTTTTCCCTTTCTTTAAAAAAAAATGAAACACATTTAATTGTGTTATGGGGGACCGATGGTAAATGCCATGACTTGGGCATTTTTGTGCCTTATGTTTTTTTTTTGCCATTCAAAATTACTAAGTCCTCCATGAAGACACACATGCCTTGTTTCAAAATGTGCCAAATCACATGCATGTGACCTTTGATCATGTGATATACCTTAAAATGTGC
Organism: Sequoia sempervirens; assembly: GCA_007258455.2. NCBI lineage: Eukaryota > Viridiplantae > Streptophyta > Pinopsida > Cupressales > Cupressaceae > Sequoia > Sequoia sempervirens. Next base: position 292,642,830 of record VDFB02105785.1, on the reverse strand, counting down.
CTTCCAAGATGTGTGGAGTCCCTACTGCCCATATAGGCCAAATTAGTGGGCCTTTTTATTTGCCTTTGAAAATCAAGGTGGTTGACCACGTCATATCATGTCGTTGGCCTTGAAGTGCAAAATGAAGGTAAGTGGAAATGATCAAATGCCTTAGAGTTTTGTTTTGCTTAATGCTTTTGGAAGCATTTAGATGTAGCATTATATTTTGCATTTTATTTCAAAGTGTAAAAACATCATTTAAGTGATTTGCAAATCACTTTGATGTTATTTTTGATGCAAATGTAATGTAATTCAAAGAGGTGGCGGGGCCCTCTTGCATTCTTCTTTAAAATGTAAAATAGCTTGATTAAGTGGTGTATTATGAATCACTTAATCAAGTTATTATTTTGAATGCATATTTGAGTCTTGTGTTTTCAAAACACACATATAGCATGGGTCAAGGCTGTGGGAGACAGAATGATGACTTGCAGACATGAGGAGAGTGTGTGAGTTGTGCCTTTGACTGTTTTGGAGAGAAATGTGCTATTTTGGAGGCTGTTTTGTCACACTTTTGGCATGACTATGGTCTTGGCTTGACCTTGGACCATTTGGAGGACTTTTTGGAGTGATTTTAGAAGGTTCTTTTTTGGCCTCATTGTTGCATTAGACCAAAACCTTCTAGATGGACATGTGTGAGGGGATTTGAGGGGTTTTTCTTAAGTAACTTCATTTTTTCATTTTGGAGGGAGTTCTTTCTTTCTAACAAAGTGATAGCTTTGGTTTTTGGAGTTGTTTTTTAGAATGGAGCAGTATTGTAACTCAGATGGACTTGTGATACAATGAGTACTTTGAATCAATAAAATAGAGAATTTTACCTTCTCATTTCATGTTTCATAGTATGTTGTTAGTGATTGATCAGTTTGTTTTGTGAAATTTATCTTTCCTTGCAAACTTGTCTCATATTTAGGCATCTGTTTAACAGATAATGCATGGTAATAGGTTATAAGCTATGTTAGTTAATAGTGCTGTTAGTTGTGAGACCTTTTGTTTTCCTTCTAAAAGCCCTATTTAGAGACCTCCTTATAAATTATTTATGTTAAATGCATGTGAAAATGAGTTGTGTAAACAGAGTTTTATGATATTGTTTTGAATGTGATAGGCTATTTTCAGGTCTTAGTTGGTTTTTGGTGTATCACCTTAGGTAGTTTCAGTTAATGTTCATGTTTTATGAATCTCTTACCCTTTTCTTCAAAAATCAGTAGTTAGGTGGCATCAAAAGGGGAGCCAACCCATAATTTGGAGGTTTTCTTTCGAATAGGACACCCACAACCTGAAAGCAATTCCATGTTACATCCAAACCTACTAAGTTCTTTCATAGCTTGGAATTAGGCGTGCAGATTTGGATCACTAACAGTTTTGGTATGCCCGGTGGGACACTTCTAATTAGTTCAAATTAGAAAAATACATCTGTTTGCTGGTTTTGATATGCAACCAACAATTTTCCAGCCTTTAAGAGGTCACACAAGCATATATGCCGACTCTAAATGTGGAATTTAACAACAAACCAGTGCTGTAGCAACATATGAAAAAGATTCAGACAAGGGGGAACTTTTCCCCATTTGATTATTTTCAACTTTCACCACCCTGAAGGAGAGGCATGCCAACAAAGAAAGTTGTTTCATCAAGAAAGACAACTTCAACTCCATCTGCAGTGAGAATTTCCAGCCCTATAAGGTAGCAAAATTTGGTGCCAAATATGGTTGTTCCAAGAAATCAAGTTTTTTTCACCTTTAATGGAGGAAACCCATTGCAATTAGCTCAACATGATGATATTCCCATGGCTACTCTTAAAAGTGTGCCATATTTTTCAGGTGAAGATCATAACACACTAGTTGAACACATCAAGGATATTTCAAATATGTGTTCGATGCATCACATAGCTCAAGAAAACATTGCTTTGAGGATGCTAGCAACATCATTAAGAGGTAAAGCACTCAAATGGTTTGGGAGTTTAGCAGTTAATTCCATCAGAATGTGGGATGAATTAGGAGAGGTATTATGCAAGCAATTTGAGGACAAGTATGACAACTTGTCATTAGTGGAGCAATTGACTCACATTAAAAGGGCTCCTCATGAACGAATGATGGACTTCAATTTCCATTTCCAAAGAATGTGGGACAAAATTTTGGAGCCCACAAGGCCTCCAACTGAGTATGCATTCCTTTATTTTTTGAGGGCCTTAAATAGTGAAGTTGTTGTTTTAATATAGTCTATGGGTGGAAATACCTTATCAATAGTTTATGATATAGCTATAAGGGTAGAAAACAGCCTCATACAAGCTAGAAGAATTGCTCCTAGGCCTCCTATGCCTTTTTTCCCTGATATACAACCTCCTACAACTTTGCCAACACCTCAAATGGCCCCTTTACTAGCTACTGTTAACAAAGAAGTGGCTATCCAAAGACCATCTCAAGAGTTACAAGAGATAAAAAGCAACCAACAGAAGATTGAAAATCTGCTTCAGACTTTTGGAAACAAACTTGTGAGTATTAAAAAGTAGCAGTTTCAAGGTTTCAAGCCTTGGTAGCCTCAAAATCAAGGTCAAAGTCAGCCATTTCAAGGTAACAATCAACCATCTCAAGGAAACTTTCAAGGTACAAGAAAAAATCTGAATTTGAGGCCTTTTCAACCATACAATCCAGTTCCAATAAGTGTAGCCAGAGATATGGTACCTGTTCAAAATAACCTTGCAACAGAATATGAGTGGTGCTATCCTTGCAGCCAGGCTCATAATCAAACTACATGTTTAAATGGTGTCATCAATCAAGCATTAATGGTTCAAAATGTTTTGGGTGTGCAAGACGTGTCTAATGGTGAATCTTCCCAATAGCAGGAGCTCCTTGTAAGTGACACAACCCTCCTGAATTGACAAGGAGAGGAGTTTTGTGTAGTAAACAGTGATAGCTCTCCAATAACAGCCAACACCCAACCCAAAAAGAGAGATTTTGAGATTGGAGAAGCAACAAATAAAGACAAAGAAGTTGCTAGACCTTCCAATCCTCAAGTAACACACATCTTGGAAAGAAATTCACAAGGCATCGGTGGTGGACAACTTGGGAACCAACCCCAACCAGCCCACTTGTAGACAAACCCTGCTGTTGCAAGGACCCATCAAAAGGTAAACGCTGCCACACCCTTCAACATTATTGAATCCATGAAAAAGATGAATGTGAATATGTCAATGTGGGATTCCTTATCTATCCTTGGTCAAAAATACTTGTTACAATTTTCCTTAGCTGATTTAGGTGTTTCAAATGATGTGCTAGTAGGTCAAGTTAAGGCTGTCTTGAAAAATGCACCTCAAGACAACAGTAAACAACCAAGTAAGGATGTCAAACCACCCCCATTTTATGTGTCCTTGACAATAGGAGATGAGTTAGTTCACAATTGCATAGTGGATTCAGGGGCAAGTAGTTCTGTCATGCCCAAACAAATTGCTGATAAGTTAGGACTGAAATATCAGCCTCTTGAGAAAGAAGTTTTCCAACTTGATGGGACAACCATTAACACCGTAGGTGGTATCAAAGGTTTAAGCCTTACCTTACATGCCTGCTCCAATTTTTCCATTCCCCAAGACATTTCAGTCATTAACTTACCACCTCATTTTGCTTTATGTTTGTCAAGAGACTTCACTACCAAGATAGGAGGTTATTTGTCATCAAATTGGTCCCACATGGTATTTAAAATGAGATATGGGACTAAAGTGGTCATCAAATTTGAGTTACTTGCTAAAGATCAAATTGAACCAAATGTCCCAAGTGTTGTTAATGCTAATTGTGTTGTTTTTGATGATAATGAACTTGTTGTTGCTCAAGAACTGAAAGCAGAAAGCATACCATACATGCTTTTAAATGAGTGGGCAGCAGAAAATATCATTGAAAACCCAAATGATAACATTGAGGAAACAGGTTTGGGTGTCTATGTGCTGCATGAACCTGATTCAGTGATCCCAAACCTCGAAAAGAAGGTGGAACAACACTTATAACAACAAGGTGAAGTATGGAAGATGTTTTTTGATGGTTCTCGAAGCAAGAACGGTGCTGGTGGGGGTGCAATGCTTGTGTCCCCACAAGGTGAGAAATACTACTCTACTTTCATATTTTCTTTCTCTTGTACTAACAATACTACTGAATATGAAGGTCTAATTCAAGGCTTGGAATGGGCACGGAAAAGAGGGATTGGCTGCTTGCAAGTTTATGGTGATAGTGAATTAATCATCAATTAGGTGAGAGGTCTGCATGTTACTAAGAATGATGTCCTAAAATCGTTCAAACACATGGTGTGGGATATGATAGAAGAGTTTGATGCTTTCAATCTGGTTTCTGTTCCTAGGGATCAGAATAGACATGTTGATAGATTGGCTGTAATAGGTTCTCAAGTTGATATTCCGAGTGAAATTAGGAAAGAAAATTTGTAGCCATATGTTAAAATAGTTATCAGACCTTCTATTCCAGATAATAACATTCATTGGCAAGTGTTTGCGAGTGATGAACAGGTCTTGAGCTTTATGTTGTAAGAAGATGAATTTGTAGCAGGGAACCAAGATAAGATCAAGCAATAATATGATGATCAGATCATCCAATTAAAGTCTAACAAGTTGCCCAAGGGTCTAGTCACCTTGGAATCCATTTTCAGCACTGATGACTAGTTGAAAAAGAGTAAGACCAACATGCAGGTCAAAGAAGAACATTACGAGGACCTTGAAATTTTCAAAGGTAAGCTCCTTAAAGTTGGTAAAATCTATTCACAAGTAGATAGGAAAGCTTTCATTGCTCTTTGTCAAGAGTTTCAAGATGTATTTGCACAGGAATATTCTGATTTAAAGGGTTTTGATCCCCAAATTTCCCAACATACCATAGATCTTGAGCCAAACTCAAAACCTATTAGACAAAAAAAAAGGCCTTTAAACCCCAAACTTGAGCCTCTTATGGTCAAAGAGTTGACCAAACTGATTGAGGGAGACATCATTTTTCCAATTAACATACCTCATGGGTCTCTAACCTTGTTCCGGTTAGAAAGAAAAATGGTGAGATTAGGCTGTGTGTTGATTTTTGAGACCTCAATAGAGCCTCATTAAAGGATCACCATCCACTGCCCTCAATGGAGTAGATTCTGCAAATTGTAGCTGGTTCATAAAGATTCTCATTACTTGTCGGTTATTCAGGTTATAACCAAGTCTTAGTCAAAGAGGAAGATCAATACAAGACAACCTTTACCACAAAATGGGGTGCCATGGCTTATAAAAGGATGCCATTTGGTCTGTCCAATGCTAGTGCAACGTTTCAGAGGGCAATGGACATGGCATTTAAAGGTCTGATTCACAAACTTGTGCTTATTTACCTTGACGATGTAATAGTGTTTTCAAAGAAGGCTGAGGAACACCTTGCACATCTGAAGCAAGTATTTGAGAGGTGTAGGGAGTATGGTATATCCATCAACCCCAAAAAATGTATCTATGTTGTCCATGAAGGCAAGCTTTTAGGACATATTGTGTCAAAATAGGGGATCACCATTGATCTAGAAAGAGTAAGTGCCATTTTAGATTTGCCTTTACCCAGACATAAAAAGGGGCTGCAAATTTTTCTTGGTAGAATTAACTTTGTTAGAAGATTTATTCCTGATATTGTAAATCTTTTGAAACCACTAACTGCCATGTTAAAAAAGAATGCCAGTTTCAACTGGACCGAAGAAGCCAAGCACAATTTTGAAGTCATAAAGGAGGCCTTATTAGCAGCCCCTACTTTGGTAAACCCGAACTTCTCAGAAGATTTCATTTTATATGCTTTTGGTAGCATTAATATCATTTTTGCAATGCTGGTACAACAAAATGATGCTGGCTTAGAACAACCAATTTCCTTTTTTAGTCAACGTTTAGAAGAGTATGAACAAAGATATACTTCTGTAGAGAAACATGTGCTTGCTGCCATCAAAATCTTGAACAAATTTAAACCTCTGATTTGTAACAACAAAGTGCATTTGATGGTTGCTCACCCTAGTGTGAAGGAATTCTTTTTAAGTAGGGACCTAAACAAAAAGAGGGCTAGCTAGATTACAAAAGTTATGGAGTATGACGTTGATATCAAGGTAACAAAGCCTGTAATGGGTAAAGGGCTGTGTGAACAGCTAGCTTCAAGGGCTGAAAATGAAGAAAATGTAGAAACAAAGGTAGTTTCGGTTGCTGATAATGAGTTTGCAGTTGATGCATCAACAAAAAATGTAGGTTGGGTGCAAGATATGACTCACTTTTTGTAAACTGGTGAGTGTCCACTAGGTTTGGATAAAGCTAAACGAAGGTATTTCAGATTGTAGTCCATTCCTTATGTGCTAGTTGGTAATATTCTTTTTCAGAAAGGATCTTAATGGTGTCCTTTTATGATGCATTGATCAACATCAAGTTGACAAAGTACTTCATGAGTTCCATGATGGAACTGTTTGGGGTCATTTTTCCCCAAGAACAACTGCATGAAAAATAATGAGAGCTGGCTATTATTGGCCAAGCTTGTTTAAAGATTCCCATGCTTGGGCTAGAAAGTGTGTAAAATGTGCCATTTTTGTAGGCAAAGAGAGGCTCCAACTTTACCATTGCAGCCCATTCAAGTAGAACAACCCTTCATGAGATGGGGCATTGATTTTATAGGTGCCATTAACCCACCTTCAAGTGCAGGCCACAAGTGGGTACTTACTGCAACCGATTACTTCACAAGATGGACTGAAGCAGTGGCTTTGAAAGAAGCAAACAAAAGTGTTGTTTTAAATTTTTATGATGGTTTAGTAACCAGATTTGGGGTACTTGAATCAATCATTTCTGATAATGCTTTGGAATTTTTTGGATTAAGGGTAAGTGATTGGGCTATAAAGAACGATATTCATTTGAATACCTCATCAAATTATTACCCTCAAAGTAATGGTTTGGCTGAATCAACCAATAAGAACCTGATCAAAATCATCAAAAGGATTTTAGAGGATAACTGGAGAACTTGGCACAATAAGTTAAAATTTTCCTTGTGGGAAGATAGAATAACTCTAAAGAAATCCATTGGAAATTCCTCTTATATACTGGTATATGGTAAAGAGGCAAGGCTGCCTTTATCAGTTGAGCTTCCATCTCTTGACATAATGAACCAGCTTGAAATGATTGAAGAGGAAGATCCAATGGCTGTCAGATATGCACAATTCATGGAGCTGGATGAACAAGAGATAGAGCCATGGAAATAATGGAGTTGCATCAACTCCAAACAAAGAAGGTGTTTGATAAAAGAGCAACACCTAGGGTGTTTAGAGAGGGAGATGTCGTCCTCAAATGGGATGAATTAAAGAGCATGCCTGGAAAGCACACTAAATTTGATAGCATGTGGAGTCGCCCGTTTGTCATTAATGAATGAAAAGAGCACAATGCTTTTCAATTGTCATCAATGGATGGCGAATCTCTGCCTATCCCAGTCAATGGGATACACCTCAAACTCTATTTTGAGGTATGATCTAAAAACTGCCTTGTACAAACTAGAGTAGGTTTTGTTTCCTCTAAGTGTTGATGCACATTAGTTAGATGCTTTTCAGTTTTCCCTAAGTGTTGTTTTTGCACAGTTAGGTAGTTTTCATTCTATAGTATTGGGTTTTCAATAAGTTTTCAAAGTGTCTCTTGCTAGTTTAGTGATTTACACCAATATTCAATGCTGTTTTCAAGTGGTGTTAGCCTTTAGATGACCCTGTGCCCAATGGATAAGCTTTCAATAACTGGTCGAGATGTTTTGCAGGAAAACATATAGAAGATTTCACCAAAAATGTTACCTGATTTTTAGCTTTTAGGATAAATTAGGTAACTTATTGTTTATTCTTTTGATGTTTTCATTTATACATTTTAAAAGATAAACCATAGTCTACTAAGTTCATTAATATGCATGAAAGATATTGTCAAAAAATAGATTGCATTTTATTCCATGTTGCAATTACAGACAAATGAGAAAGAGAACCATATGAATTACAAATGTAATCTTTATTGATAATCATGAGAGTATAAATTTCCCTCACAAGTCAAGGGACTGGATATCCTAATGCTAGTAAAGAAGAAATCATACTCATATGGATACAAAATTAAAATTTGTATATAACATGAAAAGGGACCTATCATTTCCTGGTGGAATGATGAATCCCGTTGACTTGGCCTTGCATCATCTTGCATCATCTCTGTTGCTCTGCTTCCATTTGACTCCCTCCTCGTTGCTCCTAGGTTTCCTGCATTGGATAAAAATAGAGTTGTTAGAGAAATGAAAGATCCCTGATCAAAATTATATGCAAAACATCCATAAACGTGTGATCAAATGTCTACAAGCATTAAAATAGTAGCATACCATAAGTGTCCCTGAAAACAAGAATGGAGTGATCAAACACACCTATGATATGCTTTATTTATCTAACTGTTTGTTCCTTGTGCAGATTTAGGACAAGTCTTGTTACTGTTCTAATTAAGCTAATTACAACAAGTGGGGTAAATGTGGCTCCCATGAGGGTAGAGCTTAGCATGCTTCCCTCTAATGTTTTAAGAGGGATAAGAAATTGAGAAACTTGATCAAAGATAGAGATACTATCAATGCATTAAATCAACATGGAATCACACCAGTTGATCAACTTTTATTATCAGATTGAAAAGATGCAACATAGAATTTGAGTTGTCAAGAGTTTATACTTCATCTTTTCATAATGAATCAGTTATATGGCTTCCATCATGTCAAAAGGAAGGTACATTTATCTGGATATGTCCTTCAATCATCTTAAGTGGATCCAAGATCCATTTTATTAAAAGAAGTAAGTGATTTCAGAGATGCATCAAGTTCAATTATGCATCTCTTAAATAATGAAGGAGAAATCAAGGCATGCCTGAAGCCATCTTGAGGCATATGGGGCAGCAAGAAGTAATAATCCAAGGTATTGTCAAGTCCCTCTCACCTTAACACTATTGGGTAGCCACACATCACATAGGATGGTGAGCTTTCAGGTCACCAACATAGGTGACATGTGTTTTCCCACTAGGATTAAGGTGAGGAGAAAGTGTTTAATTGTCGCACATGATCAAAAGGGCTGAAATGTTGTGGAAACCAGGTTATAAACACGAGGGGCAGCAAGAAATTGTTGTGGAACCATGAGGATTGGGGCAGTCAAAGAAGGAGAATACATGCTACGTTTCATGGTGGGACAATAGCAACAACCTACATTAAAGGAACAACAAGAATCTATGAGCAATAATAACCTTGTGTGACAAGAGCCGATGACAAAGGGTAGTGAAAGAACATGGTGAAAGACACAACAAGTTTACTTGAGCCAAAAGAACCATACATTGTTCACATGGAATAAACCAATGGTCATTCACTCAAAAGAGATAGAAGAACAACCACTTCATGCTACATGATCTTCAAAGAAGGCTATGTAAAAAAATGTATTTCGAAATACAATGAGTAAAGTGAAAGCAAATCATATCATGTTACAGGTTCAGTCAATGTATTTCAAACAACAGTTCCCTCAATGGAGCAACCCTTAAGCAGGATCAAAAGGGGCTATGAAAAGAAAACGTGCTTTATAAATAAGGCCAACGAATGAACAATTAAAAGCATTTGGATTGATCATCCATTCACATCCAATGGAGAACGAGAAAGGAATCAAGCAGTGGGAGACAAGGTACTAGCATGCATCCTATTTTATATTTGAAATAAATGCCATGCTTTAATAATTGTTGCTTTCAAATGTACCTTCAAACAAAATTATTAAAAGAAAAGGATGCAAACATGAGCATTTTAGATGGCAGCCTTGTAAAGGCTGCATATGTTGCTAAGGTCCTTTGGAATAATCAGGAGGTATATTGACACAATGTAGCAATTTTAGGGGGCATCCAACTATGCTACAACCGTTCATACATTTTGAATGCATAAAGACAACCCATGATTTATTCTGTTTTCATTTGAAAGAGGATTAAAAGACAATAAAGCCAAAATGGGGGGAGACTATAGAACTTTCAGAGTTGGTAGTTCCTCAAGCTTTTAGGGGGGTAGGAAGTTCAAGTTTATGACTAGCAAACACAATATCCTACACTTGCAGGAGAAAATTCAATTGCACTTAGTGATAAGTAAATAAGTTACTTCCCATTGTTGGATACAATGCATTGCAACTATCAAGGCATAGTGTAAATGAAAAACAAATTGGAGGAAATGATAATCATGTTTCATGTTTTGCATTTCATTTGAGTGGTTGTTATATAGCTACTTGGCCTGGAAGAATCCCAAAGAATTAAAGCAATATGCCTTCAATTGAGGAGTCAATACAAAAGAAAGAGAATTCCAATGCCACTTGCAATTTAGGAACAAAAGCTTAGTCTTTTAAGAGCTTTAAGAGAAAAAATGAGATATCTTAAGGAGCTAAGGGTTCTAGAAGCAACAACAGGATAAGAATACATAGTTGAAGCTCTTAAGGTATGGAGTACACCAAATGGGGCAACCAAGTGACAAATGGGATTGATAAAAGTATAACAAGACAATTACCTTGAGAAAGCAACCACTTCATGAGTGCCAAGAACAATGTTTCAAAAATGAAGATGGATATATGCAATGAAACACATGGAAGCAAAACACATCAAACAATGCTTATGCACTATCATATCAGGATAGAGGTGAGTACTTTCAGTCTATTCTATGCCTGTAAAGATAAATGTGTGCATCTACATTAAATGGACAGTGGTTTCAATACATGGGAAACTCTTTGGATGCATGAGTATAGTCTATTGAACACTCAAACCATGATGAAATGAAACATGCATATGATCTGCTTTTAGTCTTAACATATCAGTCAATTGAAAGCATAGTGAATACAAGAGTAGCTCATGGTTACAAAAGTGCTAAAATCCCATAACAATGCTTATGCCCTATCACATCATGATGGAGATTTAGTAACTGTTTCTTCTTATGGTCACTACTTTATTCTAAAAGGGCCACTGTTATTTGTCACCTTGAAGTTCTAAACCTGACCAAAGAAAAATGAAGATATGCAATTATATAGTGTTATTACTTAATAGTGCACAAAAGCGTTAGGATTTATTAACATCAAAGACATAACAGTCTCATTAGGGTTTCCATGAATCATAGTGCTTCAACTAATTATAGATGGGATTAAGTGAATTTGGTTATGCTACATTTGCTTCAGTTGAAGATGCTAAGAAAGCACCTGATAGTGATCATGTTCTCCATGGGAAAACATTGGAAGTAAAAATGTGGCAACTCCTAAGGAGGAAATGAAGCCTCCTTCCAAAAGGATTACACACATATTGTTGCAGGAATCCCACCCTTTGTTACAGAAGGAATGTTTCAAAAGTATTTTGAGGAGTCATGGAAAGACCTATGTTGTGGTTATGATGGATTTTGAAAGCCAAGGAAAATGCATTCAAATAGACAGTAGAAAGGAGTGACTTTCCTTTTATCTTGCCTAATAAAGAATAATCATAATGTGCAATGGGGTTTTTGATGGAATGCAAAAACCCAGAAAGGTCAGGTTTTTCCTCTACAAACAAAAAAAAACCATCTGGGTTTCTTAATTAGTCCGCAAATTCAAGAGTTTAAATGGAAGAGCTCCTATAGGAAAATGGAAATACTTCAGAAACCCACTTGGGGTTTTACACAAGAAAAAATTGCACATACAGTAATGTTGAAGGAAATAATGTGGTGTTTATTTTATAGAAAGAGTATTTCTTTTACAAAAGCAACAAACCCATCTGGGTTTCTCTTAAATCTGCAAATATAAGATTTTCGAAGGAGGGTTTTCACAAAAAATGTCATTCTATAGAGAAGTGTAATAAAAAACCCTGTTTCATTTTCATGGCCGTAGCCTAAAGGGTTTTCCCTTGTTCAAAATGTGTTTCTTTTGACAAAAACTAGAAAACCCACCTCATGTTTGTGGAAAAAATTGCAGAAGAAATTGACAAAAGAAAACTCAATTCATATGTTCATGGTTGCGGCCAGAAATCACAAGTTTTTACAAAAGCAAGGGAACCCATCTGGGTTGGTAAATTTTTGCAAACTCAGAAGCTTTTTAAAAGCTATTATGAACATCTTGAAGCAGGAAAAAGAATATGCAAAAGCCAACTTCTCTTTTCATGGTCGCAGCCAAAAGAACAAAATTTCTTCACAAACAACAAAAATGTTGGGGTTTTCTTCATTTAAATGCAACTACAGAAGAAAATAAGCATTTTTATGCTTCATTCTTAACTGGAGGCTCGAAATGAGCTTTATTTTGCTAAAAAATCAAATGAAGTGAGTTGACAAAAGCTTACTTGAGCTTTATCTCATTTCTCCTTCATTTTTTACAAGTTTTTGTCACATGAAAAAGCTTCCATTCAAGCTTAAAAAAGGTGAACAATGGCAGCTCAAGCAAGTGAAAACCACAGAGAAAGGTAAAAAAACAAAAGATGGTTAGAAATATGTCTAGGCCGTGACTTTTTTGCTCAAAATGGCCTCCAATAAAGTGAAAAAAACATAGATTTTTGTTGCAAAGACCAATTACCTGCCATTTTTTGTGTTTCTCATCAGAAACCAGTCAAGAATCAGCCAAAAATCATCATTTTTCTGTTTGTAAGCATGCAACCCTATGGCAGTAGCATGGCTTCCTCCAAAAGCTCGATGAAAAAATGAATGCTTTTTCACCTTATTTTCATCTTTTGTTGTTTAGGGTTTGACCCCTTTATATGGACGATGGGATTTTTTCCCTTGCTTTTAAAAAAAATGAAACACATTTAATTGTGTTATGGGGAGCCGATGGTAAATGTCATGACTTAGGCATTTTTGTGGCTTATGTTTTTTTTTTCCATTCAAAATTGCTAAGTCCTCCATGAAGACACATATGTCTTGTTTCAAAATGTGCCAAATCATATGCATGTGACCTTTGATCATGTGATATACCTTAAAATGTTCCTTCCAAGATGTGTGGAGTCCCTGATGCCCATATAGGCCGAATTAGTGGGCCTTTTTATTTTCCTTTGAAAATCAAGGTGGTTGACCAAGTCATATCATGTCTTTGGCCTTGAAGTGCAAAATGAAGGTAAGTGGAAATGATCAAATGCCTTAGAGTTTTGTTTTGCTTAATGCTTTTGGAAGCATTTAGATGTAGCATTATATTTTGCATTTTATTTCAAAGTGTAAAAACATCATTTAAGTGATTTGCAAATCACTTTGATGTTATTTTTGATGCAAATGTAATGTAATTCAAAGAGGTGGTGGGGCCCTCTTGCATTCTGCTTTAAAATGTAAAATAGCTTGATTAAGTGGTGTATTATGAATCACTTAATCAAGTTATTATTTTGAATGCATAGTTGAGTCTTGTGTTTTCAAAACACACATATAGCATGGGTCAAGGTTGTGGGAGACAAAATGATGACTTGCAGACATGAGGAGAGTGTGTGAGTTGTGCCTTTGACTATTTTGGAGGCTGTTTTGTCACACTTTTGGCATGACTATGGTCTTGGATTGACCTTGGACCATTTGGAGGACTTTTTGGAGTGATTTAGAAGGTTCTTTTTTGGCCTCATTGCTGCATTTGACCAAAACCTTCTAGATGGACATGTGGGAGGGGATTTGAGGGGTTTTGCTTAAGTAACTTCATTTTTGCATTTTGGAGGGAGTTCTCTCTTTCCAGCAAAGTGATAGCTTTGGTTTTTGGAGTTATTTTTCAGCATGGAGTAGTATTGTAACTCAGATGGACTTGTGATACCGTGAGTACTTTGAATCAATAAAATAGAGCATTTTTCCGTCTTATTTCATGTTTCATAGTATGTTGTTAATGATTGACTAGTTTGTTTTGTGAAATTTATCTTTCCTTGGAAACTTGTCTCATGTTTAGGCATCTGTTTAACAGATAATGCATGGTAACAGGTTATAAGCTATGTTAGTTAATAGTGTTGTTAGTTGTGAGACCTTTTGTTTTCCTTCTAAAAGCCCTATTTAGAGACCTCCTTATAAATTATTTATGTTAAATGCATGTGAAAATGAGTTGTGTAAATAGATTTTTATGATATTGTTTTGAATGTGATGGGCTGTTATTAGGTCTTAGTTTGTTTTTGGTGTATCACCTTAGGTAGTTTCAGTTAATGTTCATGTTTTATGCGTCTCTTATCCTTTTCTTCAGAAATTAGTAGTTAGATGGCATCAAAAGGGGAGCTAGCCCATAATCTGGAGGTCTGCTTTCGAATAGGACATCCACAACCTGAAAGCAGTCCCATGTTACATCCAAACCTGCTAAGTTCTTTCATAGCTTGGCATTAGGGGTGCAGATTTGGATCACTAACAACTTGTTTTTCTTTTTAGATTGGGTCGACTTCTTCCTATTCATTAGAATTTACTGTTATTTGCTTTGACAAAGTCTTTGTAGGTATTTTGCACGTTAATTTTCTTTGGATACATGGCGTTATATTATGGCGTTGTGCACAGTATCAATTCAACATTTTTAATGTTTTATACATCACTTAATATAAATGTATGTGCTGTATACTAAGTGCTGCCCCCTTTGATATTATGTTGCACATATTATATAGCATAAGCTATGTTTCATACGCTATGCACTAGTTTAAATAATTTAGTACTATGAATAACATTATCATTAATATATAATAATTATATATATGTATATATATATATATATTATGGCGTTGTCCACATTATCAATTCAGTGTTTTTAATGTTTTATACATCACTTAATATAAATGTTTTTGTTGTATACTAAGTGCTGCCCCCTTTGATATTATGTTGCACATATTATATAGCATAAGCTATGTTTCATACGCTATGCGCTAGTTTAAATAATTTAGCACTATGAATAACATTATCATTAATATATATATATATGTATATACGTTCTAGTGTATATATGTATATAGATATATATATATGTTTTTATATATATTTATATATTTCTCAATTCTCAAGTTTATATAATACATTATTCGATATACACAATATTGCAAATAAACTTATAAGTAGCAAACATAGATATAAACTATAAGCATAATATAATAGAATTGTTTTTCAAGAACTCTCAAAAGAATGGAAAACATGAGGAAAATTCTGCTTAATTTCAGCATAGTCTTCCCAAGTGGTTGAATCTTTTGCATATTGGTCCCTTTGGACTTTGCATTGCAAAACCTCTCTATTGCATAAGTGAAGCTTACGTGTTCCGAGCACCTTGAGAGGCTCGGTTGTTACCACTCCTGGGTCCTGTACCTGTAAAGCATTCCAATCACTAACATGGTTATCCCCTGGTATATACTTTTTAAGGTGTGAGATGTGAAAGATGTTGTGCATCTTGGCAAGAGTTGGTGGCAATGCAATTTGGTAAGCAATTTGGTTTATTTCCTCAAGAACCTCGAAAGGAACTATGTAGCGCGAAGCTAGTTTGGATGACTTTCCAAACTTGATGGAAATATTATGAGGTTTAACCCTTAACATCTTTTCCCCTACTACAAAATTTCTAGGTACCCACTTAGAATTTGCATAGCTTTTTTGCTTGTCATTAACTTCAACTAGCCTTTGCTTAATAATTCCCACTTGCTCCTTCAATTCTGATAACATCTCTAATCCAATACTTATCTTATCTGATGGCACCTTTTAATTTTTTAGATTTGAAGTGCCTATGTCTCTTCAATGTGTTGAAAAAGGCTAGGTTTGCATCCTACTAAATATGCCCCGGAGGCCCTCTTTGTCAATTAAGATTTTTCAACTCGGATGTCATCTTGCAAATCCCTTTGGTAAAATATTTTTTGGTGCATATGGTAATATGTTTGATCAATTTCAGGCCCCCAAGATGAGTTTTGATATGCTATTTAATCCTTTTTTGACCGTGACCGGGCTAAAATGGGTGTTCTAGAAAGTTTTGAATTTCGTAATTCTAAAGGCAACCCATTTTTGTTTTGGTCTAAAACACCTCCAGTTCCAATTTCATAAAAAATGGAGGTTATATGATGTATTATTTTAATGCTTTTTGGTTGTAGTGAACACGTCCTATAGGTCAGTTTACAAAGGACATACCAAAATTTCAATTGCTAGGAAAAATTCAATTACAAACCCATGTTTTATATAATTTATTATGACCACACACAAAATTTCAGCTCTAGGGGTTATGATTTGCATGTAGTGAATTTTCCCGTTTAGACAATAGGTGAAATTAAAAATTTGCATACTCTCTATTGTTTCAAAAGATAATATTTAAAATACTTTGAGTATTTTAAATGTTATAAAATGACAATGCATGGGAATTTTAGGGAAAACTTAATTGTTTAGCAAACATTATAAAGTCAAAAATTTATAAATTCTAATATTTGTGAAATATTTTCTCCCGACAACCAATGTTGCCGTTAGCAGAGCTTGGGGGAGTGGGGAGTTGATGGGAGTATGTGGGGAGGCATACGATTTATAAATATTTTATTAAAGCTTTAACAATGCCTTTTAAGACTTTCAAAGTTTATTTTGTCTTTGCTCGCTAGCCCGTAGGAGTTTATGTTACCGTCAGAGGAAAGTAGCAGGGAAGTGGGGAGCTCATGGGGAGGATTAAAATATTCATTGCTGCTATTTTAGAAACCATTGCAGCTATTTTATAAGCCTTTGCAAACATTTATTAATTTTTGGAAAATATTTTATTTGCTTTGTCTTGCCTTCCCTGCTATCCCGCCAGAGCACTTGCTACCGTCAACAAAAGCTCATAGGGAAGTTAAGTTTGGCCATGTTTTTGCAAAAAAAATTGCCGAGCACTTCTTTGTGCCATTTCCATATGATTTAAATGTGTTTCATTGCTGTGAGGAGAAGATTTCATTGTGAAGTGGGAGCAAATGTAAACTCTATTCACGTTTTTGGACTTGGGGTAGCTTTTTGCACCAAGCTGAAAAATGTTGTTGCAGCCTCCAGAAAGATTCCCGAAGCACTTCTAATGTCTTGGAGGAAATTTTAACATGGTTTCAAATGTTCTTAAGTGCTTGGTAATGCCAAAAATTCCCATGACTCACAAAAATCAACCTGCACATGGTTCTTCTGCAATGGCTGCAATATGTTTTCTTTCTCCCTGTTGTAAAGTATGTGGAAGAGATTTATTTTATCAAACATTGATTTACTCAATGTTGTGAATGTTTTTTCAGTGTTGACATGATTAAGCTATAGAGAGGTAGAAGTTGTGAGGACTAGATTATTGTAGATAAAATGGTTGCCAGACAAATGTTTGACAAAATGTCAAACTAAATGCTTTGTAATGAAAGTTTTAAATATCAAAATACAGGTTGAAAGGAATTTTTTAACTACCAGTAAATGGGTTTTTGAACCAGAAGTGAATTTTTTTCACTTACAATTAAATTGAAGCTAGTAAATGACTTTTTACAAGCAGGGTAGAAATTTGCACGGGAATTGCAAACAAAGGCAAAGAAGAGGGAAAATGAAGAATGAGGAGCATATTCTAAAATTCCAATCAATTTGAAAAATAAGGGAGCTCAAATATACCATGTGTCCACCGTGGATTAATTTTAGGGATTTTCTATTCTCTTCTCTTTTCTCTAAATTGAAAAGTTATCCTCATTTGTAGGGGTTCCAGTTTCTCCAGGTTGAGAAGATATTATAATTTTTGTATAGGGATTTGTCTCTAGAGTTAGGATATCTTTAAATTTCAAAGTTCCAATGGTGTAATCCATTTCTGTTAATGGAAAGCAAATCAATTTGAAAATTATGAACAATGTCATACTGTAATGTCTCCATAATGTATGCATTATATTTTCAATCAAAATAATCAAATATTATGATGGTTTTTGTTGCATATTTTCTGCAATAAATGTTTGGATTGATGGATTTTGTTCAAAGAAAAAATTAAATGTTCTTTTATTCAAATGTTGAGTATATTGTATTGCATTCAAGATTTATAAAAATGTTGCAGATGTGTCCTAAAGAGACTTCATTATTGTAAGGTAGTAATGGTTTAATGGTCACTGGTTTTGTGTTTGGGCTATTATCTGATGGATTATTTTATTTTGACTCTGTTATGGACAAGGCACTGGTCTAGTGTGTTTCCTTTGTGCAAACCCTGGAAGGAATCACCAATCAAATTTATAAACAAACTTTCAAGATGAACTACAATTGTTATAGTTTCATGTTAATTTCTTCCATTCTCATGCTCTAAATGTTGAGTGTTGTAAAGGAGTAGCCAACTTCTTGATATATTCCATTTATTGAGTCATTATATGAGAATTATCTGTTATTTGCAATGTATTTGTTCATGAAGTGCATAAACCTTTAGGTACATTGTGGGATCACCCTCCTGGGTCTTGTAGAGCCAAAGTATAGGAGGAAAGAATTGCTTCTTTCACTTGTTTGTTGGCCAATCCATTAAGGTTGCTAAGAATTGGAATTGGCAATTCCATAAGCTTCCTTGAAGATCATCTTGGGAATTGAAAACAACCAACACTATCCTCAAACTTAACCCAACTTATAGGAGTTCGACATCTTCTACCATACAATGCTTCAAATGGAGCCATCTTTATTATTGAATGGTAAGAATTGTTGTATGCAAATTGAACCAACGATACGTAATCTTCCCACTTGTATTGTTGATCCATGCAATATATTCTTAGTAGATCTTCAAGAACTTGGTTTACTCTTTTTGTTTGTCCATCCATCTTTGATAAGTTGAACTTATATTTAACTTAGTTCCAAGTGATGAAAACAAGGTTTGCTAAAATCTAGATGCAACATGAGCATCCCTATCTAAAATAATCTTCTCAAGAATCCCATGCAATCTAAACACCTCTTGAATAATTTTTTGAGGTATGACAGGAGCTCCATTAGTTATATTTCCCAAAATAAAATGTACCACCTTAGTTAACTTATCCACCACCACTAGAATGACATTGTGATTATTCCTTGACATAGGTAGACCTTGCAAAAATTCCATACTAATGACTTGCCACTTACTCTCAGGTATATCATGCAGATACAAAGGAACTACAGGGTGATGATGTTCTATTTTTACTCTTTGGAACTCTAAGCATCTTGCAACAAATCTTATAGTATCCCCCTTCATACGTTTCCAAAAATATAGTGGCTTCACATCTGCCAACATCTTTGTCACACCAAGATGTCTAGAGTATGGTGCATTGTGAACTTCTTTCCACACTAGGCTCCTTAACTCCCCTGGATTAGGGACATATACTCTTCCTTTAAACCTTAGTAATCCATTTGGTTCAAAGTGAAAACCTTTGTACTTTGCATCTTGTGGGTTATCTGTGAGTGCTTGCTTAACTTTTTGGTAGAATTCATCACCCAAGGATTCTTGCAACACATTTTCCTTAAAGTCAGTTTGAATTGTTACCATTGACACGATATGCCTTCTACGACTTAGGGCATTGGCTACTTGATTCCATTTTCCCTTGATGTAGTTGATATTTAAGTCATAGTCTAATATCAACTCCAACCACCTCCTTTGTCGTGCATTTAGATTGGGTTGAGTAAATAAATACTTCAATTTGTGATGATCAGATATTTTCAGCTCAAAAGGATTTCCCATCAAATAGTGTCTCCACATTTGCAATGTATGAACCACTACTGCTCCAAATCATGTGATGCATAATTTTGTTCATAGGGCTTTAGCTTCCTAGATTCATACGCTATGACTTGTCCTTGCATAAAAAATCCTCTTAATCCTTCTCCTGATGGGTCTATTATGATAATAAAGTTGCCTTCTAGATCAGGTATCTTCAATATTGTTGTGTTAGTCAAATTCTCCTTGAGTAGGTCAAATGTTGCTTAACATTTTTTCAATCACTCAAATTTCTTACCCTTTGTAATGAAGTAATAAGAAAAGCTATTGTAGAAAATTTTGAAACAAACTTCCTATAGTAACCAACCAAACCCATAAAACTTCTAACCTTTGGTACACTTTTGGGCACTAGTCACTCAAGCACCACCTTTATCTTAGTTGGGTCCATTGCAATTCATCTTTTCAAAATGACGTGACCGAAGTACTGTACTTCCTTCTAAAATAATGTACACTTAAAGAGTTTTCCATATAGCTTGTGCTCTCTTAACTGTTGGAGAACTATCTCTAAATGCTTACAATGCTCCTCTTCATTCTTGGAATAGATTAGGATATCATCAAGGAACACTAATATAAATCTAACCAAGTAAATCCCTAAATACGCTATTTATCAGGTTCATGAATCCTGCAGGTGCATTCATAAGTCCAAAGGGTAGGATTATGAACTTGTAATGACTATATCTAGTCCTAAAAGCAGTTTTAAAACTATCTTCAACTTTGATCCTTAGTTGGTGATAATCAGATCACAGATCAATCTTTAAAAACACTGTTGCACCTCACAATTGATCAAAAAGATCATCAATACATGGAAATGGGTACTTATTATTTATCTTAGCTTTGTTAAGCATCCGATAATCTATACACAAGTGTAGGGTACCATCCTTCTTCTTTACGAAGATCACTAGCGCTCCCCAGGGTGAAACTCTGGGTCTTATCAATCCCTTGGATAACAACTCTTCCAACTGTGCCTTAAGCTCCATTAATTGTGTTGTAGCAATCCTATAGGGTACTTTAGATATAGGTTCTGATCCTGGTACTAGATCAATGGAGAAATCAAATGCTCTTTTGGGAGATAGTCCAAGTAGTTCATCTAGAAATACATCCACAAATTTCCATAAGATGGGATACTTCTTCATATCTATTTCTCCATATCTTACCACTTCTCATTCTTCAACCTCTTGAGAATCTTGTGTATCACCATACTTATCACTATCTTGAGGAGTTTATCCATTCTTGCTACAAATAGCTGGAAACCTTTCTTTTCCAACCTATACATTTACATAGCCGATATCTGTCGTAGTTTCACTTATGTAGGTGTTCCTTGAAAAGATACTGGATTACCTAGATCATTTCAACATTCTACAGTTTTAGCATGGAAATCCACCTTAGCTCCATGTTTCCATAGCCAATTCATACCTAGGATGACATCATAAGATCCTAAGGGTGCTACATACAAGTTTACTTCCATCGAGAAACTTGGAAGATCAACCCTTTGCTTCAAATAAACATTGGTTCAACGTTGCTCTTTCCTGGTTTGCATAATCTACAACCCAATATTTTTCCATAAAACCAGCCTTCCTAGAAATCTGATTAGCTACTCTAGGTGAAACAAAATTTTCTGTGGCTCCAGTATCAATAAGTATGGAAA
Source organism: Sequoia sempervirens (assembly GCA_007258455.2). Taxonomy (NCBI): domain Eukaryota; kingdom Viridiplantae; phylum Streptophyta; class Pinopsida; order Cupressales; family Cupressaceae; genus Sequoia; species Sequoia sempervirens. Next base: position 292,621,556 of record VDFB02105785.1, on the reverse strand, counting down.
TAGGTAAACCAAAAAAAGTACCTAGAGTTTCCACCGGGGTGATTTGGTATTCAGCTTGTCGATTGTCCACTATTGCATGGATCCTTTGCTGATATGCAGCCTGTTGAGGAGGAAGTGAATTACCATGTGGTTGCAAACTTGATGGTTTTTTGGGACATTGATTAGCAAAATGATCGCCTCCACATGTAAAACATCCTCTTAATGGTCCTCTTCTTTTCATTGGCCTATCAGAATGACCACCATTCCCTCCAGTTTTGTTATAGTTTCCACTATTATAGTTATTTCCTCAATGATCCTTCCTCGACTCATTCCAATTATTATAGAATACCTTGTCCCCTTTCCTTTTAAATTACCGCCCCTCATTAAACTTCTTTGGATCTTGATTAGGTTGAGGTCCTCCAAACTTCTTTCGATTCTTCTTCTCTCGGTAGATTGAGATGGCTTTGAGCTTTTGCTCTTGCTTGATTGCCTTCTCATATACTAGATCCGAAGTGGATGGACCATTTGCATCCACCTCTCCACCTATTTGGCCATTTAGTCCCATGATGAACTTCCTGATTCAAAATCACTCATCTTTTTGGTACATTGGTACATACCACAAGAGATGAGTGAACTTCCAATATTAATTCTCTTACATTTCTCCTTGCTTAAGATTATGGAAGTCAATGATATTTTGATAAAAAATGAGTTGGGGTAACCACCTCTTTCAAAAAATATCAGCAAACTCATCCCAAGTCAACTTTAAGGAACCAATTCCAAGTTCCATCTTCTTGTTCATCCACCAGTTAGAGGCTTCTATAGCTAACTGGAATGCTCCCCATACAACTTTAGTGACCTCAAAATAATTTATTATTTCAAAATACTTCTCAATTTGAATTAACCATGCCTCAGCTTCTTCTCCACTGGTGCTTCCTTTGAATTTAGGAGTAATTTTTCTCATATCCCTAGATAATTCAGTTGCCATACACTTTCTCTTAGTTCCATCAGAGTTGATTGTATCCTGACACTTTCTTGATCTCTAGATTTAGTATGGTTTTTGGAATCTCTCACTTCTTCCTCATTGTCGGATACTTCTTCATCTTCTTCATTATGTGGCACTTCTTCATCTTCCACTCTTTCTTTTCCCCTCACTTCTTGCTCAAGGTTTCCTATCCTCACATTATTTTCATCCATGATTTCCAAAAGTTGATCCAATTTGGCTTCAACATTATCTGGACCTTGTTGAACTTCTTGACTCCCTCTAGGATTAGTTCTTGTTCTAACCATTGTCTTAAGTATAGTTATACCTAGAGGTTCATATTTAATTAGATCCTATCATGGTTTACTAAATGCATAGAAAACATTTCAAAAAGAGAGAATAAACATATACAAAGTTTCATTGAGTTTCACATACACAATTTGGATGATAACATAATCTTTCATTTATTCATAAGGATTTTAATATCCTTCCTTTTACATAGATTGACTATTTAAATAGTCAGTAGGAGAGTATCCATTGAATTCAGTCTCAGACACATAACTCAATAGGGTGTACTCAGATTTTTGCTCATCATTTTCTCCTCTATCCCAGAAAGGATAGTAACCCTCAGATTTATCTTTCGATACATAATTTTGGGGAATGTACCCCTCTGATTCACCACTAGAGGCTATAAAAATTTCTTTAGCAAAAGGTACTACTCAAGGATTCCTAAACATAACATTTCACATTGAGCAATGTGTGTTCCAGGTTTATGGACTCGGGACCCATTCACTGGTGAATGGGTCCTCCCTAAACCTTAGGAGCTAAATTTAAATTATGTTTTTGGTAGTATTTTAATGCTTTCAAATCCATAATTCAACGCCGGCTTGTGATATTTGAATTTTGGGAAATTACGGTTACATACCTATAAATATAAGGTTATTTTTTAATTTTCACCTAGATTTTCAAGTGTTCAATTACAAGAGCTAAGTTTGTGACCAAGGGCATTCAAAAGAAGATATATTAGAGTTTTATTTCAGCATTCAAGATCCATTCATCATGTTAAAGTCATGTTGCATCATGCATGTTTTTGGAGCTAATATTGTGATGTAGGTTTCATGATCAAGTCAAGCATTCAAAATATCATTTCAAGCAAGATTCAAGTGTCAAGATTCACATCCAATTCAACAATTTTATGCAAGTTGCAGACCTCCTAAGATCTCCATAATCAAGGTTTCATACAAGGGTTTGTTGAGTGGTAACATAGCTTTGTTCATTCTTCATTCCCTCTTTCATGCATTATTTCAATTCAAGGTTTGATTACCAAAATGGGGTTTGACCAAGGCAAACCCCTATTCACCCAAAACAAACATTTTTCTCTCTTGTATGTGTGATTGCAGATTTAGGTTGAAGAAGACTTGAAGATCCTTTCAAGTGCAAGATTTACAAAGTTGTCAAAGTTGCAAAAGTTGTCAAAATTATTGTCATCTCACGAAAACTAAGATCCCGAAGTCATTTCTGACATTCTGACAGTGAAACCTGGGCAAATTGGACGATTCAAATCTGCATCAAAGGCTCCTAAAAGCTATAGAAAAACCCTAAACTTGGATCCATTCGGCCATGGGAGAATGAGTCCTAGATTTGCTTCTAAAAAGCACTTTTGGTGACTGGTACACATGTTTATTCCCTTCTTATATTTGCAATATGTTTTTTGGTTCTGCTAGTATTGAGCTTAATGTTGTTGTTTCAAGTGTTAGATTGTATTTTGGTGTTGATTTGCTATTTTTTAATTTTTCTCCCCAAAGTGTTGTTTGAACTTGACCCCCATTCTTCAGTCATAAGGAAATTTGAAGATTCTTGCTTTGACTTGATTCACCTAAGGGTTGTTAATCAATTCATTGTGTGGATCTCATTTCCTAATGAAATAAAGGAAAATAGGTCTATTTTGGCTCACCCCACTTTACCATTTCCAAAACACACAACCTATTTTTATTCATTTCACTCCTTCCATTATGTATTCCTGAACACTTGAATGCACTACATATATCAATATTTTATTGCTTGCTATCAAGTGTCAAAACTTCTTAAGACCTTTGACAATGGAAAAAGCCTACTCTTCAACAAAGTTATATTTGGCCTCATATCCCTTTAGGGTGGACTTGAGTGGAAGGCAATGGGATGTTTTCCCTTCCCTTCTTCATCTTCCTGCATTAGCATTGCTAGTATATTGTGCTCGCTTCCATATATGTACATAATGAAATCTTTGGAAAAATTTGGGTTCACTAGCATCGAAGCCGATGAGATAGCTTCCTTGATCTTTTCAAACACTATTCTCCCTTCCGTAGTGAATTTTAAGGCTTTATCCTTCTTCAGCATGATAATTATGGTTCTAACTAATCCAACAAAGTTTGATATGAATTTTCTAACGAATTTTATCTTCCCAAGGAAAGATTGCAATCCCTTCTTATTTACTGGTAGGGGCAGTTCCTTGATAGCTTTTACTCTCTCCATATCAATGGAAATCCCTTCTTTGGACACAACGTACCCAAACATATTACTTTTTGGGACTTCAAATACATATTTCTTGGGGTTCAAGGAGATCCCAAACTCTTGACACTTCTAGAAAACTTTCTCTAGATGGTCAAAATGATCCTCCTTTGATTTTGAAAATATCGTGAGGCCATCTAGATAGATAAGTAGGATCATATTTATTAAACTTTTGAAAGCAATATCTATTGCCTGTTGGAATGTAGCTTTGATAGTTGAAAGGCCGAATGGAATCTTTGTATATGAAAATTTTCGTATTACACCCTATTTTTCAGTTACCAAATTTCTTTTACCTTTATGAGTAAACATGATGATAACTATAAATTGTGACTTTAATATGTTCAATGGGTGAATGAAATAATTTAATATACATTATGATGTTATTTCTTTTTAATGCATGATTGTGTTTTGTGTAATCTAAGGGAAAATGTGATGAATGAATATGTTTTTCAATATGATTGCTTTAATACTTTAATGATATAAGATCTAAATGAATTTCATGTTATCGACTAACTACCTTTGTGATACACTAAGTTGGATGCAGGAAAGGATTGAGCCCTCTGAAAGAGAGGGGGAGTATCACCCAGGAGAGGAGCTTGGTTTGGTAACCCCTAATGTGCCTATTTAATCTATCACACACTCACACCCTAGTTTGGTCAAGTTGAGTCGAGTTAGTTTGGGAAATGGTAAGTAAAACCCTTGGTCATAGTTTTTGGATAATTGGAATGATTGTGTGATTGTCTTGTCAATTTGAGTGATAGTGTCAAATACCTTTGATGTGTTTGAGATATTTGAATGTTGTAAATGGATGTTCATATGCATATAGGTACGTATATATATATATAGTTATATGCGTATGTATATTATATACATACACATCAATATATATATATATATAGTTATGTTATTAAGATAAAGTGATACTAATGTATATATATATAATAACATATATATAATTAAATGGTAATTTACATAGATATGTATATATAATATATATGTTAATGTACATATATTGATTGTGATGGATATTCACATACATGTAAATGATTAAAATATAAAAAATGCATAATATATATATATATATATATATATATATATATCTATATTGTACATTAAAGAATATATGTATGTAAATATATATAAAGAAAGTTATAAGCATATTAATAATATAGTGGAAATGATGAAGTAGCATATTTTAAAGTGCTAATTTATACAGTGGAAGCCATACTTAAATAAAGAATTAAGGGCATATGCTGCAAAAAATGTGATGGTAGTTGAATATTGTGAATATAAAATTCCTTGAGTTCCCTTCGGGTGGTTTTGTTTTTGCTAAATATTGGCCCACGCCTCATATGTTTGAAATGTTTCCCTTCGCTTCTCAATTGAGCCTCTTTTTGATAAACTTCGTCGGCCGTCGCCATGTGTCCATCGGGCGCTCTTCGCAACAATTGCTTCCTTCGCTCTCTTAGCAGGCTCCGACCTGCTTCCACATGTCTCTTTCGCGGGCTCTTCATGGCTAGTTCCCTTCACTTTTTAGTTGGGCCCCATCCACGTGCCACATAGCTTTCGCCCACATGCACTTCCTGGCAGACCCCACAGTCAGCACCGATAGTAAAGAATTCCTCCACGTGTCTTGATTGCGCAGTCTATCAACTCAAAGAGGAGAAATAATTGAGCGGGCTCTGACCTGCTGCCACATGTCTCTTTCATGGGGACTTCATCGAAAGGAAGGCGAGAGCGAGCTGCGCGCCTCGCCAAGCTGCCGCATTTCTTAACTACCTTTGTAGGTGAATGACACTTGTCTGCACGGGGTTTTTCTGGGACCACTACCATCATTAGCGGGGGATGTATCTGTCTAGGGAGCAACTATGTGCTATAGCCAAAATCTTTTCTGTTACAATGGCTAAGGGGAATAATTTCTACGACCATCATTGCTCGAGATACAAAATATTTTCTATTACTAGCCTGTCAGGCGGTGGGATTGATAGCTATATATACTGCTTCTTCCTTCAGAAGAAGAGTTCGGAAGATATAAAAAAATTAGGGAAAGACACCAGGCCTTTTATTTCTCTTAGATTATTGTATGAGACTCTCAGATTGTGCCATTGTTCGACCTTTCTATTTTTCTTAAGCTATTTGATAAAACATTATATTGTGCCATTATTGCCTTGAATTATTCATTTGCAAAACTTCTATGATTTTAATACAAGTTTGTTGGTTGAGATCATGTCCTTGAATCCTCTTTTCAGTGAATGTGTGCAAGAATTAATTTATGTCATTAAATGAATTGTTCATGTCTTTATCTTTGATTTTTGTTATTCTGAGACATAGTTGATTGCTGATCGGGCCCTTAAATCGAATCCCAAAGATAAATTTACTGTGCCTATATCTACTTCTTGGTGCATCGCCTTAATTAGATCTTTATTTTTTATATCTACTTCCTTTTCCCATTACAAAACCCCAATTACAGAAGAAGCCATCTTCTTTAAAACCCGAAGGTCACTCAGTTTAGCACAATTGGTCCCCCATTAACTAAGATTCTCATAAAGGTTGTTACCTTGCTAGTTTTTGGCATCAATAGTTTCTTTTTTTTGGCATGCCCAGTGGGACTACTTAAATGAATCTAAATTCAAAGAGGGTGTATGAGCCATCAACCTGTTAGTAGATCCCAAACAGTGAATAATCCTAGTTTTTTAGTGCCGCCGCTAGGAATAGTACAAGCCACGACCCAAATTGTGAACATTCCACTCCCTCCACCCTTTTCGCTAGCCATGTTGCTAGCCGCTAACAAAAATTATGTGGCATGGGATGCCGAAAGTACCCTCATAGCACCAATAACACCCGCCGTTTGGGCCCCTATCCCAGTCTCTGCTTTAAAAGCTATACGTAAGTTCATTAGAGATGGCTAAAGGACACCCTCTAAACATCTGCAAGATGTGGAGGATGTGTGTTTGGTGCACAAAATCATCATCCAAAATGTGGCGCTAAGACTACTTGCAGCCTCTTTTAGGGGAAAAACGCTAGATTGGTACCGCACTCTGCAGGCTAATACTATTAGTACCTGGGACTAGCTAAGAGACCCTTTCTATGAAAGATTCTCTAATGACATAGACATGTCTCCACAATATCATCAGTTGGAAGTCATAAAGTGGGCCCCATGTGAAGCCATGACCGATTTCAACGCCCGATTCCACATAACTTGGCAGAGAATCCAAGCTACTATCCGCCCGCTGACCGAGCTGGCATTCATGTTCTATTTGAAATCTATCAACGCTAACATATCGATAATGATCCAATCTTTTGGTGGAACCACTCTACCAGATGCATACAACATCACAGTCAAAGTGAAGAACAATATGATAGATGCTAGAAAGTTTCCGCCTCAACCCATCATGCCTATATTTCTTGAAGTATCAGTTCTTGCTCAGGAAGTAGCATCTACTAGTGCGCCGACTCCTCACCAATCCATGTACACATATCCGAGCACCCCATAGAACATTTCTTCTACATCCAGCTCTTCGAAGGAAGAGATGAGCGAGTTCAAGGAAATGTTGCGGACCATCGCCAATGAAATAATTGTCATCAAGCGAAACCAGTCCATGCCTCCAAAGCCAACTTATCAAAATTATTAAAGCAGAAGGTCTTTCTACCAATAGAACCAGTTCCAAGGAGGTGATCGTTCAAATCCACAGGCTCAAACAACTAATCAAATAGTACCCATGCCTTCTCCATTACAAAGCGCCAACCCAAGCTCAATTAGAGAGCTGACAGTAGGGCAAAACAATTTAGTCGATGACACCAACCCTTGGTGCTTCCCTTGTGGCGACGCACATATGCCTCAAAATTTACCACACAACAACCTACAACAAAAGGTGGTAGAGCAGCGCAGTCAAGGCTCGATGTTGGACCATGGAGGTTATGTATATGCCTCTCCGCAAATGAAGAATGCGGTACTCACCACACAAATGCAAGGGATGTCCTTAGAGCAAGAAATGCATATTGCTCCTGATCACACACTCTTCTCATGGATGGAGGAAGAAGAGGTGGTGTTTGCCAATGACACATCTACATCAAAAATGCCACAAGTGCAGTCTGATTATAACACTCGCTCAAAGAGGAGATTCATGGGTGAACCAGTTGTCCCGCAACTAGTTAGTCTGCAGCCCAAAAGTGCTTCTGACCAGACGTCCAGTACCTCCGTAGTGGCACAACAATTTCAACCATGAAGGGAAATTGATTTAACCAGAGCTAAGGAGAAAAATCCTCCAAATCCACTACTCTTCAATGTGGTGGAATAATTAAAAAAATCATCTGCTAATGTGTCTCTATGGGATATCTTAGCTATTCTGGAGCAGAAGACATTGCTACAAAAGGCTCTCTGGGAGGATCCAATCATTGAGCTAACAGAGCAAGCGCTCAATGGAAAGGTTGTTGATCCATCACCCCCTACCAAAGTTCTCATGAATAGCACAGAGGAAGCCTCTACCAAGGTTAGAGATAAGCCGAAACCAAAACCCTTCTTGCTAACTCTTATCATGGGAGAAAAATTACTACATAATGCCATGATTAACTCCAACACTAGCACTATAGTCATGCCCAAGAAGATAGCTGAAGCCCTAGGACTTAGCTATGAGCCTTTGAAGAGGGGGGTTATGCAGCTTGATGGGAACAAAGTTGAGATTGTAGGTGTCATCAAAGACCTCCCCTTGACTTTATTCTCCTGTCCTAGTATCACAGTTCCTCAAGATACTGTGATAATAGATGTTCCCCCCATGTTCGGTCTCTGCCTATTCTGAGAATTCACTTCAAAGATAGGTGGATATCTTTCTCTGGACTGGTCACACTTAATCCTAAGGACCAAGCATGGAGCTAAAATGAAAATAGTGTCTGAAGCTCTGCATTCAGAACATGTGGCCGATGAAGCCATGATCAACTTTGAGGCTGCTCATACCTCTTTCACCAAGGAGGAAACATATTGTACTGAGTTGCTAGAAGATGAAAAAGTGATCGAAGATCAGACCGATTCAGAGGAAGCTCTCTTAAGAGAATATATTGACATTGATCCTTTCAGCAACTATCATGCTACTAGGTTGGACACTTATGTCATCTATGATGAAGATCAAGAGCTTTTGAAGGTCGCAAAGGAACCTAAAAGCGATCAAGCCTCAAAGCTATGGATGCTTCACTTTGATGGAGAAAGATGCAAAGTGGGTGTAGGAGCTAGGATATATTTGATATCCCTGCACAATGAAAAGATACTCTAGTGCTTTTTCTTCCAATTCGCTTGTTCAAACAATGAAGCTGAATATGAAGGAATAGTGCAAGGGCTAAGTCTTGTGGAGCGGATGGGCATCAAGAAATTAATGGTGTTCAAAGAATCTAAGCTAGTATTAAACCAAGTATGAGGGATTTCTGCAGCCAAGAATGTCTGCATGAGGTCCTATAGACATAAAGTCTGGGACCTGATAGAGGGTTTTGAAGCCTTCAACATCTAGATAGTACCCTGAGAACAAAATGTTGATGGGGATTGCATGGTAGGAATCAGATCTTAGTTTGACCCTGCCTTTGACCTAATACATAACAAACACTCTGTACGAGTGATAGTTTGATTGATGATTCCAGATAATGATCAGAGCTAGTAGGTGTTTGACAGTGATGAACACATCGCCTCATTCATCCAATAGTCAGGAGAATTTGCTGACCAACTCCATTCAAAGATTGTTGAAACATATGACAAGAAAATCATTTAGCTAAGGTCTAATAAGCTTCCGAAGGGATTGGTCACTCTCAAAAACTTGTTCGATTATGGCGACACAAGAAATGATAAAAGAAAGTTTGTAGCAGACAAAAGCGACTATGCAGACCTTCAGGTCAGAGATGGAAGAAAGCTGAAAGTTGGGAAAGATGTTCTGCATCATGATAAAGAGAGGCTCATTAAATTTTGTGAGAAATATCAAGTAGTGGCCTAGTCATATGATGACCTTAGAGGATATGATCCCGACATCATCCAACATACAATAGAGTTGACGGAAGTTGCAAAACCAGTCTACCAAAAATAGATGCTAGTTAATCCGAAGATCAAAGCATTGATGGTGTAGGAGCTGACAAAGCTAATTCAGTCTCAGCTCATCTTCTCAATCAAGCACAACACATGGGTATCCAACCTAGTTCTAGGCCAAAAAAAGAACGGAGACATCTGTCTATGTGTCAACTTCTAGGACCTAAACAGAGCATCCCTAAAAGACCATTATTTGCTGCCTTCTATGGAGTTAATCTTGCAAATAGTGGCAGGATCAGAAATGTTTTCTCTGCTAGATGGCTTCTCTGGTTACAACCAGATCCGAGTCAAAGAAGAGGACCAACACAAAACAATGTTCACTACAAAGTGGGGAACGTTTGTATATGATAAAATACCTTTCGACCTCTCAAATGTGGGAGCCACTTTTCAACGGGCTATGGATATCGCTTTCAACGAATTGATTAACAAGATTATCCTAATCTATTTGGATGATCTAACTATTTTCTCCAAACATAAGGATGATCACTTCGATCAACTTGAGATGGTTTTTAAAAAATTCTAGGAGTTTGGGGTATCCTTGAACCTGAAAAAATGTGTCTTTAGAGTACCATAAGGCAAGCTATTGGGACACATAGTGTCCAAAGAATGAATCGCAATTGATCCCAAGTGGGTGAAAGCAATTAGAGAGCTTCCCCTTCCGGTCAACAAGAAAGGAGTCCAGTCTTTCTTGGGGAAGGTTAACTTTGTAAGCAAATTTATTTTCTGATTTTGCAGGAATGATTAGGCCAATCACCCTGATGCTGATAAAGGATCAATTATTGAAATGGACTAAAGAAGCTAGAGAAGCCTTTGAGAAGGTTAAGGACGCTATTTCCTCAGCTCTTGTGCTGGTCAATTTGGACCTATCAAAGGTCTTCATAATGCATGTATTTAGTAGCAAGTCAAGCATTGCTATTGTCTTAACTAAAAAAGATGAAGGAAAGGGAGAACATCTGATAGAATTTCACTCCTATACCCTAAAGGAATATGAGATGAACTACAACTTCATTGAGAGGCAAGCCTTCACAATATTCAAGGGATTCAAGAAGTTTTGAAACCTCATATCTTGCAATAAGGTGATTGTTTATGTCGCACATTCTAGTATGTGCGAATACATCATAGAAGGAGAAATCACTGAAAAAAAGAGCTAATTGGATCACTAAGATCCTTGAATATGACATTGAGGTCAAGCCTAAAAAGACCGTCCTAGGAAGATGACTGTACAAATATTTGGTGCATGACGAGGAAATGACAGCCAAAGAAGAGCAACCGGAGTTGTTTCTAACAAATGAGTCTGAGTTCGAAGGCTGCTGGCTGGCGGACAGAGTGAGATTCATGCATACCAGAAAATACCCACTGGGCCTTCCTTCTCAAAAGAGAAGATCCTACCGACTATAGAACAATGGGTATGCGCTCATCGAAGGGGTCCTTTTGAAAAGGAACTTCAACAACGTTCTACTATGGTGTGTCACCATAGAGCAAGCAAAGAGGATTCTCAACACTTTCCACAACAGTCCCGTGGGTGGGCACTTCTCTGCAAAGACCACCACCATCAAAATCATGTGCGTTGGGTACTTATGGCTTATGCTATTCAATGACTCATACTTCTTGGTAAAAGCTTGCAAGGAATGCTAATTCTTCGCAGGGAGAAGAACAAATTTCGCTATGCCTCTCAACTCGATAGTAGTTGATGAGCCATTCACGCAATGGGGCCTTGATTTCATCGGATGATTAAGCTTGCCTCTAGCGCCGAACATAAATGGATTCTAACGGAAACAAAATAATTTACCAGGTAGACCAAAGCTATGCCCCTGAAGTATGTGACAGAGGCAGAGATAGTGGACTTCCTTGAGGAACTGGTGACAAGATTCAACCCTCCTTAAACTATCATCTCTGACAATGCCAAGGCTTTCCTAGGCTCTAAGGTATGTCAATTTGCACTCGCGCATGGCATATTCTTGAAAACATCGTCAAACTACTACCCACAGGGAAATGGCCTAGTGGAGTCGACTAACAAAAATTTAGTACAAATCATCAAAAGGATTGGGTTGGAACACTAGCGAGAATGGAATAAAAACCTTCAGGCAGCGCTGTGGGAAGACCACATAGCTCCCAAGCAAGTCCTTAATACTTCACCGTATGAGCTAGTGTATGGAAAAGAAGCGCTATTGCCTATCTCTGTGGAGATTTCGGCACTACAGTTGCTCAAATATCTTGAGGTAGAACAAAATGGCACCATGGAGGTTCGACTGGCCAAGTTGCTAGAAGTGCAGGAAATAAGGGAAAATGCCTTGATAGCCATGTCCAACCGCCAACAGATGGTTAAGAGATGGTTCGAAAAGAAAGCTTCAGACCAAGTTCTAAAGTGTGGGGACCTAGTACTAAAATTCAATGAAAGGGGTGCAAAGCTAGGCCAACATGGAAAGTTCGACAACCTCTGGGAAGACCCTTTCAAAATAATTCAATGCAAGCAACACAATGCATTCAAATTGGAAAACATGGAACAAGAAGCATTGAGGATTCCTATTAACAAAATCCACCTAAAATTATTCAATTAAACTTCAAAATTATTCTACCGATGTAAATATGTGAGTAATGTAATTACTTTTCTTTCATGTTTTTTGTCGGCCGGTCTTTCAATAATTTAATTCTATAGTGCGAAGAAGCAAAAATAAATGAAACCCATTATTACAAAGGGCAGAGTGAAACAAAGCAACCCAAATGACAGAGAGAGACAACACCTATATGCAGAATTAAAGTGAACACATATATGCAGGAAAAGAGAAAGAGAACCACATTTTAAATCAAAAGACAAAGGAGACAAAATGTTAACATAAGCTATATTTTCATTATATTTATATACTTTGATAAGTAAATTGTCAAAATGGCTAAGAGGCTATGCTTTTAGAGTATATATCTATATAAATTTTGTATCTTCCCCATATCTATCTACGGTGAAGCATTTTCTAGGAATATATACAAAAAACAGACTAACGAGTATTAGTTCTTAAAGCATAAAAATAGATTTTTAGTCTTGGGCATGAGCGGCAGCAATGGAGGCATCGACATTAGCGTCTGCAATTTCTTCATCAGCAAGACCAACAGTAGCATCTGTTGGAGCAATGGCGAGCGATAGAGGGAACACCAGGTTTTGGAAGTCGGTATACCAGTCGATGTCAAAGAAAGGCACCACGTTGTACAAGCGAAACAAGAAGTGGCATGCACGGGTGACCCTTTGACGATGTTCTTCTTGCGACTTAATGTAGAAACTGCTCAGGAATGACACCCATGGTACTACTGCATCTTCTTCAATGTACTTTCAGAGGTCGCTCACCGTTGGCAGGTCTATACCAAACACAACATTCACCACCACCTCTCCGAGGCTACCTAGGTACTTCTTCAAAAATATCTCAAGCACCAGATGAAGAACCAATGGCTTGAGAACCTGAATGTTGAGAATGGATGCGATGAAGTGAGAGCATACATCAGTATTAACTTTGTACTTGTCTTCATATTCAATGCAGTCCCTCCCTAGAACCCACTTTATTGCTACAATGGCCAGCAAATGCTTATTCTTAGTCATTCTTTTAAGACGCCTAGTTGAGATTTCACCAAGAAAGGTTTTCTGGGATTTCTTGCATACTAGCCTAATTGGGGTATTCATGGTGGCAAGCTCGATGCAGGTGTCTGACACTAGCTCTACGCAAATTTTCCTAATGGATAGCTCTATGCAATTCTACTCAATTTTCTAATGCTAAATTCTAAGCCAATTACCTATTACTAATTCTGCTTGAATTTCTAGGTGTGATTTTGCTGTTGCCTAAAGTGCCTATTTATAGAAATAGCCAGGATATGCGTGGTAATTTGCGTACCATAAGCATGATGCTAATCAAGTACCAACTTAGAAAATCGCACCAGGGCTTGCTTGAATTTCCCACCCATTTGCGTCTACTAGGTACAGTTTACTACGTGCAAGATAAATAAAGGCTAATTAATTAGAATAAGCTGTTGGTACTCATTGGCGGTAGTCCATACGGCCAAATGCTGATGTGTTATTCTACAGGTGCTTTTGAAACTCCAAAAAGGAACACAAATATTTTCAAGTGATTATTACATCTTTGGGTTTAATTATTCCTTTTGGGATATTAATTTCCAAAGCATGTGAAGCCTAAGCTGCCTTCAAATCATCAGCTCAAGTCCCAAGGAAATCGTGTCGTACGACAGATTGCCAAATCATCATTATGAACTATAGTCATTTCAAAAATGGCAAGTAACTCATTTCACACAAGCCAAAGAGTTGGCCGTACATGCCAAATTTAATGCTAAAAGGCGAGCATTGTTGGCCACCCCAAGAAAGAAATAAGCCAAGTATTGCATGCAAGAAACTAACTTTTGTAAAAATATTTTTGATCAAGCTACCTAGAGCAAGAGTGTTGAGCGCAGACAGAGGCGAAGAAAATTGCAGAAGATTTGAGATAAGCATAAATCTCCAGTAAAGGGAAAATGGTAGAAAGTTCTCAAATAGAGGCGCAGATGGAGGTGTAGGTTGAGGCCACCCAGAGCTTGTATGATGACATGATAGCAGCACCAATAGTCAATATATTTGATGACACCTCTTACTCATTGCTTGGAATGATGGAAAATTCAGAATGGGTTTACACGCGCACCCTGGACAAGCCAAAAAATGCCAAGGACCAAAGCTAGATTAAGGAGGAATGGGATAATATCCATGACCTTGTCCTCGTGAAGAACCTTAAGACTCTTAGGGAAGGAGTGTGTGAAAGGATGAAAAATATAGAGGAAAACAAAAAGAAGATTGCATATAAGTTGTGGTTCAGCGATCTTTCGCAATATATGGTCCCCTCTGTGCATTACTGCCCAGAGCTCATCCATGAGGCCATTGAACACTTTAACCTAGATACCGACACCATCAAAGGCTGGATGCTGAGGGTTAATATAAGAGAAGACGCTATTTGGAGCATGCTGTGTATCCCAGTGAAACACTCTAAAGTGAGCTTAATGGAGACATTTACTCCAGAAGATGGGTGCACCTTTTGGAAGGGCAGAGACAAAGCCTTGGACTTCTATAATGTGGAAACGTAGAAGCCTGAGGAATTTTGCAAAGAGCCGCCAAAAATTCCAGTTATGCACAATGCCTTCAAGCAAGATATGTAGGATGCGCTCTCCATGATGGTGTTTGTTTGCGGCCTGGACGAAGACAAATGGGTGCAAGAATTTCAGTTGGGTTTAGGTTTTGAGCTGTGAAGGAAAAAGTCTTTGTTCTGGTTGACTTTGCAGCAGTCATTTGCCGAGAAATGATGAGCCAAATACGGGAGTACAAGATGTAGCGCAAGTTCAAGTTCCCTTCCTTGCTTGCTCATATGTTCTTATACCAGAACTCTGACTTCTTCAGTAAAATGATACCTCTATCTATTTTTACTAATGGAGGAGCCAAAAAACCAGTTTCTGTATGGACCCCCCTCCTTTCCGTAATGAATGACTATTATGTATTTTTGGAGTTTTTATTAACTCCAATTTTGCAAGACTTCAATAAGATTGGTTGTATCTATCGACTTTCCTCCGACCAAACTAAGTGGATGTCGAGCTTTACTCCTAAGTACAACTAGTTCCTCGGGAGGAATTTCACATTCATCCGTATGCGCAGCTTTACCGAGGAGCCATTTCGACTCCCTGAGTATGTCACACATAGGGTATCGACCCTTGAAATGTTCAGGAAGATGTCCATTATTGATTATAAATTTTGCGGAGGAAGGGGCAAGAGAGGATTCTTCAAATGTATGCTAGCCTTCAAGTGGGTGACTATGATGAAGAAGTAGACACACAAGCTAGTGGAAGAAAAGTTGGCTCATTTGGGGCTAGTGATGATCTGCGACAAATGGAATTACAACCCCTTCGATGAATTGGGTAACGAATTCATCAAGGTAACCCATAGCCCCTGACCGTGTTGGGAGAAGTGGCAAAGTCTGATGGAGGAGCATGATGATGTGTTGGTGGACCTAGCTTATATTCTTGTTGATGATAGTAGGCTGCCATGGCTTCAATTCTACCTCATCAGCTAAATATAATGAGAAGCGCAAAATAGGTACCACCCTCCGCAGTCAGCTGTTAAAATATGAAAACTGGAGCAAAGAAAAAATTAAGGATTTCTGGATCTACCGACAAGAAATCCAATGCCTTGATGCTCCTTACTAGAGTGTAAAGATGGATGAAATATTTGATAAGTTGTGGGATGATGCACATACTGATTCTGACATGAACGTTGATGAAGGAGGTGACTCGGAGGAGTCCGAAACACATACATAAAAAGGAAAGGAGAAGGAAAGTGAAATATAGACAACCCCAATGCAAGGAAAAGAGAAATCGGTGAAGTAGTCAACCAGGGGCTCTTCAAATGTGTGGTTCAATGTATCGTGGTCGGGAGCCTTGCGTACACACACCTAGACCGCGAAAATGTCAAGAACGACTCAACAACAGTTGAAAACCATAGAGGTGGAGGACTCCTCGCCTATCAAACAGAAGCGCATAGAAGCAATTATCAAAGAGAGTTCGCAAGAACCCGCAGCAAGCCAGGAACCGCAATCATCCAAAAAATAGGTAACTTTTGCTCCCTCTTCTCTTACTTCATAATCTTTGGTCGCTCCTACTGTCTTTGCGTCGCCCATCACTACAAGTGTTGGCCCTTCCTTTTCCACTTCTGCCACAATGGTCGTGGGAGATTTCTTCTAGTTCTCTCAGGTGAGGCCAATGGTTTTGACTCCACCACAAACCCTTTCACCTTTTTCTGCTACCATGTCTACATCCGCTATCTCTTCATCCTTTGCATCTGCGACCGCTACTGACATCCCTTCTGCTACCACTATATCGAGCCCAACTCATTTTTCCCATCAGATGGAGTCTGTCATGACTCTGCTATTACCGCAACATCTAATGAGTCCTCCCACTGGTTCACAAACTGAGCTTTGGTATATCCCTCCTTTCTCCTCGTAGACAGTCACTCTTTTGAAGAAGAAGAAATCCAAGGCCACTACCCTCACGCTCCCTTTCGCCATACCTCCCGGTGCACCTTTCGTAAGTGGGCTAGTTCAATCACCAGCCCAATTTATGGTGCAAGGTGATAATACAAAGGAAGCACGGGCTATAAGAGCCCAAAAGAGAAAGGCCAAGGATGCCAAGAAGTCAGTGGAGCCGCAAGTATATACGGTTTTCAATGAAGCTCAAAAATTGATCCATTTTGCAACCATGTATCCGAACGTCATGAAACCACAAGGGGAGATGCAACTTGATGACTACAACATGTTCGCCATGGGATTCAATCTGAGCATAGCTCGACTGTAGGACAAAGTTTAACTCATGGAAGAAACACAATAGGTGGTGACCACTGACTTCCTCAAGTTTGATCACCAGCTAAAGAAGAAGGAAGAGGAGTTGAAACTTGTGAAGAATAGGGTCGATGTCCTAGTGGCGAAGGAAAAAGTGATGGAAGCAAAAATTGTGTGCTTATTGGAGAAAGCGTAGGTAGTAGAGGTAGAGCAGAACAAACTCCAAGAGGAACTTGCAAAGTTCCAATTCGTTGATCCCACCCTAGTTGATGTGTTGTGGTGGAGGAACCAAGACTATCAGAACAAGTTGGATTTGGTAGAGCAAGCGATGCAACAAAAGAGTGAGGAGTTCCAACGATAATGCGCTCAATTCGAGCAACAAATACAACAGAGGGATGCAAACTTTGGGAACCGGAAGGCCCAATTGGAATAGGAGCTCCAAGAAGTGAAGCTTTCCCCTGAGGTAGAATTAGCAAACAAAATTTAGGTCAAAGAAAAATGGCTCGCCGAATGGAGGACTTTGTTGGAATAGCTTGCGGCTACAAAATAAAGGGTTGCAGAATTGACACAGGATGTCGGATTAAAATACAT
The DNA here is from genome assembly GCA_007258455.2 of Sequoia sempervirens. Classification (NCBI taxonomy): domain Eukaryota; kingdom Viridiplantae; phylum Streptophyta; class Pinopsida; order Cupressales; family Cupressaceae; genus Sequoia; species Sequoia sempervirens. Next base: position 292,604,062 of record VDFB02105785.1, on the reverse strand, counting down.
AGAGATTTCCCTTCTAAGGAGTGTTCCCCAAGCCCCTGCTACCCAGTCATACCTCATTCCAGTGGCTTAGTAGCTATATGTTTCGAACTGGGAAAAGGTCAAGGCCTTCTGCCTAACACTACAACCGACACTCTAATTTATGTCGAAGGTGACAAGCTTGAGAAGGGAGGTTCATGGAGTGATTAAGAAGTTCCCATAGGTCATCGCAGAGAGGGTTCTTGAGGCAAAAATTTTATTAGATAAGTTATACATGGTCTCAGATGAAGATTTAGCAAAAGTAGGGATTGGAGATAGAAAAGTTGGTACCAAGACAACAAATAGGTTCATCCATTTCCATGAAGCCATCCTCCATGCTAGCACACGAGCAACCACTTTGAGCTAGACTATGGATAACATGCGGGGGAAATTATCTCAGCTAACCGAGATGGGCCTGCCCTACCTATTTCTTGCAGATGAGTCGGTGGCCACAATAGAGAAAATTGTGGTGAATATTGCAAAGAAGTAGTAGGACACATCTGCTTTCTAGAGCTTTAGCCAACCCCCTACCGCAGCAGATATTGAAGGTGTCACTCATCAAATTGCGCAGCTACTCTTCTAACTTGAGTTCATGGCTGGTTTATCTGTGATGCTACCTTACAAAGAAATGATCGACCTAAGCAGAGTGCAAGAGAATTTGCGCGACATATCGATCCCATCTGAGGCTGACTGGCTACCTCTATAGGCTGCTCTTTCTAAGCTGTTACTTCGTCACCCAATGGATGTGACTCTAGTCTGCAAGCCATAGAAAATTTTGGGTTCCTCGTTCTACAGGTGAAACGCCCCTGGTAGTCGCCAAAAGTTGTGAATATAAAATTCCTCGAGCTCTCTTCGGGTGGTTTTGTTTTTGCTAAATACTAGCCCACGCCTCATATGTTTGAAATGCTGCTCTTTGCTTCTCAATTGAGCCTCTTTTTTATAAACTTCGTCGGCCTTCGGCATGTGTCCGTCGGGTGATCTTCACAACAATTGCTTCCTTCACTCTCCTAGCGGGCTCTGACCTTCTTCCACGTGTCTCTTTCGCAAGCTCTTCATGGCTGCTTCCCTTCACTTTTTAGTCAGGCCCCGACTGTGTACCACGTAGCTTTCGCCTACATACACTTTCTAGTAGACCCCACAGTCGACACCGATAGTAAAGAATACCTCCACGTGTCTTCACTGCGCAGTCTCTCAATTCAAGGAGGAGGAATCAATGAGCGGGCTCTGACTTGCTGCCACATGTCTCTTTCACGGGGACTTCATCAAAAGGAAGGCGAGAGCGAGCTACGTGCCCCACCAAGCTTCTGCGTGTCTTAACTGCCTTCGTAGGTGAATGACACTTTTTGTGTGGGGTTTTTCTGGGACCACCGCCATCATTAGTGGGGGATGTATTTGGCTAGGGAGTGACTATGTGCTATGGCCAGAATATTTTCTATTACAATGACCAAGGGGAATCATTGCTACAACCATCATTGCTTGAGATGAATAATATTTTCTGTTACTAGCCCACTAGGCGGTGGGATTGCTAGCTATATATACCGCTTCTTCCTTCAGAAGAAGAGTTCGGAAGATACAAAAAAAATAGGGAAAGACACCAGGCCTTTTATTGCTCTTAGATTATTGTATGAGACTCTCAGATTGTGCCATTGTTCAACCTTTCTATTTTTCTTAAGCTATTTGATAAAACATTATACTATGCCATTATTACCTTGAATTATTCATTTGCAGAACTTCTATGATTTTAATATAAGTTTGCTGGTTGAGATCATGTCTTTGACTCCTCTTTTCAGTGAATGTGTGTAAGAATTATTTTGTCATTAAATGAATTGTTCAGGTCTTTAATCTTTGATTTATGTTATTTTGGGACATAGCTGATTGCTGATCAGACCCTTAAATTGAATCCCAAAGATAGATTTACCGTGCCTATATCTACTTCTTGGCGCATCGCCTTAATTAGATCTTTATTTTTTATATCTGCTTCCTTTTCCCATTACAAAACCCCAATTATAGAAGAAACCGACTTCTTTAAAACCCGAAGGCCACTTAGTTTAGCGCAATTGGTCCCCCATTAACTAAGTTTCCCATAAAGGTTGTTACCTTGCTAGTTTTTGGCATGAACAAATACCAAAAGAGGCGATGGAAGTATTCACCTTGTAGCATATTTAAAATATATTAAAAGTTGCATTAGAAGTAAAGGCAATATGGCATGGATGTCACCTACTATAAAGCTACATAAAGGAAACAATAGAAGCATATATAAAATGCTTAGTATCCTTAAGAAATGTGTTGGAAAACAATTGTAAGAAATGCATATTACTTACCACTTATGGGGTCGCTTTTAATGAACCAAAAGGTGGCGATAGAGGTGCATGGTATAGAGTTGTAATACAACTCAAAGTGCTAATATTAAATTATTAATATGCCTATTGGAACCAAAGCCCAAGTCACCAATAAAGTGGTACAACCAATGCAAGTAATAATTGCATAAAAATAACAACAAGGTCAAATGCAAATAGGTAGTCGATTTGGCCAATTCGTTGTCATGTTTCCAAGACTTTGAATTGGTAAATAAAGAGAGAAATAAGTCGATTCAAATTGACTTAGCATAAGAAGTAAAATTAGAATGTTCAAAGATATGTGTTTGCATTTTAACTCTTTGAGTAGCCACATTTCACTTCAATTAGCTTAGTCGACTCATTTAGAGGAGAAGTTGGTTTTTGCTGTTAAGTGGTGGCAGTCAAAAGAGGAAAGGTGGTGGATTGTAGAGCTAGTTTGTAGCACTAAGTTTCTCAGGTTTTAATATAAGTAGAGGAAACTTCTTAGCCTTTTGGTCATTCATTTTTTATCATTCTTTTGAAGTTCATTGTTGTAGTTTTCTTTACAAATAATTTGTTGAGTGCATTAGTGAGGAAAGAGAGATTGTTTTGAGAATTTATAGTTGGTAAGAGTTTTGAGAGAAGGCTAGGATTGGAGATAGGTTGGATATAGAAGGAGTAGCAAGTTTGACTATGAGAATTAAGCTTAGGAAGCAATATCTTCATTGGAAGCTATAAATCTAGGCATGCTGATTTTACTTCTCTATTCTTTTATGTTGAAATCATATTTGTTTATGGATGCAAGTGTTTGAGGAAAAGATGAATTATATGTTATGTTGAGCTTGCTTGAACTTTGGTTATTTCTTATTTGGGTGAGCTTGCCCGATCTTTGGTGAATTATTTATTTGGAGAAACTATGTTATCGTTGATACTTATATTTATATTTATTCCTTATGATGGAAATTATGTATTTGTGTGTGTTAAATGAGATAACTATAGAGTATTAGTATAATACCAAGATTGATATATACCATAGGTATGCTTACATGGATCATGTAGTATGGGAAGCAATATTGTATTGAATTGCTCTATTGAAATTGTCAGGTTATGATGCAAACCATAATGGTAGTTCATCCTTCATTGGATACCTGCCATGCCCACATTTTATTCTCTAAATAACCTAACAATCCACAACAACCTTACTAATTTTGCAAATATGCAAATAATAATTTTTTTTTGTTTACTTTAAAGACAATAACAACATAAAAACTACTTATAGCTATAGAAAATGATCTCACTAGTAAGAAGCAAAGACAAAAATGATTTGCTATTTTTTAATAATAGAGCCTACTTATTTTGGGTCGATTTAACATACCTCTTACATTCCATCGTGTCAAAATTTCCTCACTCCCAATACCTATACCTACAAGGTCTACATGACTTGGCACACACATAAGATAAATGGTAGTTAGCACATGATCACCAAAACAAGCTAGACAAATCAAGTGGCAGTTTACAATACCAGGAGAAGAAGATAAGTCTCAAACAAGACTCAAAAGGACAGTCTTAGGGGCCCGACCTAATGCCTTAGGGTCTCATCGCTTGATGGCCTTGCCTACGTATATATTTCACAGAGGCACCGTAGTTCGCCAACTTGAGTTGCTCCAACTCATTTGACTCACCCACACAAGATAAACCACAAGGGTTTCGATGGAAAACTCAATACTCATAATGCCATAACACTAATACACGCTAAAATTTAATCCTCTACTCAAGGTATCATGCATTCCTTACTATTTATGTACTATCAAAGCTAAAGCATACTCACATAATGGGTAAACCTAATGCCATCAACATATTAATCTCAATCCAAAAACAAAATTCCATGTATACACAATATCCTACATAACATGTGATAAAGAACCCTCAAGACTCTCAATTTCATATTTTAGTGACAATATTAACTAAAGGACATAAACAACCTAGAACTACCATTGCATGGGAAATATCAACTTTGAAAATGATATATGCATTCAATTATCCACTAGTGGAACTCACTCAGAAGGTGTAGTTCAAAATATAACCATTATCACATAGTATGAAGGAACATACAAAATTATATACAAAACCTAAAACAACTACTACTACAACACAAATCACACCACTAGTTTCCATAACTCTCTCTCTCCTTTTTTTTTTTACACTCAACAAATGAAAAATATTAAAGAGCCTCCATCTTGTTATTAAAAATGATGAGACATATTAACAAATAATAAACTAAAAATATAGTGACCATAATTACTCTACACAAATATCAACTCTGATACCATGTGAAACAAAACACTTTTAAAGAAACACAAGTCTAAAGAAAACCAACATATCAAAACCATGCAGAAATTCCTACTACAACAATATGATCTCCTTCCCATAATGCAAAATAAAAAAATCCTTATCAATATCTAACCATATACCAATCAATCTTAATGAATTAAGTAGTCATTTTGTCTACCCTTAAATGATACTCACATAATTCTTGAATCTTCTACATATAGTCAAACTCTTAAATAAACCTTCAAATAATATATATAAAAAAAAAAAAATTTAATTTGTTGGCACTCCCTACCTTTTATGTAAGCGCTCAAATAGCTACAAATGAAGGTAAACGACTACCCACATATAGGCATAGAATTTTCCTCTAACAAAATATTACATACCCACAATGAGGTCAAAGAGGTGTTTTAATATGTAGATCACAAAAAGATTTAAATATGCAAACCCAACTTATCATTTATAGGTCCAAAAGAGAACAATTGGAGAATTTAAAAGTATAAATCAAACTTATCAATGCCAGGCATAAAAAAGAGCAGGTGGAGAATATAAATGTACAAATCAAATTTATTAGTGCTAGGCATAAAATAGAGCAGCAGAAGAATTTAAATGTACAAATCAAGTTTATTGAGCAGCTAGAGAATTTAAACGTATAAATTAAATTTATCAATGCCAGGCATAAAATAGAGCAGCGGGTGAATTTAAACATACAAATCAATTTTATTGAGCAGCTGAAGAATTTAAATGTATAAATTAAATTTATCAATGTCAGGCATAAATTAGAGCAATAAATGAATTTAGAAGTCCAAATCAAGTTTATTGAGCAGCTGAAAATTTTAAATGTATAAATTAAATTTATCAATGCTAGGCATAAAATAGACCACCAAGTGAATTTAGAAGTCCAAATCAAGTTTATTGAGTAGCTGAATTTTTATTAATGTATAAATTAAATTTATCAATGCTAGTCATAAAATAGAGTAGCAAGTGAATTTAAAAGTACAAATCAATTGAGAAGATGAAGAATTTAAATTTATAAATTAAATTTATCGATGCCAATAACTAACGATGTATTGGTGACGAAACACTCAAAATTATATCGTCAAATTGATGTAATGATAACTACAAGTAATTCTATGATTAAAGAATGTTGATACAACAATCAAATATTCCTTAATCACTAGTAAATTATATTATTCTTAATGAACATATTGCTATTTGATATAACAATATATATTTTAAAAGTTGTACAAAATTATCAAATATAATGATACTTATTTATTGATACCTTTATATTCAATGGTTCATTTTATTTCATAAAATTATAATAGATTAAATATCAATTTGTCAATTATCATACATATATAATTAATATATTATATTGACGATATCAACAGAGTAAATTAAAAAATATAAAGCTAAGAAATATAAGGTAAAGGTAAATTTTAGGTCACTGCCAAGAAAACACGAAATGATGTACAAAATCCACTTTTGCAAGCCGAGAACTTCTTTTGAAAAATATAACGAAACCCCACAGAAGCAGATTTTTTAAAAAAAATCAGACGAAACATGAGTTGCCCGGTTATGTGCCAAATGGATCCTCCCCAATGTGGACACAACAGTCTTATGGTTTTAAGTTAAGGTTTATTACCATTTGCTTTAATTTTTAGATGGATATGGGAATTTATGTCCCTTTTAATTCAAAATGGGTTTAACTAAAAGATTTAACCATAGGAGGTTTTAAGAAGATTTCAATGAGATGCTCTTTTATGTTATTTTAAATGGTAGATGTTGGTGGTATGTAAGACTTACACTATTTATCTGTTGTAATATAATTTATTTGTCTATGACATACAAGAATTATTTAAGTGCAAATGATTGCAATAGATGTAATAATATTTTATAGATGCATAAGGCTTGTAAGATATCTACAATGAAGAAAACCCATCTCATAATAATAACCTTTGATACTTCACATCCTTGAATAAATAATTCAAAAGTGAAATAAAATATTCATTAAATAAATAATCTTGTAATTTATTGATGATTTAATTTTGTTAGTGTATTGATCCTCAATATTATATTACAATTTTTATTTTAACAAATTCAACTTTAACTTCACTTTTAAGAATCTATCTATCAAACTCAAAATCATCAATTAATCAAATAATTTGAAATTTCCACAATTATAATTTGGAAAATTTGGCTGGACTATTGCTATTAAATTTAAAATCAACTATTCAATCAATTATTTATTGTAAAGAACAAAATCAATTTTAATTGTGTTAGTTATAAAACTATTATCTTCAACGACCTAAAAAAATTATAATCAAGTAAATTTTCAAGAATTTATTGATCTCAAATTATCATTGATCTACCAACTCACCTATCAATTAGATAATGTGTTCCAAGAGGCTATTGTTTAGCTTGATGTGTTATATCATGTATCTATCATGAATAGATTATAACATAATAATAAATTATTAGTAATTACTATAAAGTTAACCAAAACCACAATTCCTAACCATTGTGACTATGACTCTATATTTTAGCCTTATAATAATTGCATACACTATAACATTAAATATAGAATGTATATACATATAGACAACTAAATAACAAAGAGGGATCCAATTATATTGCATACACCTTGTAGGAGAGGGGGACCAACCATGTCAAGGCCCTAGGTCACAAAGAGCCAAGAGCGGAGGGCTGCCCTAACTTACCTCACTCTAAAGGGATGTTTTGGAAATAAGGATCGAGAATAATGAGGACTATAAAGTACTTCAATCACTCTACAGATCTAGGCTTTAGTTTGGGCTAGGCAATTTAGTTTTTGGAGTCAATACTGTGCCTCAGACAACTTTTTGTCCGAGGACGACAGTGCAGTTCTAGGACGTCAGTGTGGTGCGCTGGTGTCCATATGGTTATAAAATAGTGAAAATAGTGCAAACTACTCAAAAAATAACTAATCAGCCTAGCTAGTTGGTTTCGACAGGAAAATAGAATAATAAGGTAGGACAGATCCAAATGAAGATGATAAAATAGGTAGATAAAGGATAAAGTAATAAAGATAATCTCACAAAAATGCATGTTTGCCAGCTAGCTCCACATGCTCTTTCACCTGCACACGAGAAGGAAGGGGAAAATTGTTGGGGCTGTATAGGGGTCTGCCTCAGTCAGACCCCCATTTTGGTGTTTCCACCTCCATAGACAACCAAATAGCAACGAGATAGAAATATGCGATAAAGAAGTAAAGAAGGAAGGAATGCAAGTAATACTACAAAACAATAAAGAGCTACTCAACCAAATCACAAAGGAGAGGAGTGAAATGTTACCACCTCCACCAAGAGCTCACTAGCCAATGGAGGAGAAAGAAGGCTTGAAAAATCACCATAGCCTCATCTGCGATGAAGGGAAGTCTCGTAAAACCTCAAGCCCATGCTACAATGGCTTGCTTTACACTTGCTTTGTAGAGTTGACAGAGTGTTGTTGCTGCAATGGAGTGTTGAAAATGATAGAAGTGCTTGAGAATGTGAAAGAAGGATGGATTGAATGCTTAAAGGTTGCAAAAAGAGATGAGTTGAATGAAGAATGGATGAATTTGAAGGAGAAGAAGGAAGAATCTATTTTTTTTGGGGTCGGTTGGTTGAAGAGTGATGTTACAAATAAACCCCAATCGAAAGTGTAACGCCTTTGTCAACTTCAGATGCAGGAATCTGTGAGGGACGTAAGTGCACCACACAGATGTCTACGTGCCGCACACACATCCCAAACAAATATTCTCTCACCGACACAAGAGACAGATGCTAAGCGGAAGGAAGACAACTTGCTGATGTGGAATTTTGACTTCGGATTTGGTTTTCTAAGGTGAGGATGTGTAAAAGGGGAATTTGCATATGGGGTGAAAATTCGCTCCTATTCATTTTGTCCCCACTTTAGTGAGCATGAATACTAATGAGTGATTTGGTAAAGTAGATCGAAGAGTAAGTAGGGTTAGAAATTTATACCTGAACCGTTGAGGAAGCAGACCGCAATTTGGCGAGCTTGAAAGTGCAGGGTAGGCAAAGGACTCCATAGCCCTGCATAACTATGAAGCTATAGAATCAAAGTGTCTTACAGGCCCGCATAACCATAAGGAGGTGACCCCTAAGATCTCCCACATGAATGAAGCCCCAAGAATTAAGTGCCTCACAGGCTCGTAGACTTGTAAGGAAGGTGTCCTCCAAGATCTCTCACATGAAGAAAACCTAGAAAAAACACCCTATAGGCCCGCAAACCTGCAAGGAAGGTGTCCTCCAAGATCTCTCACATGAAGGAAACCCAAAAAAAATTCCCTACAAGCCTACAGACCTGCAAGGAAGGTGTCCTCTAAGATCTCTCACATGAAGGAAACCTAGAAAAAAGTGCCCTATAGGCCTGTAGACCTGCAAGGAAGGTGTCCTCCAAGATCTCTCACATGAAGGAAACCTAGAAAAAGTGCCCTACAGGCCCACAGACTTGTAGGGAAGGTTTCCTCCAAGATCTCTCACATGAAGGAAACCCAAAAAAAGTGCCCTACAGGCTTGCAAACCTGCAGGGGAGCAACCCCCAAGATCTCTCACATGGAGGAAGCTTAGAGGAAGTGCCTTATAGCCTCGCAGACCTGCAAGGAAGGTGTCCTCCAAGATCTCTCACATGGAGGAAGCCAAAAGGAAGGAGACTCCGCAGAGCCATATCAGAAAGCGACTTTACAGGCGCACCTGCAAAGTGACATGGTTACCCGTAGATAGAACATGTCCAAAAGTGGCTACGTAGGAAATCAATCAAATTGGAAGGCTTTCAAAGGGGTCCCTCAGGAACCTGGCGTGAAGAGGAGGTCCACTCAAGGGACACGTTGTTTGAAAGTGTGGAAGAGATGTCTTTTCTCGAATCGATTCAACACCAAGGAATCCTTTTGAAAGATGTTCACTTCATCAAGGAATTCAAAAGGAGGAAGATGCCCCCTTGTGAGGGGAAGGTCAAAGCTACTTCCTCCTCGAAGGAAGGTTCTCAAGTTATTTCTTTACAAACCCATGATGAAGGAAACACGTTCTGTTAGGGGTCCAAGTCAAGAATGCGATTCTCAAAAAAGGTTTGCAAAGATTCTTAAGAAAAGATTCATCAACAACGAATGCATTTTCTAAAAGTTGAAGTGTTATGGAAAAGGTGTTGTCAAAGAGGAGAGGGACAACTCAAGTAAAGAAGAGAGAAAGATAAGAAAAGAGTGAAAGAGACATAAACATAAACATAGAGCATAGGGGTGATTTGATATTTCAGGGTTAGAGCTGCTCATAAATATATATAAGTGTAATAATAGTAGTATATAAATGAGTTGTCATCAACCCCCTACTATATTAGACCATGTGAAGAATGCACGAGAAGAAAAATTAAAAATACAAAATTGGGTCAACATGGAAGGGAAGCCTAAATTCCCCCAACACTTTGCATCATCCCCAATTTACCGAAAATCAAGCTTAGACATGGAAGAATGATGATACAAATAGAAGAAGGTTCAAGAAACAAGAATCACTCCTATGTCCAAGCACCAACAAGGGTGACAAGGGTCATCCAGGAACATATAACATAGGTATGGTGGAACACATCACAACACACTCACATCTAATCTAAAGATAAAGAAGAGGCCTCACCCTAACATTGATCGACTAAGAGGTCACTCGCTTCCTAATCTAGATCTTCATAAGGGGAAGGCGGATGAGCTTGTAGTGGTGGGATGTTAAGACGAGGAGCTTCCAACCCTCCCGCAACAAGGGCTAAGGAATAAGGCCCCGCAAGGTCTTCTCCACTAGGATCTTGTGGAGCTATGGTCAATGATTTCGCGAAGATCACTAACAAGGACAAAACTTCATCTAGAGAGTTAAAAATACACTTTTCTAGAGTGCCATGTTGTACCTAAACGAACAGAGAAGGTTGTGCCTGAGATTCACCACTAGGATCATCGAGTGACTCGGGAGTAGTGACGAACTTAGGGGAAGTCAGGGTCGATTTCATTACTAGGATGGAACAAGCCAGTGTAGGACCACCCTTCAGTGAATGTGAGCTCCTCTTACACCTTCCATTACTAGAAGGACCATTCTCCACCTTTCGTACCAACGGGGGTGTGAAATCCCCATAGACGAGGCAAGAGATGTAGAGGAAGAGGAGGAGAAAATTGTAGTAGATACTACCGAAGTGTTCAGCATATCCACGGGCTTAGGGAAAGGAGGGACGTCTAGAAGGGACATCAACAAGGGCAGCTCCACTGAAGGAGAGATGAACACCTACACCTTTTTGGGGTCAGATGCATTCGTACTCATAGCGAAAGCCAGAAGTGAGACAGAGCTTGGTTGAGCAAAAACAGAGGGGAGGAGAGAGGAGGATGCAATAGGAGGCCTTGAAGTAGAGGTGGTCATCTCCTCTTCCTTCCTCTACAAGGCAACCTGCTTAGCCGCAAGAGCCTTTCATCGGTGCTTGCGCTCATGGAAAAGGTGGTTTCTGTGACTCTTTGAGCTAGAGGCTAGAGGCTACGAGGGAATAGAAGGCTCCTACTTAGCCATGGGAGTGTCCACCATAGCTATTTCCATTGGAGGGATAGGATACTAAATGGGAGCAAGAGGAGCAGGTTGAGCAACAACGGGGGAGTCGGCTCTAGTACCTCGGTAGCAGGCCTCTTCCCATTTACTACTTTGGGAGCAGAAGCGCTGGGAGGCCATAGAGGCCAAGACATAGATGATTCCTCACAGGGACATTTTATCCTGCCATACCGAATGAGCCTAGGTTCCATGGGCAGGACATGAAGCTCGAACGCGAGACACTTTGGCTTTCACCAAGTGGGCACCATAGGATTCTCTCACAAGCGCGAAACAAAGTATAATGGCGCCATAGCGGGGTGAGAAGGAGCGTCAAGATGAACAACATAAGAGGATGAAGAGGGACCCTGAGAGGGATTTTCTTCTTCTCTTCTATGGGCCTTGGCGACATCACTATCAGCTTTTAAACACGCCCTATGCGAAACAACATAAGGCGATGGAGGGTATCTCACTCTAGGCACTAAGCACCCTTTCTTGTACTTCTGATATGTCTGATACAAGAGGCCCTTCCTAGGAAGCAGGGGACCAATGAGTGTAGGCCAAAAGTGATCTAGAGAGTAGCTACCATAAGCAACTAACAATTTATAACCGGTGTCATGAATCACATGCACGAAACCCTCGTGGATAAATTTTAGACATTTATGCACAACTGAGGGTACTGCATTCATAGCTACTAACTAGGGGATACCCATCTTTACTCTAAAGAGTTTAGATCTTGGGATTATGTCAAACAATAAGTTCAAAGATTTAGGTCTGACAAGGACTGACAACACGATACTACCAAGAGGAGGCACAAAAATTCTGTTATGTGTACAGATAGTGCTCACAGGTGCGTCATACCCATCATTTTGCAAAAAGTTAATTAACAAGATCTCCTCAGTTATGATATTCACCTGAGATGTTGGGTCAACAAGAACACTTACTACAATGTTCCCGTTGATTCGCGTAGGGATATAAGGAGGAGATGGTTCTCTATTAAAACCCATCAGCAGATCCTGCGAGGTGAAGGTTATACAAGTACCATTGCTCACAGGCTATACTGAGGGGATATGTTTATGTAGGAAAGAGGCCATCACATGCACTAAATGACACTCTCACAAAGCCCCCCAAAGGTTGCAAGATAGGACAGTGACCCAATTAAGGTTTCGTTGTGCAACACTTTCAAAAACTTCCAACTACGCCTACTAGGGGTTGCAGGTTGGGTTGTAAGGTGAAGGCTTGACAACACTCAAACCTACAACATTCCTAGAATATGAGGAAAGGAACATTCAATATCGCAAAACGGAACCAAAATGATTCACATTGGGTTTACCAAAAATTTAAGAGAGGGGGACCAACTACATCAAGGCCCCGGGTTAGGGAGAGCCGAGAGCGGAGGACTTCCCTAACTTACCTCACTCTAAAGGGATTTTTTGGGAATAGGGATCGAGAATGATGAGGACTATAAAATACTTCAAACACTCTATAGATCTGAACTTTAGTTTGGGCTAGGAAAGCTAGTTTTTGAAGCCAATACTGTGTCTCATACAACTCTCTGTCCTTGGACAACAGCATGGCGCGCTGGCGTCTTTCGGGCACGCGGGCGTCCATATGTTCAGAAAAAAGTGAAAACAATATGAAATAATCAAAAAATAACTAATCAGCCTAGCTGGTTGGTTTCGACAGGAAAAATAGAATAATAAGGTAGGATAGATACAAACAAAGATGATAAAGCAAGTAGATAAAGGCTAAAGTAATAAAGATAATCTCACAAAAATGCACATTCACCAGCTAGCTCCACATGCTCTTTCACCTACACACAAGAAGGAAGGGGGAAATTGTTGGGGCTATATGGGGTTTTTCCTCAGTCAAACCCCCATTTTGGTGTTTCCACCTCCACAGATGGCTAGATAGCAACGAGATAGAAATATGCGATAAAGAAGTAAAGAAGGAAGGAATGCAAGCAACACTACAATATAGTAAAGAGCTAATTAGCCAAATCACAAAGGAGAGGAGAAAAACATTACCACCTCCACCAAGAGCTCACTAGCCAATGGAGGAGAAAGAAGGCTTGAACAATCACCACAACCTCGATTGCGATGAAGGGAGGTCTCTCAAAACCTTAAGCCCACGTTGTAATGGCTTGCTTCACACTTGCTTTGTGGAGTTGATGGAATGTTGTTGTTGCAATGGAGTGTTGAAAATGCTGGAAGTGCTTGAGAATGTGAAAGAAGGATGGATTGAATGCTTAGAGATTGCAAAAAGAGATGAGTTGAATGAACAATGGATGAATTTGAAGGAGAAGAAGGAAGAATCTTTCATTTTCAGGGTCGATTGGTTGAAGAGGGCCGTTACAAATTGACCCCAATCGAAAGTGTAACACTTTGCCAACTTCAAACGTAGGAATCCGCTAGGGACGGAAGCACGCCATGCAGATGTCTATGCGCTGCGCATGCGTCCCTGACAAATATTCTCTCACCAACACAAGAGATAGATGCCAAGTGGAAGGAAGACAACTTGTTGATGTGGAATTTTGACTTCGAATTTGGTTTTCTAAGGTGAGGATGTGTAAAAGGGGAATTTATGTAAGGGGTGAAAATTCACTCCTATACACACCTAAACCAAATACATGAAGGTCAATAGCATAGCTATACTAATCCGGCAAGGTGAAATAGACAAGTGAATCCATACCGTATCTTTTCCATCCATTGGTCAACACCTTACATGAATATATATCCTCTATCATATGAAGCTTGTTTCCACCTTAATTCCATCAGGCTTGTGCTTAGATAACACTCAACCACCATAATTTGTGAAACATGGAAACATATATGGAGCAACATAAGTATACTCATACTTGACATATCATAAAACAAGTAAATCATCTTAACCACAATATCATCTTAACCATGATTCATATGGGATGTACTTCATATAGGGTTCACTTCTCACATCATATTCTTTTTTAAACTTCCATTTAAATTTTTTCTATTCACATATACTTGATTTCTATGTAGATATTTCTAAAAACAACTTTATTTACCTAAACCAATTGTTAATATGACCATAGGAATTTCTTATCTTTTTTGTTTACTACTTATGCTATAAGATTAATTCTACATTATAAGCATTACCTCGTGATTAAAATTAACGTCCTCATATTTAATATAGTGTCAAACATCTAAAAGAAAAAGATCCTTAGATGCCTTATAGAGAGTTGAGGGGTTGGCCTTACAATACCCATATCTCCTTGAAGGTAGGAGAAAAGTCTATTCCTAGGGTTAGGAAGTACATTTGAATATGATTATATTAATAATCAACAATAGGGTTGAAAATGTATTAATGATATATATATTTTTTATTATGATTTTATAAAATAATTGTTCAAGAGTCTATACCTTTTTTTATGGTACTCTGGTCTTAAAGAAGATGACTTTACATCTCATCAACCCATAGCCATAATGTGAGGAAACTGTAAGGTGCATAAGCATAAAATCCTCTCTAGCTGAAATGCCCTCCAAATTAGATATGAATTTAGTGTACATTGTACACATGTGAATATTTGAGTCATATTGAAAGAGAGATTTTATGATTGCTTATGATCACTAGATTGTTGCATTATTTTTTATTGAAGCCATAGGTTGGGATTAATCTATCTAGTCAGATTGATCACTTGATTTTTGATTATACTTTTGAAATGGAGTCATTTAATGTTGTGATTATAGTTTTGACAAGGAGTCATTTAATGTTGTGATTATACTTTTGAAATGGAGTCATTTAATGTTGTGATTATACTTTTGAAATAGATTCATTTAATGTTGTGATCATACTTTTTGAAATTGAGTCATTTAATGTTGTGTATGGATTATAATTTTGGAATGGATCATGGAATATGAGAAGTGATATTGTATTAAATATGTCATTTTGCAATACGATATGTACATGTGCGGTTAAGTTAATTGTTCCTAGGATTGGGATAAATCCATGAATGGGAGTAACCTAGTTGGTCACTTAGATATGTCATCACCTTTTAGGTTGAAATTATGTTATGATTGAAAAGAGTATGTGTGGTCATTCACGAAATCAATCCAAGGGGTGGGTGAACATACGACTTCACTTCCAAGCAAATGATTTTATATTAGAAATTTGGCCAAAGTAGTGTAAGTAACCACTGTTTACACTTGTCGATTCACTATGAGCCAAGTTTGCATAACTAGGGTAGGAATTTCATGCATGTAGGTTGTATCCAATGTATGGTAGCTCTAGTTATGTTGGAAACAAGACCATGATCAGAACGACTAGTATTATGAGGTTACCAGACCAATCTCTTCGTGAAAGGGTAAGTCCATCTTACCAGTTAGGTAGATGTGCGAGGGGATCACAGTAAGTCCATGGTTGGCAGAAAAGAACTTGAGTGATACTCTCCCTCATACAGTTGGTAGTCAAAATTTGATGATGTATACCCAGGAAGGGACATTTGGACCATTTGTACTCTATTTTAAATAAGCGCTTGGAAGCTGTGTATGTATTCATGTATCTCTATCTTTATGGAAATTATATTTGAAAAAATGTTATCTTTGCATGGGATTATGTAATATGAAATTGTTACTTGGAATTATGTAATGTTTCTTTGTAAGTGCAATGGGATTATTTCAAATATGCATCTTGTTATTAAAATAGAAAGGAAATTTTTTATTGCTATAAGTTGGTAAACATAAATATTCACATGTGGGTTAAAACTTAGTTAAAATGAAAGGGTAAAACATTGGGAATGTTACAATTCCCCACTTCGTGGTGAACATTGTTTTGTGCTAGTCTTCTTCTTTAACTCATACCTTATTATAGCCCGAAAAACCATCAAGCAATGAAAACATCTCTAATCCTACAACTGTTTGGAGGATTTTCTCCATAGAGGGCAATGGATAATGATCTTTTAAAGATGACCTATTTATATCCTAGAAGTCTAAACATAGTTGGATATCTCCATTCTTTTTCCAAATAGGGACCAAATTCAAGACCCAAGTAGAATGCTTAATTAGGTATATGATCCAAGAATCTATGAGTTTTTTTATCTTCTAAGCCATGATCGACTCCACTTTTGGGTTGATCGACCTATGCTTTTGGAGGATAGGCTTAGCTCCCTCAACTAGCTCAATAGTATGTTGAATGATGTTATAGTAATATCCCTTGATATCATCATAGGTCCATGCTACTACTATGTCATATTTGTCACAGAAATATATTGATCTATCTTTATCCTTCTAAGGAACATTCTTTTCGACCTTTATTTTTCTACCATCTCCAACATCAAGGTTTGAGTAATCTCTCTTTTTGCAATAAACCTTCTTTTATCATTCCTTGCATCATCACAACCAAATAGGTTTTCTAGGATGATTAGCCCTTTTAGAATCTTATTGATCTTCAGCTGAATGATATGATCTTCAATGGCCTCCTCGATTTTGGGTTGTAGTTGCTCTGCAAACTCACCATATTACTGGAAGAACATAACAATATGAGAATCACTCTCAAACACTTTCTAATTTTTCTTGTTATCTAGAATAGTCAGACTGATAATGACCTAGACTTAATGCTTATTGGTTAGCAGGTTTGTCACCGGATCAAACTAAGAGCCAATTTTTACCAACCGGTCTTCTTCAACATTTTGCTTTTGAGGGCCCACTTGGATGCTGAAAGCATTAAATCCTTCAATCAAGTGGTAGACTCTATGTCATTAAGAATGCATGTTCACATTGTTTATGGCTGAGGTACCTTGTACTTGTTTGATCACTAGCTTTGAATCTCCAAAGAATTTTAGCTATTTGATTCCCATCCACTTTGCAAGGCTTACTCCTTGAACTGAGCCTTCATATTTAGCCTCATTATTTGAACAAGAAAATTGAAAATGGAAAGCTCTAAGAATTCACTCTTCGGTTGGGGAAGTTAGGAAAACACCAGCCCCTAAACCAGCTTTAAATCTCGCACCATCAAAATGCAACTTCCAAAGATCAGACTCACATATGTGGAAAGCTTTAAGATCATCTTGAATCTTAGTCACTTGGGGAAAGAATTGATTCTCAACATATATTACATAAGTTCCCAAACTAGTAGCATGAAAAATTCCAAAAGGATCACTCTCCATGAATTTATTCAAAAGGATTTCTACCTCAACACTTCTATTTGCAATTACTTCATCTTCCAGCATCTGTACATAGTACATCTCAATTTGGGTGAAGGAAGTGTGAGTTTCCTCAAAATTCATCAAGGCTTCATCTCCTATGTGCTTGGGGTGTAAAGGTTTTCAAAACATTTTCATTTTAGCTACATGCTTTGTCCTTAAGATGTGTGACCAATCTAAGGATAGATATATTTCGATCTTAGTTGTGAAATCCTGTGACAAACATAAACTAAAGATAGGGGGAATATCTATTACCACCACTTCCTAAAGAATGATGATGCAAAGACAAGAATATAAGGTCAAAGGAAGCTTTTTAATTAGGCCCACAGTTTGGAACTTCTTCCCATCTAACTACATAAATCTCCTTTCTATGGGTTCATATTCTAGTTTCAAAGCATCAACAATTTCCTTAGGCATGACAGTGGTACTAGCACACGAATCAATCATGGAATTATGTAATAGTTTACCCCCTACAATTAAAGTAAAAAATAAGGGAGTGGGTTTTGGTACTTCCTACCTCTTCCTTCGTGACCTCTTCTCTAGTATTCTTCAATACCTCAACTTACTGCCCTTGCAATACAACAACTAGTCCTTTAATTTTTCCCTGGGTGTGTTCTGGAGTTACCCTAGCTTGTGCTGGTCTTTCACGATCTTCTAAGGCTTCTCGTAACATATAATTTTGTTTCAGGATGGGTAGAATGTCCCATAGAGACATGTTGGCAAGGGCCTTCTTCAATTGTTCAACCACATTAAGTGATTTGAGTAGCGATATGTTTGGCTTATAGGAGAGTGCATCTTGTGTGTGAAAAATGTATCAATCTAAATGAAATTCAAACACATATCAATAAGACATTAAATCAGGAAAAACTGAAAAAGAAAACAGAATAAGCAAACTGTGACTGCAACTTCCCTAAAATTGTCTTATCTCTCTCTAACTCCAACGTTTTGTTGTTTCCAATGGCTCTCAGATTCAACAGATTAATCTCAACAAAATGGACAACTGAAGAATGAGATATAAATGAAATGCATGCTATACTAAGATGCAAGATTTTGAAGGGTGATTATTGAAGGAATGTTGGTTGCTCAATTCTGCAGCATAACGACGCGACGAAAGTGATAGATGAAGATGGATGGAAGATTGAAGATTGATTTTGACAGAGTGAAGATACTAGATGAAGATTCGATCCAAATGGCTTGTGAAAGGTTAGATTTATAGATTTTTTGAAGACAAAAGCATAGTTGGAAAAAAAATCAACGGATGAGATTCAGTCTGGTAAGATGAATGGTAAGAGATTTTCGAAGGTCGAGTGAGAGAAGTAGAAGGTTTCCTCTTCTTCATTTTTTTTCATTCAGATCCGAAGGAAGGTTGCCGTTTTGAAGAATGAGTTGAAATGAATTTCATAATTAAATAAATTAATTTATTTAATTATATGTGAAGATGGGATTAGAAATTCGCATAATTAAATAAGTAATATTTAATTATGTGTGAAGATGAGATTAGAAGTTCGCATAATTAAATAAGTAATATTTAATTATGTGTGAGAGATGATTTTAGAAGGTAATTAAATATTTAAAATATTTAATTATTCATGGAGTGAGAAATGGTATTAAATTAAATATTTAATATTTAATTTAACTATGAGATGAAGGGGGTGTTCAGAGGAATATTCCCTTATTTGAATTCAAATATTCAAATTTAGAATAAAATGATAATTAATATAAATAAATTATAAAATTTATTTAATTTAATTAAGAGGAATATGAAATATGGTAATAATTAAATAAAGTTATTTATTTAATTAAGATAGAAGAATTAGAAAATGAACAATATAAATAAATAATTAAATTTATTTATATGTAGATTGAATTAGAGATTTAACTAAATAACTTGTATTTAATTAATTACCAAACTTATTATAATGTGACCATTTTTAGGTGCATACATTTTGCCCCTCTTTGAGATGATGTTCGAGATGATGAGATTTTTGTCGAGTAACATCATTTCAAAGAAGTTAAGGTATGGATAGAGGAGAATGGATAATGATATAAAGATAGGATGATGATGGAATGATGATGCCCCCTCGAGAGGATAGGTGGGTTGGACAAACACGGGTAGGCTCTTGAAATGAAATGATAAAGGGAGGGATAAGACAAATGATGTAAGATAGGAAGTGGATGAAGGAGGTGAAAGATGTGTTATGCTACAATGAAGGTGAGCAACCATGATGTTTGATATAGCACTAGACGTTATGCACCAAGATATAAGGACCAAGGTGACGATGCGTCACATGCCCCAGCATAATACAACCTTGTCTAGATGTATGAGGAAGTAGACTTAGAGCATTAAAGTCCTAATGCACAAAAGGTATGATATGACCTTAGATGCAAAGGATAGTGCAAAAAGATACTCCAACATACACAAGATATGAATATTAGCTAGAATGATACGGATTTGATACAAATGCAAGATAAAATGATAACACAGACAAGCAAGCAAGCAAGCATGCACAAATGATACAAAAACAAACAAGGAATTGCCCCCGTCAAGCTGTAAACCGTTGATTGATTGATTGATTGATGATGATGATAGTGTTGTCATTGTGGGGAGCGACATGTCCCTAGAGCAACACAAGGATGACTGATAGTTGATTGATTGATTGGTATGGATTAAGGATTGACTTGCATTTGGATTATTGCTTGGATTGATTCGATTGATTTGATTGGATGAAATGGTTTTGATGAAGATGATTGATTTGGTTGAATGGTTGAATGATTGGATTGAGGTGATGGATTAAGTAGATGAAATTGGAAGAATTAATTGGATGGATTGATTTTATTGCTTGGATGTTTGTTGGATATTTGATTTTTTTTTTTGGGGTGATTTTATTTTGATTTTTGGATTTTGAAATTTTGTTTTGAAATGTTTTGATGTTTTTGAATTTTGAAATGTTTGAATTTTTGGATTTTGAAATGTTTTGATGTTTTGGATTTTGAAATGTTTCAATTTTTTTTTTGATTTTGAAATATTTTGATTTTTTGGATTTTGAAATATTTGATTTTTTGATTTTGAAATGTTTTGACGTGTCAAAGGATGAAAATTTGAGTAGCCTTTGTGCTAGATACCAATGACAAGGGGAAAAACCAAGTCTAGTGTAAGGAGATAGATGGGATTGATGGATGAAAGGGTGGGTGATGGGATAAGGGATAAAAGGCTCATGATATATGGATGGATGGAAAGGATAGGTCATAGTGAATGGAATGGATGTATGCATCATAAGAGAGCAAGGATGTGATTTCCAAAGACTATGTCGCATAGGAATAATATGCCCCATTCTAGGTACAAGACTTAGGATTTTTCATGACAAAGCTTATGACAATAGGATAATGATAGGCTTGTTTGGAAGGATGAGGTATATCAAGAGATACCCAAGACATGTTTCAACATTTTGCCCCTATATCTTCATCAATATCAAAATAAGAAGGGTGGATGAATGGACTCAATATGATAGGTATGTATGAATAGACTCAATATGATGGCTAAAGATGGCAGGTAGGATGGAAATGATATGACATGATGATAGGTTGGATAGATAAGACATTGTGCCCCCAAGTGTAAGTGGCATAGAAGATCAACCTACACATAAAGCCTATTTGCTAGGTTTTCATCATGGTACTTATCTAAGGCGCTTGTTTACCAGGTTTTCACCGTTGGACGAAGGGATTTCTCTTTACTTTTTTTTTTTTTTGTTTTTGTTTTGAATTTTTGACTTTTAGCTTTTTGGATAGGAGAAGGAGAATATGGATAGGAGGGACTCAAGTGTCTAGTTCCGTGAAAGGTGATAGTCCCACTAGATGGATGCCATTGCATGGACCATGTCAAATGTCATTATGCTCATAGATGTTGGTAAGGGATGACATGAAAGGGATGGATTAGGTAGATAGAAAATTATGAAAGGCTTATGCAAGAATGAATTGGGAATAGTGGAAGATGATGTGGATTGAATAGGCCTTGTGCAAAAGGATGGATGAAAGGTTTATGCAAAAGCATGGACCATAGGAATGTGATTGAGAAGATACGTAGGATAATAGTTGAAGGATGGGGAGGTGGAGGTATGTGGGATTGTTGTGAAATGGAAGGGAACCATGACCAATGGTTGCGCACATTATGATAAACATTGAAGCTTTTGATGTGGATGCGGTGTAGGAAGCAATGGAAATGTTTGCTTAGGAGGTGGTGGATGAAGTGTTTTAGGTACCCACATAGACTTAGTATTTCTATGATTTTTATTTTGCTTGTGGGTTTTAGGAATTTGAGATTTTTGAATAGAATGTGCATTTTGGATGGAAGGGGATGGTTGGGATTTTTGTGATGTATATGCCTCATTTGAATTGCTTTCTTTTTGCTTAGGTACCCAAACCAATTTAGTTTGGGCCTTTACTTTTGGAGGTATGGGCTTATATAACTTTTTGGATGTATTTTTCTTTGACTTTTTGTATTGATGTCCTAAGGCATGAGAACCCTTAGGAGTTTTTACTTTATAGGTAAAGGCATTGAAATTATTGCTTTTGAATCTCATGGGTATGGTGGAATGGGTGGAAGCTTCATGTTTATACAATGTGTGCATTTGTTGGTCATGATTAGGAATGTTAGGGTATTTATGGATGGAGGGATAAGGGGATTGGATAATGGGAATATTAGGTGTTGGGAGAAGTGGAGGTAGATTAGATGGAGGGATATTAGGAGTTGGAAGCAATGGTGGCATATTTGATGGTGGAAGGTGTATGGTCACATGCTTTTGACATTTGTAGGATGATGGAGGAGGGATGGCGACATATGTTTTAGGGATACGATAGGCTTTATGATGGAAGGTGGGCTTGGGATGTATGGAGGAAGTACCAACATCTTTAGGTTGTTGTCCTTGGGGTGTATGTCCTAGGCCATAAGAGCGTGGAGCAACTTTGACATGTATAGGCTCCAAAATACCTTGTTCATGAAGGTCTAGACCTTTACCTTGGTGGTTCATGTTTTGGAGTGTGCAATGGACAATGGGAATAGGTGTAGGTGGAACACTAGACACGAGTTCCTTATTGGATGGAGAAAATGAAGCAAAGAAAGATAATGGTTTTTGTTGTTCTAAGGAGGAAAATTCATGAATGAGGGTGGAAAGAACAATAGGATATGATGGAGGACTTGCAATGGGGTCCATAGTGGGTGATGGAAGATCATTAAGATCTTGATTATCATTGTGTTCACTTAGATCCAATGTATTTGTTTGATCTTCTATGTGTGCTTGGGAGGCATATGTATCATCAAGGGAAGTGGATGTTTGTGCATCATGGATGGGTGAGGTGGAAAGCTCTTGACCATGGAATGCATAAAGTTGGCTAAGGGGATCATCATGGTCTTCTTGATCATAAAAGGGGTCTTCATCAAAAATGGAAGATTGATCATGAATAGTATTAGGTATGTTATCAACATAATCATTAGGAGGGTGTTGATCTTTATGTGGATGGGGGGGTAATGTTTTCGCATGTTTAGGATTGTACTCTTGAAATACCTCATGACTTATTGGAATGGAGGTGGAAGGGGATTTCTCATGGAGAGACTTGTCATGTTCTTGATGGTCAACAACATAGGAGCATGATAGAGGGTGACTTGGACTTACGAGAGGAGACTCTGGAATTGGCTCAAGGGGTTGTGGATGACATGGTTGGCTTGAAGGACTTGGCATGATTTTTGATGACTCTTTGTTTGGTGACTAGGACTTTGTTGGCGATGGTGATGATGTGGAATGATTAGATTGGATGACTTGATTGATTAGGATGAAATGGATAGGATGTGGCTAAGAAGAGTGATTAGGATGAAAGTGATTGGATATGAATGTGTTGGAAGAATGTGTAGAGTGACTTTCCTTTATGTGTTTGGTGTTCAACTTGATTTGGAAATGTTTAAATGAATGATCACACATGCACACACATGAATCACACATGCAAGACACATAAGCAAGTTTTAATTTTGAAATCTGAAGAATGTAATGGTGATTATTAAACAAGCACACATGGAAGACACATCAACAAGCCATAGAACTAGTCAAGTGGGTATGGCCAATTAGGTCTCAAACTAGTCTGCACAAGGTTGACTAAGGATGATTTGAAAGCAAAATCTTGCCACACAGCCGGGAGAAAGGGGTAACCCACCCTTCACCTTCACTTCCCAAAGGTATAAAGTTCTTTGGGGCTTAGCCAAGAGTGACAAGATTTTAACTTCCAAACAAGCGTGTCTTTCGATTCACACTTCGATTGAGGTCATCCCCAGGGGTGATGAAATCCCCTAGCAGGCCTCCTATGAAGGGTTTGACAAAAGCAAACCAAGTGAGGTGTTTGTGATCACACACGCACTTGATTCACACTCACAATGATTAATTTCCCTTAGATTAGAAATGAAATGTGTGTAAACAGTTCAAGCACTTGTTCTTTTTAACCCCCAAATCAAGATATGTGATTGAAGACAAAATTCATTTTAAGCCCAATTTCAAATATGTGATCAAACAAGATTGATTTTATGCCCCAAATTGAAATGTGTGACAAACAAGATTAAGATATTAAGGATGGAACGAGTGCACCTGGTTATTTTTCGCTTTCCAAGTTGTTGTTGTGATTGATCCCAATGCTTTTCCAGCTCTGTATGATTCACCAACAAGTCACCAAGACAAAAGAAACAAATTAGAAATATGCTAGAACAAAAGTCCTATGTGCTGAAGAATATATGAAAATTTGATAACTTTAACTCTGTAAAATTTGATAAAAACCTGTACCATTGGATAGCTTATGAAATTCTACCCCAAATAAAAAAAAAATCGCTGAAAAAGACTAAAAAATGACCAAGATACGACCATTTTAAGATTGACTAAAAAACTACTGAAACAGTGATATATGCGCTAAAACAGAGGCTGTATGCGCTAGAAAAAGTCCCATATGCGCTAAAAAAATCCCAGATGCGCCAGAAAAAGTCCCAGATGCGTGAAAAGAAGTTTTGAATGCGCTAATTTTTTTTTTTTTTTACAGATTTTTAATGGAATGGTATATGCGCCATTCTGTACCGTATATGCGCCGAAATAGTCCTTGGATGTGCCGAAACAGTTACTATATATGCTCTAGAATCCTACAAAACAAAAGAGTCAAAAACTCCATATGTGCCGCAGAAAATGTCGAATGCGCTTGAACGCCAATTTTTTTTCAAAAGTTGACTCCAAAATGCGGAAACTGTAAAAAAAACTTGCAGAGAATGTTAAATTCGTGGGTTCGAGCCCCACGGTGGGCGCCATTTTATGTGTGTGTGAAAAATGTATCAATCTAAATGAAATTCAAACACATATCAATAAGACATTAAATCAAGAAAAAACTGCAAAAGAAAACAGAATAAGCAAACTGTGACTGCAGCTTCCCCGAAATCGTCTTATCTCTCTCTAACTCTAGCATTTTGTTGTTTCCAATGGCTCTCAAATTCAACAGATTAATCTCAACAAAATGGACAACTGAAGAACGAGATATAAATGAAATGCATGCTATGCTAAGATGCAAGATTTTGAAGGGTGATTATTGAAGGAATGTTGGTTGCTCAATTCTGCAGCATAACGACGCGACGAAAGTGATAGATGAAGATGGATGGAAGATTGAAGATTGATTTTGACAGAGTGAAGATACTAGATGAAGATTCGATCCAAATGGCTTGTGAAAGGTTAGATTTATAGATTTTTTGAAGACAAAAGCTTAGTTGGCAAAAATCAACGGATGAGATTCAGTCTGGTAAGATGAACGGTAAGAGATTTTCAAAAGTCGAGTGAGAGAAGTAGAAGGTTTCCTCTTCTTCATTTTTTTTCATTTAGATCCGAAGGAAGGTTGTCGTTTTGAAGAATGAGTTGAAATGAATTTCATAATTAAATAAATAAATTTATTTAATTATATGTGAAGATGGGATTAGAAATTCGCATAATTAAATAAGTAATATTTAACTATGTGTGAAGATGAGATTAGAAGTTCGCATAATTAAATAAGTAATATTTAATTATGTGTGAGATGATTTTAGAAGGTAATTAAATATTTAAAATATTTAATTATTCGTGGAGTGAGAAATGGTATTAAATTAAATATTTAATATTTAATTTAACTATGAGATGAAGGGGGTGTTCGGAGGAATATTCCCTTATTTGAATTCAAATATTCAAATTTAGAATAAAATGATAATTAATATAAATAAATTATAAAATTTATTTAATTTAATTAAGAGGAATATGAAATATGGTAATAATTAAATAAAGTTATTTATTTAATTAAGATAGAAGAATTAGAAAATGAACAATATAAATAAATAATTAAATTTATTTATATGTAGATTGAAATAGAGATTTAACTAAATAACTTGTATTTAATTAATTACCAGACTTATTATAATGTGACCATTTTTAGGTGCATACACATCTTTTGGATTTTGAAAGGGTTGAATAACTGTGGGTGAACAAGCAATCTTCTCCACAGCTGCCTTAGGCTATTGCACTTGAGGTACAAGCTCTCCAGTGAACCTCCACTTAGAGCAGGTGTTATAGTCCAACTGTACTTGTGGAGTGTTTGATATTGAAGCATCATTAGAAAACATCACATCTTCACTCTCCATCCAAGAGAAGAGCACATGATTCAGGACAATTTTCACTTCTTGCTCAATGGACATACCTTGCATTTGAGTAGTGAGCATGGCACTCTATTCTGGGATACTGGTAAGTGTACACTCCCGTATCTAGTGAGATGCCTTGGCTTCCTTTCTCTACCACCTTTTGCTGGAGATTACCTCTTGGATAATTTTGAGGCATGTGTGCATCTAGGGGAAAAACCAGGTGCTTGTGTCGTCTACCAAATTGTTATGGTTGGTGATCAAGTCTCTATTTGGATTAGATGGTATGGTTTGTAGCAGAGTGTGAATTAGAACAATTTGGTTTGAGGGTTACGATTGGTTATTTACTCTAGCACCTCCCTACTACTAATTGTGTTGAAATGGTGGCTTCCCTCCTTAATAGCCCTAAAAGGGGGGTCTCAAGGGTGTTGCTTGTTGATGCTCTATATTAATAATCTTGTTGGAGAAGGTTCATAATAGGTTATTCATGTCATTTACCTCTGTGACTAATGAAGAAGAAGCAAAGGTGCTTTCCTGTGCATTAGGATACACATACATAGAAGGTGGAGGTGCAAAATAAGTGCTAGGGGTAACCTCTTCTTGGGATTGAGCTGTTATCTTAGGGAATATTGGCATAGGTGGTCTAGGTGAGAGTTTCTAGCATCAATCAATTTTTTTCAGCTCTCACCACCAAATCATATGCATCTGGCATAGTGTTTCCCCCGAGCAACTAGATCATGATTACATTGTCAATGTTGAATGCCTTCAAGTAGAAAACAAACACCATATCTACAAGTGGTCAAGTAGTTACTGGGATTCTTTTCCAAGTTTTTTGAAACTTAGTGTTAAAATCTATAATGGCCTCTTGTATTTCTCTTTTTATTGTTATCATTTGTTGTAGCAAAGATGAGTGATCTCCATTTTTTGAGAAACACTTGAAAAATTGATCTTTGTGTTGATCCCAAGTATTGATAGAGTTAGGAGATAGAGACTATACCAATCTTGAGCCTTTCCTTTGAAGGAGGCTGCAAATAACTTGAGCACCATGTTATGCACTGTGATATTGTGACAGTGCATATGTCGGTGACATCTTAAAGATGCTTTGTTGGTGTTTTGAAATATTCACTAGTAAACTTAAGGAGCACTTTTAAATCATTCATAGGAATGGGATCCCATACCATAGGAGGAATGGGAGGAATGAGAGGGCTGCCGCTATTCTAGGCTACAAAGTTTTTTGGATTTTGAGCGGCCATAGGAAGTTGTGGTTGAGCTTGCTTCGCAATAGGCTAGGTAGATCTAGCACATGCTACAATTACTAAGGGAGGTAGCAATAAGTTTGGATTTTGGGCTATTTGTGACCTTGTAATTGGCCTCTGACTCATACACCTACTTGCGGTTAGTGGTTAAAATGGTCCCATTGAGCGTGCCAAAAAAATAACTATTGATCCTTAAAGCTTACGCTTCACAGGAACAACCTTATAAGAAGTTTTGTATGTTACACCCTAAGCGATATTACCTATTTACTATTACCTTGCTTGGTTAAATTGATTGAATAAATGAATGTGTTTTATGGATCTCTACATGAATGTGTTTTATTAATCTTTATACGAATATGTTTAATGAATCTTGAATGGAAATATGATGAATGAGTGATTAATGCACTTTGATATTTTATAATGTTTCCAAATATGAAATATATGATGCATATGATTATGTTGTGTTCGACTAACTATGGTTATGATGTACCAAGTTGAGTACAAGAACATGTTTGATCCTCCAAAAGAGAGGGGAAGTATCACTCAAGAGAAGAACTTAGTCTCGTAACCATTAACGAGCCTAAACTGAGAAATCACACACTCACATCCTAATTGGTCATAGAGAGTCAAATTAGTTTTGGGGAAAGGTAAGTAATCTTTGTTGTGAATGATGTGATTGAAAATTGTGATTAAGTCTAGATGTCCTGTGTCAGTATTTCTTTGTATGCTTATTGTGGTATCGATAAGATATATGCATAAGATGTATATATATGCATATGTGAACATGACTACGGTAGAATCATACATGTGAGTGAATACATACATGAGTATACGTAGGAAGACATAACTATGCATGCTCATGGATAGATCACCCATATGCATGGGGATACCGATTGGACTAAATTGACATATTTATATATATGTATATAAATGAGCCTAAACTGAGAAATCACACACTCACATCCTAATTGGTCATAGAGAGTCAAATCAGTTTTGGGGAAAGGTAAGTAATCTTTGTTGTTAATGATGTGATTGAAAATTTTGATTAAGTCTAGATGTCCTATGTCATTCTTTCTTTGTATGCTTATTGTGGTATCGATAAGATATATGCATAAGATGTATATATATGCATATGTGAACATGGCTATGGTATAATCATACATGTGAGTGAATACGTACATGAGTATACGTAGGAAGACATACCTATGCATGCTCATGGACAAATCACCCATATGCATGGGGATACCGATTGGACTAAATTGACATATTTATGTATATGTATATATGCATCCCATGTATGTATGTCAATCAACGGGATTGTATGTATGAGTATTTAATAAAGATAATGAAATGGGATTACGTATATATGTATATGTGGTATATATATTAATATGTATATATATGTGTAATGTTATAATGACATATATATATATATACATATATACATATTATATATAAATGTACATATATGTATATGCGTAATACTATTCTTTATTTATATATTATTGTAGTGTAGGAAAAAGTATCTCTTTTTCACACTTAATTTGGAAAATATTAATAATAAAATGAACTAAATTATGCCTTAATTTAGTGTTGTAATATATATTTTACATATTCACATTAAGTTTAGGGCCCTATTAAATAAAATGGACTTAATTGTGCCTTATTTATTGTGTTGTAAAGTGTATCTTTACACTTTCACACTTATCTAGGGATTTATTAATTAATTGAGGTTAATTTTCCTTAATTGGCACCTTTAGTTCAAACCCAAGCCTAATTAATTGCAATTTCTGAAGAGGAAAACTCGACATTCATAAATGCCATGGCATAACACTTATTATTGGAGAATGTGTGTCCTAGGTAAGTGACCTAGGACCCATTCGCCCAAGGGCAAATGGGTCCTCACTTAGACATAGGACCCTAATTTAAATTATTTTTTTGACGATATTTCAATGATTTCAAATGTATATTCACATGTCGGCTTGTGTTATTTGAATTTCAGAAATTAATGTTAACATATGTATAAATAAGAGGTCATTTCACTATGTTTTCATCCTAAGAATTTCAAGCATCCTAAGAAAATTTTCATAAGCACCTAGAGCATTCAAGTGAGAATTATCAAGAAAATTTCAAGAGCATTTTCAAGGAATTCAAGAGTAGATTTATTGAAGATTATTGCAATAATCAAGATCCCATTATCATGTCAAAGTCTTCTTGCATCATGCATGTTCTTTGATCTAATATGTTGATGCATTGTTCAAGATCCATTCAAGCATTCAAAGGCATTGTTTCAAATCAAGTTTCAAGATCAAGATCCAAATCCATTGAATCCATTTCATGCTAGTTGTAGATCTACATTCCAAGTTTCAAACAAAGGTTTGGTGAGTTGTGACATAGGCTTGTTCATTCATCATTCCTTTCATGCTATTTCATTTCATTACAAGGTTTAATTACCAAAATGAGGTTTTACCAAGGCAAACCCCCATTCACCAACAACAAAACATTTTTCCCTTTTGATTTATGTTTACAAATTATAGGTGGAAGATCTCTTGAAGAGCAAAATTGCAAAGTTGTCAAAGTTGCATTTATTGGCATCATTCTTGCAATTTCATAGAAACTCACCTACAAGATATATTTCTAGCTATCTGACTGTGAAAATCGGGGATCTAGGAGTGCAGACACAACAAAAGAGAACCCAAAAACCATTTTTATAGAGCCCTAGCCATGACCCATTCACCATAGGGTGAATGAGTCCTCAGTTAGCTTTGAAAAAGCACTTTTGGTGATTGGTATACATCATTTTCCCTTTCTTAGATTTGCATTTTTATTTCTGGTTCCATCATAATTGAGCTTAATCTATTCAATGCACTTTGTAGGTTGTATTTTGGAGTTAGTTTTTTATTTTAATCTTTCTCCCCAAAGTGTTGTTTAATCAGGACCCCGTCCTTGCAAAAAAGGGAAATTGCATGATTCTTCAAAGAATTCACTCACCTAAGGGTTGAAAGTGGATTTTGACTTGAGGGATCTCATTTCCTAAATGAAATAGAAGAATAGGTATGTTCATTCACCCCATTTTGACCTTGTTATTTATAATAAGTTTGGTGAAATGTTCCAAATTTAGTATAAAACCCTATGTGCTTGAACCCCTAACCTCATTAGTTTATGTTTCATTTTGGTGAACTTGACTTTTGAACATTCTAATTTCTGATTTGGAGTGAATTCAAACCCTAGATCTAGGATTTTCATTAATTCATTGCATTTAGAGTTTCTAAATTTGGCATAAAGTTGCATTGCATTAGAGGTGTAAACTTGCATTTTGCATTCATTTTAAATCTGAAAAATTTCAAATAAATTGGATAATATCACATTGATTTTGCATAGTGTTTACAAAAGCGATTCCAAAACCCGCAACTTCAAAAATGTCTCACAATATCGTTAGTGTAGGGGACTAGGGTCCCACTAGGAATGCCAAAATGTGTGAGGGGGAAATCATAGAGTGTAAATAGATAAATATACATGAATTTAGAATCTAATCTATGATCAAGAACATAAATCTAGATCTATTCCTACACTTACCAAATGAAACTAAGCTATTACCAAATTCAAGAAACAAGATCAAAATATGAAAGCATACATGAATTCATGAAAAAGCATAGTGTTACCATCCCATATTAGAGTGTGTTCACCTGATGTTGGATTGTTCGTATCACTACGAAGCCTCCATAGTTTGTGTGCAAAATATTGATCCATGAATGGTTGATTGAAGATATGTTGAAGCTCTAACAATGGTGGTTGTGGATGTCAACAGTACTTCATTGTGCAAATGATGTTGACTCTTTGATCCTTTTTTGTGAGGAAAGAGGTTTGTTCTATAGAAAATGTGATTTGAAATGGACGATCAAGATTAAACAATGTTGAATCAAGATCAATGTTTGAGAGGTGTTGAGAGGATTTAGACATGAATAATCTATGTAAAATAGATTGCACAATTTGTGTGATTGAAGAAATAGATTGAATGATCAATGTGATTGAGGAATAGATTGATCAGTCAGGGAATCATAATTTGCTCAATCAGGAATAAATTGATCTATTGGGATTAGATTGAAAAATTAGGGGATCGTAATTTATTCAATTAGGAAAGTGGTTGAAAAAGATTAATTAATTAATTAATTTAATTAATTCATTTTGGAGTTGAACGTGCAAATCAAGTTTTACTTTTGCAAATAAAGTTGCATTAACTTTTGATTTGATTTTTGATGATGTTTTGAATATTTTTATTTAATTTATTCAAATTTTGGAGGGAAAGTGAGTTAATTAAATTATTATGATTTAATAATTCAACCGACTTAGGGGAATAAAGTGATTTAGTGATGTAATTAAATAATTGGCATTATTTAACTAATTAGGATGACACAATGTTAGCTTAGGACTTTATTAAATAAATGTAATTTATTTAATTGGTTGAAATGACAGAAACATGAATTAATTAAATAATGTTGATTTATTCAATTAATAGCAGAAATAGGGTTTTCATGACTTTATTAAATAAATGGAATTTATTTAATTTGTCAAAAATAATGAAAAAGTAAATTAATTAAATAATGTCGTATTATTCAATTAATAGAGGAAATTAGGGTTTTGAATGCAATTGATGTGAAATACAGTGATGTTTAGTGATAATGATGTTGATGATGCACAAATGTCATTTACAGTGTGTGATAGGTGTTAGGTCAATTTTACATGTCTACAATAATATGTATTAACATATTCACATTAAGTTTAGGGCCCTATTAAATAAAATAGACTTAATTGTGCCTTATTTATGGTGTTTTAAAGTGTATCTTTACACTTTCATACTTATCTAGGGCTTTATTAATTAATTGAGGTGAATTTTCCTTAATTAGCCCCTTTAGTTCAAAACCTAGCCTAATTAATTACAATTTCTGAAGAGGAAAACTCGACATTCATAAATGCCATGACATAACACTTATCATTGGAGAATATGTGTCTTAGGTAAGTGACCTAGGACCTATTCACCTAAGGGAAAATGGGTCCTCACTTAGACCTAGGACCCTAGTTTAAATTATGTTTTTGGCGGTATTTCAATGATCTCAGATGTATATTCACATGTTGGCTTGTGTTATTTCAATTCCGGGAATTAATGTTAACAAATGTATAAATAAGAGGTCATTTCACTATGTTTTCATCTTAAGAAAATTTTCATGAGCACCTAGAGCATTCAAATGAAAATTATCAAGAACATTTGAAGAGCATTTTCAAGGCATTCAATAGTAGATTTATTGAAGATTATTGCAGCAATCAAGATCCCATTATCATGTCAAAGTCTTCTTGCATCATGCATGTTATTTGAGCTAATATGTTGATGTAGTGTTCAAGATCCATTCAAGCATTCAAAGACATTGTTTCAAGTCAAGTTTCAAGATCAAGATCCACATACATTGAAGCCATTTCATGCTAGTTGCAGATCTACATTCCAAGGTTCAAACAAAGTTTGGGTGAGTTGTGACATAGGCTTGTTTATTCATCATTCCTTTCACGCTATTTCATTTCATTACAAGGTTTAATTACCAAAAAAAGGTTTGACCAAGGCAAACCCCCATTCACCAATAACAAAAAAAATTTCCCTCTTGATTTGTGTTTGTAGATTCTAGGTGGAAGATCTCTTGAAGAGAAAAATTGCAAAGTTGTCAAAGTTGCATTTGTTGTCATCATTCTTGTAATTTCACGAAAACTCACCTACAAGATTTATATCTAGCTATCCGACTATGAAAGTCGGGGATTTGGGAGTGCAAACACAACAAAAGAGAACCCAAAAACCATTTTTATAGAGCTCTAGCTAGGACCCATTTTCCATAGGGTGAATGAGTCCTCAATTGGCTTTGAAAAAACACTTTTGGTGACTGATACACATCATTTTCCCTTTCTCAGATCTGCATTTTGGTTTCTGATTCCATTAGAATTGAGCTTAATCTATTAGATGCACTTTGTAGGTTACATTTTGGAGTTAGTTTTCTATTTTTAATCTTTCTCCCCAAAGTGTTGTTTAATCAAGACCCTCGTCCTTGAAAAAAAGGGAAATTGCAAGATTCTTCAAAGAATTCACTCACCTAAGGGTTGAAAGTGGATTTTGACTTGAGGAATCTCATTTCTTGAATGAAAAAGAATAATAGGTGGGTTCATTCACCCCATTTTGACCTTGCTATTTATAGAAACTGTTGTCACCTAGAAATGCACCCTATGCACAGAGATTGAAACTGTTGGTGTAATTAATATTTAATTACACTTTGCATAAGTTTACTTAGGTAATTATTTATTTCCTAGGTTAATTAATTCTCATCTTTATCTTTTGAGCTATCTTGTTGCTCAAGATAAGATTAGGGTTTGCATTTTTGCTTTTATAAAGCAAATCATATCTTGTAATTTATTGAATTCTTGAATATAATTATTTGCACTTCTTCTTGCAAATCTCTTGCTTTTTTGTTTTTCTCTTCTGTGGAAGGATTATTTTGGTTTGCAAATCTGATCTTGGTTTCTAACATGGTATCAGAGCCTTGATTTGTAGCCCCTTCTCAGATTTTTTAGAAAATCATTGCAGGGTTCATTCAGGATTCCTCAAGGGTATCATGCCTTGAGTTCATTCATGAGGTGTTTTGGATTAGATCGGGCTTCACCATTGGATTCAGAGCGCTGGAAAAAGTTAGGATTGACTTTTATTTTGTAGATTTTGGCCATCATTTGCTAGATCTGTGAGGGTTTGAAGAAAGTTTTTTTTTGCCAGATCTAGGGGGTGCTCAAATTTTCAGAGCATTTTGAGCCCAAACGAACCTCACCATTGCATCCGGAGCGGCCAAAAACCTAAAGATCAATTGTAAACTCGCTTATATTTGGATCAGTTGATTTCTGAGGCCAAAAAACATTTGCCTGTACGACTGAGCACGCGGATCGAGGTAAAATTTCATCAAAAATAAAAATAAAAATTTCTGCAATAAAAATTTCGCAGTTTTTTTATTTCATTGAAAAACAAAAATAAAAAAATTTAAAAGCTTTTAAAAAAAAGCTTTGAAATAAAGTTTTTTTTGTTAAAAAAAACAAAAGAAATTCAAAGGAGGTACCTGTACAGGTACGTACCTGCGCAGGGTACTGCGTAGGTACAAACCTGTGCAGTGTACCTGCGCCCATGTGGCTGTTTTTTTTTAATTTTTTTAAAATCAAAGTTTTTTTAAAATATTTTTTTTTCTAAAAACAAAATATTCATATATATGTTTTTTTTATTGTTTTTTTAAAAACAAATTTTTTTCAATAAGGCCATTTGTGCAAATCCTCTGACAGCCATTTGGCTGTCAAATTTAGGCCCGGATTTTGCTGTGACGGCTGTAGGACCATCAAATTTAATGGCGCACTGGTTTTTTTCCCCTTTTGGAGCAGTTTTCACTAAATCGGGTGTAATTTTTGCGTACGATGTCCGTTTTTCGTAAACGAGATACCGTTGGAAAGCTGATTCCGACGCTAATCCAGTGGTGCTGGTATTTTTACCAGATCTTGCTCCATATTTGTTTTGCAGGCCTTTGAACTCAGATGTTGCTGTTTTCACTCCGGAGGGCATATCTTTTGACTCGGTGATCCTTTTTTCGTCATTCTTGCGGCGTTGGAAAGCTGATTCAGTCCTCTACATAGATCTGAGGTCTATTTTATTTTTTTGTTTATGCATGTTCAGTATGATCTCCTTTTACAATCGTTGGGTTATTGTAATAAATGAACTATGATAAAGTTCCATTCAGGGGGGTTTCTTGCATAATAAATTTGATTAGAGTGTAGTTTTCACTTTGATCTCCATATGCATATTGTTTTGATGGAAACTTGTATGGGTATATCTGGTTTCTCAGTTTCTTTTGGCCACATTTTTACTCTTGCTTGACACATATCAGATTCACATTCGATTCACACTTTAGATTGAGAGCCTATGGTTAATGATCCACATTGGATCCATCTCAGTTTAAGGGCCATGTTTTTATGGTTAATGTTCTAATGTCTTCATGGTACTCCTTCCCATGGAAGAGTTCCAGTCACAGTTTGGCATCGGTATTGAGATACACGGCTTCCATATTTTGTCATCATTTCATCTACTGTTGTTTCACAGATTCCAGAGTTGTTCCAGTTTGTGAGTTTTCTAATGTTTTGTGGCTTCGGATCTGCTGTTGCTTGATCATGATTCCTTGAGTCAATCAGTGACTCTCATCTGGTTTCAGTAGTAAATAGAAATATCTTTCCTTGCTTGCCAGAATCAGGTTCCAGTGTTACTCCACAGTGTTCTTCCAGTGCTTCTTTGCAGTAGTCATCTCATTGTAGGGAGGTTTTTTCCCACTGGGTTTTCCTTCTCTACCTCATCTTGCATTTGTACATGAGTACTTGATCAGGCCTTGTTGCCGGGACTCATATTTGCATTATCATTTTGCTTCTCCCTAAGTTGCACTTATGGGGGGGTGTTGGTGTAATTAATATTTAATTACACTTTGCATAAGTTTACTTAGGCATATTTAATTCCTAAGTTTTAGGTTCTTATCTTTATCTTTTGAGCTATCTTGTTGCTCAAGATAAGATTAGGTTTAGGTATCTTTGCTTTTATAAAGCAAATCATTATCATGTAATTATTGAATTCTCGAATATAATTATTTGCACATCTTCTTGCAAATCTCTTGCTTTTGAAGTTTATGAGGGTTTCCAGATCTAGAGTGTACCTAAAATTTTGGAGCATTTTCAGCCCAAACGGACCTCACCATAGTGTTCAGAGCACCCAAAAACCCCAAAATCGACTGTCAAATTGTCAAAATCGGACACAGTGACTCCGGGAGGTAAAAAAAATTCATTTATGGGTCATACGGCCTGGTACGGAACGCAATCCAAAAAAATAAAACATAAAAAACCAGAGTTAATGGGCGCCGCCGTCGATTAACCGCTAGCGGTTAACCACTAGTGGTTAATGCTAGCGGTTAATGCTAGCGGTTAGCCTAGCCGCTAGGCTTATCTCCAAACCCTTTTGGAGGAGTTTTGGTATTTTGGGCATAACTTTTGCGTCCGAACTCGGATTTTAGAAAATGAAATATTTTCGGAAAGCTGCTTCCAAGCACTATCCTATGGTGTAGTTTATTTTTTAGTATTTTTCAATTTAGCTGCATTTATTACTATTTGAAGTCAGATGTTCATTTATGGCTTCCGAGCTCATAACTTTTTGCCACGATCTCCGATTTTCGTCTTCTTTGTGGCATTGGAAAGGTATTGAGGAGCTCTATCTTGTTGTCCATGTAATTTTTTTTGTATCTGTCCCAAGTTTATCTTTCTTCCAGATTTGTCCTGATGGGTGTTTTGGAGATTACTTGGATGTTTTGGCAGTTGGAAAGGTGAAACTTGAACATTTGTACTTCATTTCAGTACCACATCATCATATTTTCTATTTATGCACATTTAGGATTCTCTCCTTTTACAATCATTGGGTTATTGTAATAAACAAACTATGATAAAGTTCCATCAGGGGGGTTTCTTGCATAATAAATCCAATTAGAGTATGCATGCACTTTGATCTCCATATTTCATTTTGATTTGTTGGCAACTCACATGGGTTATCTGGTCTCCTTATTCTTTTGGCCACATTTTTGCTCTTGCTTGACACATATCAGATTCACATCCGGTTCACACTTTAGATTGAGAGCCTATGGTTAATGATCCACATTGGATCCATCTCAATTTGAGGGCCATGGTTTTATGGTTAATGTTCTAGAGTCTTCATGGTACTCCTTCCCATGGAAGAGTTTTAGTCACAGTTTGGCATCGGCATCGAGATACACGACTTCCAGATTATGTCATCATCTCATCTCCTATTGCTTCACAAATTCCAGGGTTGTTCCAGTTTGTGAGTTTTCCAGTGTTCCGTGGCATCGGGTCTGCTGTTTCTTTATCATGATTCCTTGAGTCAATCAGTGACTCTCATCTAGTTTCAGTAGTAAATAGAAATATCTTTCCTTGCTTGCTAGAATCAGGTTCTAGTGTTACTCCATAGTGTTCTTCCAGTGCTTCTTTGTAGCAGTCATCTCATTGTAGGGGGGTTTTGTCCCATTGGGTTTTCCTTCTCTACCTCATCTTTGCATTTGTACATGAGTACTTGATCAGGCCTTGTTTCCAGGACTCATCTTTGCATAATAATTTTGCTTCTCCCTAAGTTGCACTTATGGGGGGTGTTGGTGTAATTAATATTTAATTACACTTTGCATAAGTTTACTTAGGTAATTATTTATTTCCTAGGTTAATTAATTCTCATTTTTTATCTTTTGAGCTATCTTGTTGCTCAAGATAAGATTAGGGTTTGCATCTTTGCTTTTATAAAGCAAATCATATCTTGTAATTTATTGAATTCTCGAATATAATTATTTGCACATCTTCTTGCAAATCTCTTGCTTTTTTGTTTTTCTCTTCTGTGGAAGGATTATTCTGGATTGCAAATCTGATCTTGGTTTCTAACAGAAACTGAGCTTCCTAGAGCAACATGGGATCATTTCAAGGCTGTGGGTCACCTATAGTTGAAATGAACCTCTGGAGAAGGCCGACTTCCTTTGGTGTCACCTAACTACTAATTCTTTTAAGGGAAAGGGATAAGGAGTACATAAATTGAAACTAAACTAAGGTGATGCACCAAAATGACAGGAACAATGAGATACTCAATTTACAATTGAATACTGACGGTGAACATAAGATTACACATCAAATTCTGCAAGCCTTGCACTAACATTTCACAAACATGTTCGATTCACACACTTTTTCTGGAGAGGAAAGAAATATTTTCACATATCAGAATCCATGTTTGACTAAGTGAACACAATTTTTAATTTGTATAATGATACTTTTGCAAAGGAAGGCATGAAACACAAGACAAAGTTATGAAGGAATGAAAGAAATTCACAAAAATAACTTGATCATGAACCTAAAATGCAGAACACTTTGCAAGAACAAGATGGAAATTTGAATATCAACAGTGATCAAGGTAAGCTTTATATAACATTCTCCAAACGAGTTACAAATTTTTTCTAATCCGAGAGAGGACTATATAAGTCACAGACTTCAGAAAAGCATCTAGGAGAACTTGTTTACAAAGAGGCAAAAAATGCCTTATATACAGAAAAGATCGGCCCCTCAGGGCTTACAAAAAAAATATCTACTCAAAAAGATCTGCCATAGATCTTTTATGGAGTTAATGTTGTTTGCAATTGTGTCCCTGTTGTCCATGTCGGTGTGAAAGATTGCCCTTGGAGAAGCCCTCAGATCTTTAGTAGCAACCACCACATTCATTTATGATCCTCATGTCCACCTTTGAATCTCTTTGCAGTCGAGCTACTTTGAATGCTCTTGACTCATGCTACTTTTCCTTCTGTTAATTACCTTCTCCTGGCACTTGGTTCTGCTGCCACGGCTTGCTTTGGCTTCTCTGATTGGTTGAGCGTATTCAACGTAGACTCTACCATGGTCAAAACTCATTCGGCCAGGATCGCATCTCGGTGAGACACTTGAGGTGTCTTGCTGATGCGATTATAGCCCTCTGAAGCTATCGACATAACATGTGACAGTCGTTGAGAGCTCCCAGCAAGCCCAAAAGATCATGCCAATATCGCCTCTGTGGTCGCCAAGACAATCGTTATCGGAGGGACCTCCTACCGAGCTCCCTCTCCTTCGCCGAGACTCCCATCGGTCAGGAAGACATCTCCCTGAGCTCCATTTCTTCGGCGAGACCACTGGCTTTCAGCAAGACCTTTTGGTGTCGGCGAGACATTTCGCCAATCTTCATTCTTTATACCGAAGCCACACCCTTCGGTGAGACTTCAGTTGGTCGCCAGGACCTTATGCTGAATGATTTGCCATTCGATGAGTTCCTTTTCTTGTCAGGGAGACAACCTTACTTCGGAAAGACCTCTTGCCGAAGTCCTTTTCTCAGTGAGGTCTCCTTATTGTCGGCGAGACTTCTGCCGAAGGCAAACATATCAAGGCCCCCAACTCAATCGGCGAGACTAAATTTCTTTGCTAAGACATTATGGTGAAGGCACCAACCTTGGCCGAGACCACGAGCAAGTCGGGGAGACCTACAGTGACACCTCTCATACCTCTTCGGTGAGACCTTGGTCAGTCGCCGAGACATCTTGGCAACTTTCTTCCTTTTGGCGAACTGCATCCCGTCGAGGTGACCCTCTTCTTTCGATGAGACCTTTTTTCTGAACTCCTCGTGTTACATCGAAGGCACCAAGTATGTTCGCCGTGACCTTTAGTTGTCGATGAGACCTCCCGCTGAGCTCTCTTTCCTTTACCAACACCGCCTCATTTCGGCGAGACATCGGAGTCGGGGAGACCTTACCGTGACTGTTTTGTTACGTCAAAGGCTCCTAAGTCGGGGAGACCTTACTCTTATCGCCGGGACATTACTCTGAATGCTTCCACTCCACCGGGCTCTAGAAGTTACCCTGAAGCCCTTGGTCACCATGAGTCTCCCCGAGCTCACAATTGAATGGCCTATCGGCCAAAGAAAATCATACGATAAGAGGTCATACTGAACCCTCAATGTTATAGTGATAGGCTCTGCAGCTTAGTTCGGCAGGACGGAAACTAGGTCAAAGTGACCTGTTCAAAATAGAAAGTATCAAGCAGCCAGTCAGCCAGACAATGAGGATGTCATGTCGACCTGGCTATAATGGAGGTTGAGCCAGTAACCACTGAGGCATATTTCCAACAGAGCAGGCCTCTTAACTGAATCCCCTGTGAAATGTCATTAGACGCATTAAATAACCCTGAATGGAGATATCCCATTTGGCCCTTATGAGCATTTGCAACATAGATGCCTTGCCTGATTGAGCCCTGAGGGTGAAAATTAGGTAACATTTCTGGCGACCTTTGCTGGATGTTTGCCTGCTAAACATGAAGACCAGTAGCTTAGGCCTATCCATTGGGCATGGAGTCATTGGGACAACTCAGAAAAGATTAAGAGTAGCTTTGAACATGGCTATAACTCATCTTGAGACTCACCAGAACACTTGGAAACTTATTGAAAATAAGAAAAACTGAAATAAACTATTTACATGTGTTGAAACAACACTTAGGGAAAGAAAAAACAACTAAACCTACCCTATACTAACCAGTAAGAAACTGATCAAACAAACCCATTGACAGGTTGGGTAAAATAACTGCCCTTTCTAAAAAAATTACAATATTCACCATGCTGGAGAACAACTAAAGAGAAATGAAGCATGCATGACAATTCAACTGATGACTGCAAGATCTCTTGCAGAACATATTTAGGCTTACTAACCTTTTCACATGGAATGTAAACATTCCCATTCTGAGGTGGAAAGGTAAATTGAGTGTGCTCCTCCTGAGTAGTACCCTCATGCTTGGGTGTAAGATTCGTTCTTGGTGTAGTATTGGAATCCATCTGAACTAGGTATCTGATTGGACAGCCCCTGGTAAGGGTAAAACTTGAACTCTCCTATTTGATTTCTTTATCTTCTCTAAAGACTTCATCTTTTCCTTGAAAAGATGCTGATTGGAGGTAATATGTAGGTTGTTCATTGGCTGCTAGTCTGATCTTCTTGACTAAGGAGCTGATATTCATGTTGGATAACTGAAAACAAATCTTCAAAATGTGGCTCCTTTTGCTCTTTGTCAACGACATAATACACCTCTTCTTCAACAAGGTGGGGAAACTCGTCTAATAAGTTCACAGGCTACAAGACATTATCTTCAACAACTTCTTCAATAGTCTCACCAAATTGAATGGGCTGATCACATGCTTCCCCTTCATATGACATTAGTTCATCATCAGGCATAGATGCTATCATGCATGTGAGATCTTTATCTTCATCAAAAAATTGAGGAAGTTCATCGAACAAGTCAACAATATTCTCTGGCCGTTCCAAATCAACTGGTAAATCAGGAACCTGCATGCTCTCTTCAGTTTGCTTAACATAACCAGGCAGTTGATCAAATAAAGAAGTGAATTGTTCCTCTTCATGCAGCTCCTTTTGCAGTGAAACTTGGGTATCTTCTACCTGCAAGTGAAGACCTTCAACCATCATCTGTCCTACTTCTTGTCTCTCCTCCTGTTTGAGCTTTTCTTGTTGTAGTCGATAACATGCTACAACTAAATGCATTGGGTTTACTTTGCTAATTCTCTCCTTGAGGAATAAGCCATCTGGATCAATGGGCTACTCTTGAGGGATGATGGACTGATCTTGTTCAGGTACTACATTCTCTTCCATCGAATTGGATCCCTTAAAGCTTGGAATTTCAAACTGAGAAGACTTACTAGGGGAGTCAAGAGACTGATTTTTCCTACAGCTGGAAAACTTGTACTTGGGAACCTCCTATTCGAAAAACTTTAGCCTCGCTTCCACCTCTTTTGCAGCCAGCTGCTGGGCAAGGTTATCTTCAAATTGCTTCTTTTGCAACTCCTCCATTATTTGATGCTGATAATAAGAGTAAGCTTGAGTGTTCTACACTTTAGCAGAGAGTAGCTTCATTTTTTCTTCCTTAGCAGCTATTTCTTGTTCAAGGCCTTTCTTGAACCGAATTCTTTTTGCCACTCTTTCTTGATCATAAAAGCCGACTTGCTCAGCCACTTCTTGCTGACGCACAATGGTACCCTGCTGCATCTTGATATCAACCAATATCCTAGATAGGCACACAAGCACATTATTAATATAATTAATCTTCATATTATGAAGACCTTGACTGAGATCCCACAACGTATGATCAATCTGTTAGAGTAGGTCCAATACACTCTGATATGGATGTGTAGGAGTAACATACTCATGATATGGAGGGTAATAATAAGCATCTTCATAAATATTTGACATCTTTTTAGTCAAAGAGCTGGAAACTCAGAATTAACAGATTATTTTGAGACATACCAAGACCTGTGCTTGTGAAACCAGAAGATTTGAG
This sequence comes from Sequoia sempervirens, assembly GCA_007258455.2. NCBI lineage: Eukaryota > Viridiplantae > Streptophyta > Pinopsida > Cupressales > Cupressaceae > Sequoia > Sequoia sempervirens. The sequence continues at coordinate 292,561,733 of VDFB02105785.1, read as the reverse complement.
CTCGGAGTCACCAAGTATGTAAAGAAAATGCCTCCAAAAGGATGAAACTACTGCTGTACACACCAAACAGCAGCAATAAAATGCATAAACATGAACTAAGAAGCAGTTCACAGTCCCATCGGGCGTGCCAGAAACTGTTGTCACCTAGAAATGCACCCTATGCACAAAGATTGAAACTAAGCTTCCTAGAGCAACATGGGATCATTTCAAGGCTGTGGGTCACCTATAGTTGAAATGAACCTTCAGAGAAGGCCACTTTCCTTTGGTGTGACCTAACTACTGATTCTTTTAAGGGAAAGGGATAAGGAGTACATAAATTGAAACTAAACTAAGGTGATGCACTGAAATGACAGGAACAATGAGATACTCAATTTACACTTGAATACTGACGGTGAACATAAGATTACACATCAAATTCTGCAAGCCTTGCACTAACATTTCACAAACAGGTTCGATTCACACACTTTTTCCAGAGAGGAAAGAAATATTTTCATAGATCAGAATCCATGTTTGACTAAGTGAACACAATTTGTAATTTGTATAATGATACTTTTGCAAAGGAAGGCATGAAACACAAGACAAAGTTATGAAGGAATGAAAGAAATTCACAAAAATAACTTGATCATGAACCTGAAATGCACAACACTTTGCAAGAACAAGATGGAATCTGAATATCAACAATGATCAAGGTAAGCTTTATATAACATGCTCCAAATGAGTTACATAATTTTTCTAATCCGAGAAAGGACTATATAAGTCACAGACTTCAGAAAAGCATCTAGGAGAACTTTTTTACAAAGAGGCAAAAAATGCCTTATATACAGAAAAGATCGGCCCCTTAGGGCTTACAAAAAAAAATCTGCTCAGAAAGATCTGCCATAGATCTTTTATGGAGTTAATGTTGTTTGCCATTGTGTCCCTGCTGTCCATGTCGGCGTGAAAGATTTCCCTTGGAGAAACCCTCATATCTTTAGCAGCAACCACCACATTCATTTCTGATCCTCGTGTCCACCTTTGAATCTCTCTGCGGTCGAGCTACTTTGAATGCTCTTGACTCATTCTGCTTTTCCTTCTATTAATTACCTTTTCCTGGCACTTGCTTCTGTTGCCACAACTTGCTTTGGCTTCTCTGATTGGTTGAGCGTATTCCACGCAGACTCTACCACGATCAAAACTCATTCGGTCAGGATTGCATCTCGGCGAGACACTTGAGGTGTCTTGCTGATGTGATTATGGCCCTCTGAAGCTATCAACATAACATGTGACAGTCGATGAGAGCTCCCAGCGAGCCCAAAAGATCATGCCAATATCGCCTCTGTGGTCGCCAAGACAATCGTTATCAGAGGGACCTCCTATCGAGCTCCCTCTCCTTTGCTGAGACTCCCATCAGTCGAGAAGACATCTCCCCGAGCTCCATTTCTTCGGCAAGACCACCGACTTTCAGCAAGACCTTTTGGTGTCGGCGAGACATCTCGCCGATCTTCATTATTTATATCGAAGCCACACCCCTTCGATGAGACTTCAGTTGGTCGCCAGGACCTTATGCCGAACGCTTTGCCATTCGACGAGTTCCTTTTCTTATCGGGGAGACAACCTTACTTCGGCAAGACCTCTTGCCGAAGTCCTTTTCTCAGCGAGGTCTCCTTATTGTCGGTGAGACTTCCGCCGAAGGCAAACATATCGAGGCCCCCCACTCAGTCAGCAAGACTAAATTTCTTCGCCGAGACATTCCGGCGAAGGCACCAACCTTGGTCGAGACCACGAGCAAGTCGGGGAGACCTACGATGACACCTCTCATACTTCTTCGGTGAGACCTTGGTCAGTCGCCGAGACATCTTGGTGACTTTCTTCCTTTTGGCGAACTACATCCCGTCGGGGTGACCCTCTTCTTTCTGTGAGACCTTTTTCCGAACTCCTCGTGTTACACCGAAGGCACCAGGTATGTTCGTCGTGACCTTTAGTTGTCAATGAGACCTCCCGCCGAGCTCTCTTTCGTTTGCCGACACTGCCTCATTTCAGTGAGATATCGGAGTTGGGGAGACCTTACCATGACTGTTTTATTACGCCGAAGGCTCCTAAATTGGGGAGACCTTACTCTTATCGCTGGGACATTACTCTGAATGCTTCCACTCCACCAAGCTCTAAAAGTTACCCCGAAGGCCTTGGTCGCCATGAGTCTCCCTGAGCTCATGATTGAATGGCCTATCAGCCAAAGAAAATCATATGATAAGAGGTCATACTGAACCCTCAATGTTATAGCAATAGGCTCTACAACTTCATTCGGCAGGATAGAAACTGGGTCACAACGACCTGTTCAAAATGAAAAGTATCAAGTAGCCAGTCGGCTAGACAATGAGGATGTCATGTCGACTTGGCTATAATGGAGGCTGAGCCTGTAACCACTGAGGCATATTTCCAATAGAGCAGGCCTCTTAACTGAATCCCCTGTGAAATGTCATCAGATGCATGAAATAACCCTCAATGGAGATATCCCATTTGGCCCTTATGAGCATCTGCAACATAGATTCCTTGCCTGATTGAGCCTGAGGGTGAAAATTAGGTAACAGTAAGTTTGGTGAAATGTTCCAAATTTAGTATAAAACCCTATGTGTTTGAACCCTACCTCCATTTTTCTATGTTTCTATTATATAAAATATGTTTGTTAATGTATTTGGTAAACCTTATGAAATATATTTATATATATTAATATATAGGAATGTATATATATACACATATATATAATATATATAAATATATATGGGAATCAAATTCATTAATATAAACCATAAAGCGCTGATTATTGTTGTTAGTAATATGCAACAAAGAATATGATATAACATTAGGCACAAGAAGCTTAAAGTACAACTTTAAGTGGTAGATATTTCAACACATAAAGTAAACTTGACTAAGTCAAACATTAAAGCATAAGCATGTAAGAAGTATTGCAGCTGTGTTAAATGCTTAAGTATGGAAGTGAATGTTGTGTGAAGCAAGGAATATGTCAGTAGGCCACACCTGTGAAGGTGGTCCCAAAGCATAGAGGTGGCACCATATTTAGTAGAAGTTGTAATGCAAAATAAGTCTATGAATTGGAATAAGCCTGCAAACAGTGTTTTGAATTAGTCAAGTGCAAACTTGGCATAATTTTGAAATAAAAGTCAAATTAGGAAACTTGTTATCTACTTGTTGTCCCAAATACTAAGTCAACTTAGCTTAAGAATTGCCATGTGTTGGAAACCTATGAGTGAGTCGTTGCATGAGGAAGAAATGTGGCAAAGATACTTGCTTTTTTGTAGCCTTTGGTTTCTCACAAGTTAGTATAAATAGAGGTGCCCATTATACCAAATGCTACACTTATCTTTATGATTATCTTGATGTTGTTTTGTTGTGAGTTGAGCTCGTTATTTTGGTATTTTGTATTTGTGGTTATTGTGAGATTTTGTGAGAAGCTAGAAGAAGATATTCAAGTAGAAATTGGAGGAGTTGTCAATTGGTTTGAGGATTCACACTAGGAAGGAGTATAATCAATTGGAGCTTATACATGCATGCTAGTTTCTATACCTTTGTCTTTATGTTGGAAAGGATAAATTAGTTTGTTTTTTGTGTTGGGAAAAGAATGTTTTTGAATATGTTGTGGTGTTTGTTTGAGATTGTTTGTTTCATGGTTATGAAATATGTTGTAGAACCTATTTTGTTGGTTATGTATTTATGTACCCTATATATGGGAGTTTATTTGAGTGCAACATGTTTATACTATGAGTAGTTATCTTCACTATACGTAGGAAGACTATTCTAGATGTATGTAGCTCTATTCAAGATGTTGCTTAAATCACTTTGGTAGTATAGTCATAATGTTATGGGATGTTTTGTGGGTTATTCCTGGTATTGGTCAGATCAGTGGGAAAGGGGGTAACCTAGATATAGAGTATAATGGTCATTATAAACCAAATTGACCTAGGAAGGTTGGTGAATGTGTTACATCTACTCTAAGTTCAGGGTAATGGAAACTATGGCCAAAGTAGTGTAAGTAGCTACTGTTTACATTGTCAATTTCACTATGATTCAGGCTTAGGTACTAGGCATGGGATGTTCATACATGTAATTTGTAACCACTGTATGTCAGTCTAGAAATGTATAGGACACAACACCAAGCTCAAAAAAGGTTATTGTAACTATGAGTTTACCAAACCAATCTCTTCATCGAAGGGTAGGGCCATCTTACCAGTTAGGTAGATGTGCGAGGGAACACAGTAAGTCTGAGATTGGTAGAAAATTGCTTGAGTGATGCTTCTTTTCAATTGGATGCTAGAATTTGAGGGAGAATTCTTGGACTATTGTACTTTATACTTGTTGGAAGCTTGTTTAAGCTATGCATGTAATTTGTATCCATCTCTATTGAAATTGAAAATATGAAATATCATATGGAAATCATGTATCAACATTATTTGAATCAATGAAAGGAAATATTTTGTATGTAATGGTAAAGTTTGAATTGTGTTTCAAATTTCATTTATTATTCAAAGGAAAATTAAATTTTTATTGCTCTTAAAGGTTAGATGCATAAACTATTCAATTTGGTTGAGCGATACTAAGAATATCAATCACACCCTTTCACTTATTAGCAAAGAGAAGAGAAGGATGAAAGATGATGCCAATTTCAACCACTTAACTCCTGTCTCTTCGACGAAGTCAGACTCTTTATCACTTTCTAAAGATATGCCCTCAAAATGTAGTGTTAGTCCAACAATGTTGTTTAGGGACCCTCGTGTTATACCTATGTATGAAATTATTGTAATTTCCTCAAGTGGCGAATCAAAGGAATATGTTCCCAAAAGTTATGTATAAGAAGATAAATCTGAGGGATACTACCCTTTTTGGGATAGAGATGAGCAAAAATCGGAGGGTTATACCCCATGTAGCTATGTATCAGAAAGAAAATTTGAGGGATACTCTCCCTTAGACTATCTTAATAGTCACTTTATGTAAACTTAAAGATATTGAAATACTTCATCAATTTGAAATAAAAACATGTTTTTTGGAAAAACTTGTGTAAAAGTTCTTTATGATATTCTTTTTATGAATGATTGTTCTTTAATGATTGTAAAATGTTAAGTAAACTTTCTTAGATATAATTAAATGAAACCTCTAGGTAAACTGTTCTTGGAAAAATAGTTAGAACATGAACTAGCATTGGGGGAAGTCAAGAAGTAGGACAAGGAACTGAGAATGTGGAAGCTAAGTTGGATCACATCTTGTCTATAATGGATGAAACAAGAGCAAGGATAGAAAACCTTGAACAAGAAGCAAGGGGTAAAGAAAGAGTTGAACAAGAAGTGCCAAATAATGTTGGGGAAGTACCTCATAATGAAGAGGAAGGGGATAATTCTCGTGATCACACCCATTCTAGTGAACAAGAGGGTGAGGAGTCACATTCAAAGTTGGAAGGAACTAAAAGGAAGTGATTGGTCAATGAGTTATCATGTGACATGAAGAAAATCACACCTAAATTTGAGGGTAGTACTACTGGGGATGCGGTTGAAGCTTGGCTTACAGATATGGAAAAGTAATTTGAGATTAGAAATTACTCTGAAATCACTAAAGCCATATTGGGAGCTTACCGATTAGCAAGAGAAGCATCTAGCTAGTGGATGAACAAGAAAATGGAGTTAGGACTTAGTTCCTTGAGGCTGACATGGAGCGATTTTGTGGAGATTTCTCAAAAATAGTGGTTACCACAATTTTTCTATGATCAAAAGCTCATAGATTTCCAAAATATTAAGCATGGATATTCTTAAGTGAATGAATATGGGGAAAATTTTACCCGACTCCTGAGGTACGTACCCATGTACCAAAAGGATGAGTGATTCTAGATAAGGAAGTTTATTACGGGTCTTAATACCCAAATAGGTGGTGAAGTAGACATACACAGTCCAACAACTATGGACTTGGTGTATACAAAATCAATTAAGCAATAACAAAAGCTTAAGTATATTTCAATCTATTGGGAAAGGAATAAAAAGAAGTTTAACTTGGCATAGGCTAATCAAGCACTAAGAAGACCCAATGAAGGAATAATTTTTCAAAATAAAGGGGACAAAGGAACTCAAAAAAGGTGGAATAAACCAAGAAGAGACCAAAGAGGAAGTAACAACAACTATAACAACAATAGCAAAGCTAGCATAAATGTTAATAACTTTGGGAGACTTATGAAAAGGAAGGGACCAATGAATGGATGTTTTACGTGTGGAGGGGATCACTATGCTAATCATTGACCTAGTAAGCTAATGAAATATCAACCACATGGGAATCCTCTTCCTCTATAGTAAGCTGCATTTCAACAAAGGATACATGATGCAGTAGACAACCAACAAGTTGAGTATCAAATCACTCTGATAGAAGTCTCAAGTACTTTGTTTGACATTCCTATCTCAATTTTAATAGATATTGGTGCCACAAAAAATTTCATTTCTTCTAAAATAGCAAGTTAAATGTCTAGGAAGGTTAGTTATATGGAAAAACCCTGGATTGTGGAGTACACAAACTAGACAAGAGTTGTGGTGAGTCAATGTCTAGTTGAAGCAAGGTTAGAACTTCCAAGTTTCTCTATAGAGGTGAATATGTATGTAGCTCCCTTAGGTTCTTATTGTAGACACTAAAAAATGTCCTAATCGATGTCATACATTCGAATTGGATTTATTAACATCATTTCCTCTTTATCTATCCTCTTTTCACTTAATTGATTCAATTAGTATAGCTAATTAATTAATTGCATCATTTTCATCTATTTGGCCTAATTAATTAAATTGAGTTAATTCACCTCTTTTTGTACTAACACTTCATCTCATTAAATTAAATAGATCAAAATATTTAATTTAATCTCCTAAGTCATCTTATTTAATTAAATAACCCTAAGTCATTTAATTAAAGATTATTTCACCTCTCCCTTATTTATTAAATCATCTAATTTAATAAATATCATCTAATTCCTCCAATTCCCTAATTGCATAAATTCAACCTTGTTTAATTAGCAATTAAACTAATTATTCCTCTAATCAAAGGGAATATTCCCATGAAATATTCATCCTTTTTACACAATTAAAGCTTTGTTTTAATTTGTAAAATCCCCTTTTTCTCACCCTAAAAGAATATTTTGAGGAATATTCCCTCTCCTCCAATCAACTCACTTAGCTTCAAAAGCAAGTTAACCCTTTAAACTCCTAAACAAGTTACCTTTAACCTATGTGAGTAGGTCAAAAGTGTGTTTTTTAAAGGAAATTGTGAGCCTTTGATTAACTTTCATCTTGCATTCTCATCCATTGATGAGAATCCATGATCCATGACTCTCATTTCCTTCATCTTGAACCGTTGATTAATATTTTTGATCTCAACCATCCATTTTTCATTTTCTCTCCTATAAATAGATCACTATTTGGATACAAATGGATCCATCTTTTATTGCAAACTTATGTTGTTAAATTTACTCACACCCATACTCTCAATTTGCACACATTTAGCTTATTTTCAGTTTGTTTTAATTGCATAATAGCTTAGAGCTTTCATTAATGGCTTCCATGCATCCATCTTAGTTTGAAAATAAATTGGGGTTTCCATATTTTAGCATCATTTTAGCTTACATTAGCTTAGATTAGCTTAGCAATTGCATAATTAGATCATTTATAGCATAAAATCATGGTAACTTAGCTTGCATCATGTTCATTTTAGCTTAATTTAGGTTTTTCATACATCAAACACCATGGTTTCATCAATTCTCTTCCATAGAATCGACTGAAACAAACTCACTATCACGGGATTGGGAAAGGGTCGTCGGTCCACATCAACGCGACACCAATTCCACAACAAGATAAATTTCAAATGGATTAGAATAGATTCTTTGATGTCTTTCGTAGTTTAATATGTTTAGTTTTGATGAAATATTTAGTTTTAATCTTGTTTGATCAATCTTGTTAAGATTCAAGTATTGGTGGATCCATTATGCTTCGATTCTTCATGGATCAAGTGTAATTCAACCCATATTGGCAATCCTCGCATCGACATTCTGGCGCTAGAAGGAGGGAAAACTGGCCATTTAACCATATTTTAGCTTGAAATCCATGTTCATGTTGTTTTGCAAGTTGTAGTGACGCTCAAAACACAAACAATGATGCTATTTCAATAACATCGCCATATAGCAATGCCCAAGCAATTTGATACAACAATGCATATTTAATTTTCTGACGCCGATTTAAATATGGCGACGAGTATTTAAATTTGAAGTATCGTGGAATGAAAATGGTGACGCTCACCTTCACCAGGCTGACACTTTTAAATTTCAAACTGCGACACACTCATTTACAACGACACCCATCAAAACAACAATGCAATCGTGCTTATTGGACTTTCTACAAATTAGCGCTCAAATTCACTAGAGCAACGCCCAAATTTCAAATTGTGATGCCATCGTGTGCAATGACGCTCAACTAGGGTAAGAAACTTCACACTATATGATGTCTGACTATGTTTTCATTGTTAGACTAACAAGTTTTTGCAAGTTTTAAGGCATGGAGATAAATTGAAGAACTTCTCTTCTATCTAAACATTCTATAATTGTAACTAGCGTGCAAACACTTTGGGGAAATTATAACCCAATTTCATGCTTTTTGCTTTTAGTTTTAGGAAATGCACTAGTTTTCCATTTGGTTTAAAATGAACATTCAAAGTTGGATAAAAATGAACCCTCACATCACATCTTTCAATTGGGCTTAAAATAGAACAAGGCAACTTCATCTTTCAATTGATGCTCTAAAAACAACTCATCATTTCTTTGAGGCTTAAAACGAACTTGTGCTTTAATTGTCTTGTAATTTTCTTTGCAATTTGTGTCATTCAAATGTGTATGAACTTCACTCGCACTTCACAGTGATCTTGAGAATCAAAAGCATTTTAGTGACATTGGTTGTCTAAAAAATTACCTCCATCTTTCAATTTGGGTTTAAAATTGAACAACAATGCTAGTGTGAGAAAAGGCATAGCATGTGTTCTCTCTTTGTGCATGCAAGAAAAGATGATCAAACTACGGATGTACTTACTTGCTATTGTTCACCTTTAGAGGGGCTACCTTGGTGGGAAAAATTACTCACCCCAAGGGAACGACCCAAGCAGTAACGAGCATAAGCCAAGCTCTTCCAAACCGCTATATAAATTTATGGTTTTGATGAAAACATAATCTATGGGAAGTTGTGCATGATAGCTCTCCCCTAATATCTTTATGATGTGTAAATCCCTTGTTCTAAGGGTTGGGAGACCTCTCACAAGGAGCTTATCATTTCACCCCCTAAACTGGATGCCCTTATTATGAGCCTTTGTGTAGTATCCAAAAATCCCTAATATTTGTTGATGTCAGGAGGTCGGACCTCCGAAGCCGTCCCACATATTTGCAATTCTTAGTAGAGATGAAATTTTTTTCATGGGAGATTCATGAGAACTTGAAGCTTGGTTGACCCATAGAAGTTAGTGTCGTAGAGGGGAGCCAGTGTGGTTAAGCTTCTAATCATTTGCTTTGAATAAGCACAACTAGAGAAATCCAAGTGGGAATACAACAAATATAGCCATTTCCATCCTAGGGTTGCAATGCTTGTGAGTTAGTTTAACACTTTGCTTGATTTCAAAATGATCTAAAAACAAACATTCACTATCCAAAATTTCAAACACTTTGGCTTGAATATGGACTTCTTGAGTTAGCCTTGATATTACTGCTTGTCCTAAGGATTTATCCTTAGCAATTTCTAAATATCTTGACATTAATCTCAAACCCATGTTTGCCAAAGGTAACATAGGAAATTGTAGCTTTAATCTCGTGATTTTCACGAAATGGACATTGTGAAAATTATGATGTTTTTGACATAAACATCTAGTTTGAAAACATAATCAAAAGATAAGTGTTTGTGGTAAAATAAATTCATTTAAGCAAAGATAAATTGACAAATGAACCCCACATGACTATTTGGAGACCGATTGCTCCCGTTGAACAACCCGATCTTCCAGGTGCTATAATTCAGCCAAAATTTGAATTCATAAATAGTGAACAAAAAAATCTCATTAGCAGTTTGAGAACCTTCACTTTTGAAAACAAGGAAACAAACTCATAGTGGAGAAACGTAGCAACCATTTTAGATGAAGAAGAGGAACACACTAATATTGAGGCTAGAAGGCCCCTATTACCACCACCCATGTGGCAATAAATATATTCCTTTCTTCCATAGACTTAAACTATTCCCACATGATCTCAAAAAAAATCAAGATTCCTAAGCCAAAGTCTACCGGTCCTCATTTTAGACTTAGGAATCTCACTCCAAAAGCTCTTAAGAAACACCTTTGAGCAGTTCACAAAAACAAAAACAAATTGGTAGCAAAATTTTATAGACACACTTCAAGGTATAGTCTGAAATTGTTTGCATTCTTTTGGAGTCAAAATACTGGTCTTTTTCATGATACCCAACTCCTCTAAATGATTCATAAAATAGTTAAACTTTGTAAAGGAAAGTCTTTGACACTCCATTTCAGACGTAGGAATCGTCAAAAAAAGTATAGTAAAAAGTGGGAATCCATATTTTACCACAACCGTTACACTTTGTTGAGAAACTTTTATGCCCAAGCTAGGAGAGCCCGAACAGGTTTGAACATTCCCCTCTGTCCTCTCATTTTCTAGGATTTGAAAATTTTGGAGGTCTACCATCATTTTCACTACCTTGATTTTGTTGAAACAAATGTTCACTTTACCAAATGATCTCACACAAAGTAAGGATCCCTAAACGAAGGTCAACTGCTAGTCACCATAAACTTAGACATTGTAGTACAAAAGCAATCAACAACCGCATTGAGACACTCTATGAAAACATAAACAAATTGTTGATAAAATTTTGTGAATGCACATTGAGAAAATATCCTGACAAGTACATATTCTTTATGAGCAAGAACCCTTGTCTTTTTAAAGGTCAACAAGTTTTCTAAAAATTATTGAATCTTTAGGATCTGACATTTTAGAGGTCCAACATCATTCTCACTACCTTGGTCTTGTCAAAACAAAGAGTTCACTTTAGGTCAACATTGGGTCCAACATTTCACTCACCCCTTCATCACATTTCATCCTTCACCTCATCTATCTTTTCAAAATTTCAAATACACCAACACTTTGGAACTTAAAACAACAAACCAACTTGCTACCTTAACTACTTTGTATGTGAAATGTATCCTTTTCCATGCACTTAGTAGAGATAGTTATCATTTGTGAACTAGTTTATCTTGAAGGTCACAAGTCTACCCTAAATATTTCTAGGTTCATTATCATCCTTTATTCCAACATCAAAACATCAAACTTAAGTCAAAAGTGTTGTCCCAAAACGCTTGCAAAGATCACTTCCCACATCACCCATCTTTTCATCCCACATTATCATCATTACTCCCAAAATACTTAAGAGCATCCCTTTTACATAGGTTTGAGTCAACTAGAGAGTTCAAAAATTACAAAACTCAACACAACTCTCCCATAGTTGACACCAAATTATTGTAAAGACGAGATCACAACACAAGAGAATCATGGAAAAAGAAAAAGTTACATTTACCTCAAGTAATCCAAATCCTTTAGAATTTGATCCGAGATGTCATGTTACACCATGACAACAACCATCATCTCCTTCAAGACCATACAAAATCGAAGATGTCACCAACAACCCATTTGAGCTCACTAGAGAAGAACTTTTAGAACATCAACTTTTTTAAAGTGTAGCTCCTATCTCCCAAACATTTGTAGCATAGAGTTTCACTCAGGGTTTCACAACTCCATCATAAGGGCTAAGTCAAACTTACATACCTAGTCTTGCAACCATCCTTGCTAAATATTTTGGTCACACCTTACCATTTGAAAGTAATACACTTGTGGGTACTCTTGACACAAATCCTCCACCTCCCACTACCATTTGGACACCTACCTTTGGTGCTCCTCCCATTCCTGAAGATCCAAAATAGCTACACACTCTGCTTGAGCTTCACTATTCCACCGCCACTTCAACATTTCAAGGACACCCTTCTTCATCCACACCTATGAGTACCACAAGTGTACCTACTATCACACAGAGTGGTACAAACCAAAAATCTCAAAGCAGCACACAAGGGCATGCCAATACCATATCACAAAATCAACAATCAATGCAACTAGGGACATCTTTATCCAACCCTTCAGTGGGTTCATCCATTCCATCTACCATTACCACATCATCTCCTATCAATCCACCTGAAAGAAATCCCTTGGTTATGAGTTCTATCAATCCTGGGAGTACCTTGATCACGAATCCTTTGTTTACATCTTTTACACAAGGGAATCCTCAAAACATAGGACAAGGGAATATTTTCAGTCAATTGACTCAAGGTACTAGTATGTCATTTCCATTGCAAAATTTAATGACATCATCCTTTCCAACAACTCCCTTTTCTATGCCAAATCAATTAGGACCTAAAACATACATTCCTCCACCTCATTCTACCATATTGCAAGGAATGTTAAACCAAGGGAATCCTAGGGAATCCTCCACCTTTTACTACCAATCCACTAACCACTCAAAACATCAATGTACCTAATCCTTTGAAGATGTCTCAATAACCACCTAATCCCACATTGCAAGAACATGCCTTATCTGTACAACAAGCACAACAAACTTACCAACAAGTTGTAGAACAACAACAACAAGCACAACAAGAAGCCTTAACAACTCAACAAACAACCTTAGCACAACAACAACAACAACAACAGCAACCGGCCATTTCCCAACAAGCTCAACAAGTAGCTTTAGCAACACAACAAGCCACACAACAACAACAAGCACAACAAGCAACTTTATTAGCACAACAAAAACAATAGGCCCAACAACAAGCCCTAGTGGCACAACAACAACAACGAGCTCAACAACAAGCCTTACTAGCTCAACAATAAGCCCAACAACAAAAGGGTCCTATTTTCCTCATACGAACATCATCAATCCAAATACATCAAGAAAATATTCATTACTTTCATAGAATCTCACACCTTCATACACCCCATATAACTAATCTCTCATCCCATCATATGTTCCTCCACCCAATTTGCAAGACGATCTCACATCACAATTAAAAGCACTCTCACAAGAAATGTAGGACCTTCACATGGGAAAGATAAATAAACCTCATACACAAAACTTGTGTCCTTACCGATTTGATCAAAACATAGCAATGATACCATTCCCTCCTAGTTTTGAAATCCCCAAGTTTGACAAATATAGAGGGAGAGGAAGTCTCGTGGACCATATCAAAGAATTCAACGTCACGTGTATGGAAGTAGCTTACAATGATTCATATCTAATGTGCCTCTTTCCTCGAAGTTTAACATGTACTACTATGGATTGGTTCTCTCATTTTCCTCTTGGAATTAAAACTTTTCAAGAAATCATTGACAAATTCATCGATCACTTCTCCTTCAATCTTGACATGGACGTTAGTCTAGTTCAAAGTTGTATACTCTCAAAAAAAATCCAGGAGAAACCTTTACAAATTTCTTACAATGATGGAGACAAAGAGCTACTAAAAGCAAGTGGCCTCTTCCTGACAAACAACAAGTGGGAATCATCATAGCCAACCTTGATCCGAATCTATCATTCCACTTGAAAATGCAATGTATCACATCCTATGACGAGATTTTTCCAAGAGCCCTTAATATTGAAAGAGCCTTATCTCACAAGGAAATACTCAAGCTTACAAAGATAACTGTCCTTCAACTAGTTCAAATGAGAAACCTCGTGTATGGGCTAAGAAAAAAAATGTAACAAACGACAGTGTAGTAGATGCTAAGGTCATACTAAGTGCTCCTAGACCCAATAATAATCAAGTTGCTAGCATCCAACCAACTGTACAACAAATGGTACCACCTAGAACAATCAGATCATTAACACCAACATGCAGCCAAGGCAAACCAGTAACAAAAACAACTATCCCAAACACAAATACACAGTTATCAGAACCCATCAAGACAATCATGAAGAAATTGGTAGAGTCGAATTTGATAACACTTCCTAATTTTGAAAACTACCAAGAACCCCAAGAAAATCCATCCTGGTACAACAAGCATGATCTCTATGACTTTCATAAAATCAAAGGACAAAAAATAAAATTGCATGAAACTCAAGAATATCATCCAAGATCTCATAGAGAACGATACTGTATTTGTTGAAGTACTAGCTAGAAACCAGGATCTCAAGATATACAAGACCCCTATGCCTCATCATAACAAAACTAACAATAATGGAAAAGCTAAGGATTACACAAATGTTCACATACTTATTCCAATGTAGTTGCTTCCTATGATAACATTATCACTGTTGTCACCATCAAAGGAGCTAGTACAAAATGTGGAGTCATCACATGGCATGGAAAAATAACTGTTCAAGGAGCTATCCCAGCTCAATCTAGGACACAACCTACTTTTCCTGCATCTAATCCTAGCAAATACAATCTTGTAGATCAGCTTAAATAGACCCCCATTCAAATATCAATTTTGGAACTTCTGAAATTATCTCCTGCACATAGGGAAATACTAGAAAAATCCTTGTCTGAGTCATTTGTTCTTGAGAACATTGATACCGATCAATTTTAGGCTATGGTAGGGCATATCGCCAGCCATCTTCTCACCTTCTCCGAACAAGATTTACCATCACAACCATCTCATAACTATTCTTTACACCTTGAGGTTGTCATCCATAAAAACAAGGTCAAAAGAGTCTTGGTAGATGGAGGTGTTGGTCTAAACATTTGCACCCTACAGTTGATCAAGCATCTAGGCTATTCAAAAGATACTATTAAGAAGACAAAGAGTACCACCATCAGAGCATATGACGACCAAGAATTGGTATCACAAGGAATCATTGTGCTCCCTATCCAAGTGGGACCTCTTATTGTAGAAACTAAATGCCAAGTACTTGATCTTGATCTTCCCTATAACATTTTACTTGGTCGATTGTCGATCCATGCTTTAAAAGTCATAGCCTCAACCTATCATCAGTTTGTGAAGTTTCCTTTTGAGGGTAGAGAAATCACTATCCATGGAGATCCTGAGCCTTTCTACTACTGCAAGAGCATTGAGGAAAAGTTTTATAAGATCCCACAAATACCCAAAAATGATGAAGGACCTACACCATCAAGCTCATTTGTTGATCCATCATCTCTAGCCTCTACCTCAGCATCACAAGTACCAATTGAGAAAAGCATACCCGATGTCAAAGTAGTAATCCAAGATGATGGTTGTGGAAGCTAAAAAATATTGAAAGACACCTTTGTCTTAGGAGAGTTACCTATTTCTTCTCAAACTCATAGGAAACCAACATCTAGCACCAAAGAACTAGAAATAATCAAAATGGCACCTACTACCTTCACCAAATGGGGAGATTTGAATCAAGAAGACGTCCATGGGAAAGATATCTCTAAACTCCTCTATCAAGATGAATGCCATATTCTTGTTCTTCCCATGGAAGATGAAAAAAAAGGTCTACATCTAATGCAGAGCATGGGGTATAACAAGAATGAGAAGCTAGGATAGAATGACAATGGTTTACTAGAACCCATCGTTCGTGAGAAATGACTAAAAAATCTTGGCTTAGGTTGTACTACTAGCAAGGCCACACTTATTGGAAAAGGTATTTCTACTAAATGAGTTGAGGCTTCCTCCTTAGATGACTTTCCTCTTGATGTTGTTGACCTATTTGAGAACAACACCGTCTTTGATATCCATAACATTCTTTGTCTCAAACAACCAACCAACTAAAATTTGCTTGGTATATCAGCAACTCATTGACATGGACCAACAAGGACCATCAATTCTAGATTTATTTGAAAATGATGAAGCGATCTTAGAATTCATGGGACTTCAAGACAAATTATCATGGGTAGACCACAAAGTAGGATTCAACATAGAGCTTGATACAAGGGAATACTATGGGGAGACGATTGAATCCTTCAGTCACAAAATAAATGAAATGCAATTAACATGTAGATCCTTGAGTGAAAACCACCTAGTGGCACTCTTTGATCCTAAAATAGTAAAAACAAAGGACGCATCCGATGGTGAAAACCTCCCTAAGGCATCCAAGGATGAGGGATTCAATCTCCCCTTTAGTGCAATGTATCTAGAAAAGTCAATAGTACTAGTAGAAAAGGCTACTCCAGTCAATGTGGGAACAAAAGAAGCACCTAAGATCACCTTTTATGTTGAATCCTTGTTAGATGAAGAACAAAAGAACCTCGTAGCATTCCTCAAAGAGAGAAGAGATTACTTTGCATGGCCATACACAGATATGCCAGGCCTTGATCCAAAAGTGGTTGTACATCACTTAGTAGTTTATCCTGATGCCAATCTAGTCAAGCAAAAATTAAGGAAGATGCACCCTCAGATAAAACTCTTGGTTAAATTGGAACTACAAAAACTTCTTGATGTTGGATTCATCCGACAGATAGATTATCCTTAGTGGGTTTCAAACCTAGTACCAGTCTCAAAACCCACTGGGGGCATCAAAATATATATTGATTTCAGAGATCTAAACCAGGCATGTCCAAAGGATGATTTACCTCTTCCAAACATTGATCTCATTGTGTATTTAACAACTGGGTATGAAATTTTGTCGCTCATGGATGGATTTTAAGGCTACAACCAAATCATAATCACAAAAGAGGATCAACATAAAACTGCCTTTACTTGTCTATGAGCAACCTATTGTTGGAATGTGATGCCATTTGGGTTAAATAATGTAGGAGCTACCTATCAAAGAGCAATGGCCCTCATCTTTCATGACATGATCCACAAAACAGTTGAAGATTATGTGGACAATATTTTGGAAAATAAAAGAGAAGTGAGCACATACAAGTCCTAGGACCTATCTTTGACAGACTTGAAGAATACAAGGTAAGACTACATCCAAAAAGTGTGTGTTTGGGGTCACATCAAGGAAACTTCTTGGCTTCATCATTTCACAAAGAGGGATAGAAATTGATCGAGAAAAGGTAAAATCCATCCTAGACATGGAATCTCCACAGATATTGAAACAAATCAAAGGATTACAAGGAAGATTGCAGTCCATTAGAAGGTTCATAGCTCAACTATTGGATAAGACTCACCTCTTTTCACATCTTCTCTATAAAGGGATAGCCTACAAATGGGATGATAAATGTGATAAAGCTTTCCAATAGATCAAGGATTATCTACTAACACCTCCAGTGCTCATGCCGCCGATACCAAAAAATCCATCGATCTTGTATATCTCAGCAACACCAACAACACTAGGAGCTCTTTTAGCACAACATGATGAAACAAAAAAGAAAGAGCCATATACTACATCAACAAAACCTTGGTAGGCTATGAGATGAACTATTCAACCATTGAGAAAGCATGCCTAGTAGTAGTTTTCGATTCACAAAATTTTAGGCATTACATGTTGTCACACCAAATCAATCTCATTGCAAAGATTGATCCATTAAAATATTTTTTATCCAAAGCAACCCTCACAAGATGAATGGCTAAATGGGTGATGATCTTGATAGAGTTTGACATAGAGTATGTGGAGTGCAAGGAAATCAAAGGACAAGTGATCAAAGACCAACTAGTAGAAGCACCTATCTATGATGAGAACCCTTTAATATCTTATTTTCTTGATGAATCAGTGTTCCTTATTAATCTCATAACTCAGTAGAAGATGTAATTTGATGGATTGTTCACCCAACATGGATTAGGATTTGACATTATTTTCATCACCCCCCAAGGTGATTGCATCTCCAAGTCTTATAGGCTATCATTCCCATGTACCAATAACATTGCTGAGTACGAAGCCTTGATCATAGGTCTCAGGATAGCAGTTCAATGGCAGATACAAGAGATGAAAGTCTATGGAGACTCGGCTAGTTATCAACCAATTCAATGGCAACTATCAAACCAAAGATGACAAGCTCACTCCTTACAAGAAGATGGTGGATAATCTCAAAGACCTTTTTATAGACATAAATTTTGAGCAGATTCCTCGCATGAACAATAGAGCAACAAACACTATGGCAACAATTGGATCACTACTAGACATGCCGAACAACATTCTTCAATGTGAATTCTTGGTAGAACAACTTCTCGTACCAACTTTCAAAATCCCTGAATCTGAATTTGTGTGTCATTTTTTGGTCCTAGATCCCCTTGGTACCATGACATTTTTACTTACCTTAATAGAGGAAACCTTCCATCAAACATTATCTTGAACCTTAAAAAGACCTTTGTCAAAAAGGCATCTTGATTCATGATCCTAGGTGATACCCTTTACCGTCAAAGCATCAAAGGGACATTACTACGATGTCTTAACCAAGAGGAAGCCTTAACTACCTTAACAGAAGTACACGATGGTGTATGTGGGTCCCATTCTAGTGGTATAACATTAGCTAAGAAACTATTGAAGACAGGGTACTATTGGCCAACCATGGAAAAAGAAGCTCATCAATATGTGTGGAAATGCATCCAGCGTCAACATCATGGGGATTTGATTCATGCTCCATCTCAAGAGTTACAAATGATCACACCATGGCCTTTTTCATAGTGGGAACTTTACCTCATAGGAAAAATCACTCCAACATCATCCAATGGCCATAGGTTTATCATAACCGCCATTGAGTACTTTACTAAGTGGGTTGAAGCCATTCCTATGACTACATAATGGGGAAGCGAATAGCCAAGTTTATCTTGAACTACCTAATTTTTCCTTATGGTTTACCACAAACCCTCATCTCAGATAATGGAACCCCATTCAAAAATCAAGATGTGAAAGAGTTGTGTCATAGATTCAATATTCAACACCAATTATCTACACCATACTATCCCCAAGGAAATGGCCAAGCAGAAGCACTAAACAAAACTATCCCAAAAATCCTAAAGAAAATAGTTAATGAAGTTGGTTGTGACTGGAATCTACAACTAAATCCTGCTCTTTGGGCTTATGGAACCACTATCCGCACACCTACATGAGTAACCCCTTTCTCCCTAGGTTAAGGATCATAAGCCATCTTTCCTATCGAGGTTGAGCTCCCATCATTGTGAGTGTCACTGAAGAATTTGATAACTGAGGAAGAGTACAAAGTGTCTCAACTGAATGAGCTAGAATTCCTGGATGAATGTTGTCTTGACGCCCTTAATCACTTGCAAGTGTATCAAAACGAATTGAAATAGAGCTATAACAAGAGAATCAAATGTTGGTCATTCCAGGTAGGTGATCTCATCTTAAAACAAAATTAGAAGAACCTTCTGTTGGACTTAAGGAACACTAAGAGGGGGGGTGAATCAGTGTTCAACAAATGTAAACTTTAAATCCAGACCTTAAACCATTTACAACACATAAACAAAAATAAAGATGCAAACACATGAACAAGATAATCAAAGCACCATAACACCAATATTTTTATGTGGAAACCCTATTAGGGGAAAAACCACAGTGGAGATTAATCCACAATTATACTCTGTTAAAAGTACGAATAAAAAGGAATGCATATGCATTTAGGCACACTACCTAGAGCCCATTGCTCAAAATATGAAAGGCTCACTGCCTTACAAAATGTTTGTGATTACAAAAAAAAGTTGATCTAAGAAGATAACATCTCCAAATGCCTAGATTTAGTTCCAAGGAAGCTCAGTAGACGATCTTCAACCCTTCTGACTGATTCTATATTTCTGCTTTGCTCTGCTTTTCTGCCCTTCTGAAACTGTGCATAGATCGCTCAATCACCCTTCTAATACTCACACATACATCTGCTCTGCTCTACACACGCATTCACATACCTTCACACTTTCTTACATTCACAAAATGAATTATCGATCTCATATATATATCCACTAACAAAAATTTCATTGCTTCAAGTCGACTTTAACAAAACATGAAATATCTTCAATGGTCGACTCAAATCACAAATTAAATTTAATTTGCACCCATCAAAGTCGGTTAAGATATAGCTATGACCCAAAAAAAAATATGCAACACAAGAAACAATTAATTAATTACTCCTTATACATCCGCGACATGCAACATTCACTAGGTCAGCCTCAATGAGCAAATAAACAAAAAAACATCCTGCCAAAGCATCCAACCGGATCTCCTAACTCATACACTGATCAATGCAACATCACAAAAATTTACAAGAAGATAGTATAGATGCTTAAAAAACTCTCTCGGAGATCCACAACTCAAAATGATGATCTGGTGAAGCATAAAGATCAATGTACTGATCGGATACCCTGTTCTTCATATTCTTTGTCGGTAAAATACTGTTCACTACATTTCTTGCCGGTATGAGAAAATTCTGATCTGTAGACCAGAGGTATGACATAGGTTGCCATCAATGACAACATTAGAAGCCACATGCCATCATACAAGCCATATGCCAACAATCTCCCCCTTTGGCATTCATGGCAACACTTAGTGAAAAATGACTAAGTGTCAGAATTCAAATTTTCAAAACTCAAACTCCCCCTTAGAATGATAAAGAATTTTTCACTGCTCTCCTCCCCCTTTCAAAAATTCAAAATTTGAAGTACAATTGCTACTTAAGTTAGAAAATTAACTTGTACTTCTCTTTCATACTTAGAAGAAATTTCTTCCATGCTTCTATAGAAATCTCAATGATTAAGATCATGTTATTATTCTCAAATGTCTTGTTAATAATTTGAATGAGGGATTCTAGGATTGTAATTGATTCTTCTAGTTTTTCTCCTTTCCTCAAGACCTCAATTAGTTGCTCCAACCTGCATTCAATCAGATCCTTGACTTTCCAAAAGGTGTCCACAAGAGTGTTTCTGGTAAAGTGGACTTTTGCATGCTTAGACTACAATTCTCGAGTCTTTTTCTTGACCGCTCCATCCTGGTCCTGAAGCATACTGTAATATTGACCATTTTTTATCAACTTAGCTTCAATCTGCTCCAACTTTTTCCTTATACCTCCTAAAAACATGAGGCCACCAAAGACAAAAGTTGTAAATGTTATTAGCTGAATTAATGCATTGCCTCAAATCATTCATTTTCTTTTTCAGTTTGGTAAGGGACAACCTAAACTGATCCTTCAGATGTAGAATTACTTCTTCCTCTTTCCTATCTTGAGGCTCAGAGACCATAGCCTCCCTGATACATTCAATCATTTCTTCTGGAAGCACATTCTTCAAACTTTCCAATTCAATGTTATTATGCACAAAGTAAGAACTCAACGTGTCCTCAATCAGGCCTTGCTCATATGAGGGTCCATCTAACCATATGTCAACAATCTTCTGCATTCCATCTTCCTCCTGAACAATCTGCAGTATCTTTTTTTTGAATAAAGCACCTTCTTCATCACTTCCTTCTGCTATTATTACATCTGGTTCAACTAATTCCAATTCATCCCTAGGAGTGTACTCATAGAGTCTTCATCTGGTATATCCACAATTATCTGTCCTTTGCCTTTTCCTTAAGATTTTGGAGACTTATGTGTCAAAGGGATCTCATCAAAAAAATCTAGAGCCCTTTTCTACTTCCTTTCTATTTTATCGGAAGATGATCCAACTTCAAACATCTTTACTGAAAGGGGAATGTTAACTTCTCCAAACTTCCCTAGCAATTCCTTAAAGAAATTTGCATATACTTGCTCATAATTTCCTAAAGCATTAGAATGTTTAAAAAATTTCTTACAAACTGGTTCACTTTCCTTCCATACCACATTATCATTCTGAGGCAAGTAGTTCAGAAAATACACCATGATACATATGATCAAAGTACCAAACCTGAAGGGGTAATCTGCTTCTTTCATCAATTGCACATTTTCCATCAACTGATCCTTCAGCAATCCACACAGATCAAAGTATTCATCTTCCATTATCATTTTGTGAGCGATATAAACTATGCTTGCCGAAGTTGCACCTTCCTTGTTTCTGAAGAAAATTTTGTATGAAATCCCATGTGCAATGTACCTTGTTATTGGTTCTTTGATTGTTGAAATTACTAGAGCCCTATGATCTCTTGTCACTCCGGTTAGGGTTTCGACTTCCGAATCGACTTCTTTTTTGAAATATCCCCAACATTGCATAGACCAATTAAATTTCTAATCACATCCTTTGAAATAAGATAAGGTTTATCCAAGGTTAGCATGTCCTTATTCAATTTGTTAAGGATAAACTTGACCATTTCCGCATTGACAAAATAAGGAAAATCATTCCAAATGTCCAAACTTTTATGTTTCGTACCTTCAAGCCACTTCAATTCATTGACTGACAAAAAATTTCTCACAACCCTAATATCCACTGCTATACTCATCCAAATTCACCATTCCTTTGATTTGCTTCATTTTTCTTTCTGTACGGAACAAGTTTTACTATCAAGCACAAAATTCAAAATTCTACAAGCAACTTAAATACCTGATGAATTCATCGCCGAATTTGCTTTACTCCTTTGAAATTTCATTGTAGAGGCTCTCCTTCTATTCTTCTTCAATGCAAGGTGACAAATGAGGGTTCCAAATACCCTTTTATAACTTCACGCACCTAACCTTTTTGTCGCATTAAATATTTTTCCCTAGGAGTTCTGGGTACTTTGTTTTCTTAGACAACAAAAGAAAAAAATTTCTACGGACCTTCTACTTCTCATGATTATGCATAAGCGATCACTTGGTGCATTTGCAAACTTTTATCACAACTACTGATAATTTCCTGCATTCTGGTGCTAGCTATCTACTGGGGAACAAATGATTTTTCTTGAAAGACTCCCCCTAGGCCAATGGCCTGAGATCAATTTTTGGAGGAATTACCAGAAGAAGATTCTGGTGCGGACTTATTCCCTTCATCAGAGTCACTCTTCCTTACCCATGTTTTCTTCATCTAATCTCTAATCTCTTCCATAGTCACTTTCCCTTTTCCTTTTTCATATTTCTGTGAGATTTTTCCCTTGTATACCAGACCTCTTCTATCCATGTTTTTGTTCCTATAGAATTTTGTAATGTGACCAAATCTATTGTAGTTGTAACACTCCAGATTTCTTTGTCTAGACCATTCATTCCATTGATTTCCCTTTGATCTGCATTGATTAGTAATATGCCCAAATTTTCCACAGGTATGGCATTTAACATTCCTTACACTTACATACATGCTTCTACATTCAATTGACTTATGACTAAACTTATTACAACTAAAACACTGACCGAGAAATGATGGACTACTTGAATTTATTTTACTTCTGCATTGAGAAGCTATATGACCAAATTTATTGCAAGCAAAGTAGTAACCATTAAACTTCCAAGCATTGGGTTGTCTTACTGGATACCTTCTGCCTTTGTTCATTTGATTTCTTTGTTTGGAATCCTTATGTTCAGATCTGGAGCTTTCTTCCTTCTGATATTGAAGACCTTGCTTATCATTTGCATCCTTGTGTCCTTTAGTTAGCTCATCAAGCTTAGCAGAGCTAGTTCTAAACTTCTCCTTGTACTCATTTGCAGTAGTGAGTTCATCTTTGTGAATAAATATATGTCTTTCAAGCTCTTGTTCATTATTCCTGGATTGTTGTAGTTTAATCTCCAGCTGAATAAGTCCACTATTTACTCTGCTGCATTCTTCAGACTTTTCTTTTAAAGACTGTGTCAGATTCTCTTCATTCTTCTTCCTTTCTTCAATCTCCTTAGTTAGCTTCATTGCCACATATTCCATCTCAAGCTTTAGAGTAGCATTGTCCCTAGCAAGATTTTCACATTCTTTAGTTATTTCTTTTAGGGTCTGATTCAGGTGAACATCTTCCAAGCTTTTATTTTCTTTCTGCTTCAACTAATCACAAAGTTCCTTCCTCTTTTCTCTTGACTCATTGATTTCATCCTTCAATGATTGAATGAATTTCTTAGCATCCACAAGATTTTCTTTTAATTCCATGACTTCTGCTTTAGACTGATCAAGATCATCAAGTGCCACCATAAGCTATTGTTGAAGACCACCAGAGTCCATTGTAATTCAAGATCCACCTCAAGTTGTTAAACTTTCTACAGAGAAATTTGGCTCTGATACCAATTGTTGGACTTAGGGAACACTAAGAGGGGGGAGGGTGAATTAATGTTCAACAAATCTAAAATTTAAATCCAGACCTTAAACCATTTACAACACATAAATAGAAATAAAGATGCAAGCACATGAACAAGATAATCAAAGCACCATAACACCAATATTTTTACGTGGAAACCCTGTTAGGGGAAAAACCACAGTGGAGATTAATCCACAATTATACTCTATTAAAAGTATGAATAAAAAGGAATGCACATGCATTCAGGCACACTGCCTAGAGCTCACTACTCAAAATATGAAAGGCTCACTTCCTTACAAAATGTTTGTGATTACAACAAAAAGTTGAACTAAGAAGATAACATCTACAAATACTTGGATTCAATTCCAATGAAGCACAGTAGACGATCTTTAGCCCTTCTGACTGATTCTATATTTCTACTCTGCTCTTCTCTATTTTTCTGCCCTTCTGAAACTATGCATAGATCGCTCAATCACCCTTCTAATACTCACACATACATTTTCTCTTCTCTACACACACATTCACATACCTTCACACTTTCTTACATTCACAAAATGAATTACCAATCTCATATATATATCCACTAACAAAGATTCCATTGCTTCAAGTCGGCTTTAACAAAACATGAAATATTCTTCAATGGTCAGCTCAAATCACAAATTAAATTTAATGTGCACCCATCAAAGTCAACTAAGACATAGCTACGACCCCAAAAAAAAAAAGCAACACAAGAAACAATTAATTAATTACTCCTTATACATCCGTGACATGTGACATTCACTAGGTCGGCCTCAATGAGCAAATAAATAGAAAAACATCCTGCCAAAGCATCCAACCGGATCTCCTAACTCATACGATGATCAATGCGACATAACAAAACTTTACAACAAGATAGTATAGATGCTTAACAAACTCTCTCGGAGATCCACAACTCAAAATGATGATCCGGTGAAGCATACAGATTGATATACTAACTAGATACCCTGTTCTTCATATTCTTTGTCGGTAAAATACTGTTCACTACTTTTCTTGCCGGTATGAGAAAATTCTGATCTACAAACTAAAGGGATGACTTAGGTTGCCATCAATGACAACACTAGAAGCAACATGCCATCAAACAAGCCATATGCCAACACCTTCCAGATCAAGAAAACAAAAGAAAGTTTGAGCCTAACTGGTTGGGTCCCTTTGTCATCACAACAAGCTACAGATCAGGAGCATACCAACTATCAACTCCTAAAGGTGAACCCTTGTAGGAACCAATCAACAACTTGCATCTCAAAAAGTTTTATGCCTAAACATGAAGGGTGTAAATAAAAAAATACAAAAAAAATCATAAAAAATGATCAAAATCCAAAAAAATGAGAAAATGATTGAAAAAAGTAAAGAAAAAAACCGTTCTCTAGTGAAAACCACTTCGGTGGCTTTGGGCAAGTATCTTGGTGAAAACCTGGCAAATAGGCGCCTTGTGTAAATAAAACATCTCCATCTATTCTTTAGCTTTTTTGACCTATCATTTTTTTTGCATCACCATTCATCCCCATCTGCGTCCTTATCATGGCTTGTCACTGCAAGGTATTATGAACTCTTTAGCACTACTTGGCATATTCCCAAGGTCAATTTGTCTCGCCTTTATCGAAGTAGGCTAACATATCACATTGGGGGCATTTCGTTATGCATTGCAATCGAGTTCTTGTATATCTTGGGGTCGTGGGACATCGTATCAGAAAATACCAAAAACATTCATAAAATCTTATCTAGAAAATCCAAAAACATTCATAAAATCCTATACAACGAAAATCCAAAAACATTCAGAAAATTATAAAGGAAAAATCCAAAACATCTAGAAAACATCAAAACCCTAAAAAGGCCGAACATCAAAAATCCAAAAAAAATCTCTCGTTGAATGTAATGCCCATATTTTACACTAGGGCAAAAAAAAACACAACTATTTTTTTTTTTAATTTATAATGATGTTAATCTTACTCGTTAACATTAATAATAATGTCAACATCAATATTAACCTCTCCCATGACAATGATTTTGCTAATATGTTAATACTTCTTTTAATATTAATATATTAGTATCTCCCTTAATATTAATAATGCTACATCTAAATGAAAATATCTCTTACCTATATAACGTATTTATTAATTTAATTATCTACTAATGCTCTATTTATTTTATTTTCCATATATAAATAATTATGTGAATATTTAGTACAATATATAATTATTTATACCTATATATAATTTATTTACTTAAAAAGAAATTTAAAAATAAAAAATAAAATAAAAATAAATAATTAAAGAAACTTCCCTCCTTTTAGAAAGAAGTACTATTAATAATTATTATTTTTAGATTCTTTTTAATTTTAAATTAATATACTTACCCACCTTTTTACTTTTCCTTCCTTTTAGATTTACTTGAAAGTTCTTTTTATTTAAAAAACCATGCATTCCTTATTCTATTTAAGGATATATATATATATACTTTTTTGTTTTGGAGTTGATTTAATCTTAAATGAATGGCTTTACAATTTTACAGATTTTTATGGCATGCATTAAATAGTCTTGTTTACTCTAAACTCAACCCCTTCCAATATTTCTTTTCCTCCACGTAGAGGACCACTTTACCTAGATAAAAATGTATAAGTACTTAAAAAAAACACTATTCTTAAATTCTTTATGGCATGTGTAATAAACATAGGAGGGTAACTTACTCTTTCTTTTAGAATATACTTAATGCAGAGTATAAAATAAAAAGACATAGGAGGGTAAATTTCAACTCGTCATCATTCTCACGCCTTCAACAAATAAAAAGACTTGACGGGGGGGGGGTGTGGGTATGGTTTGCAATATACTTAATGCAGAGTATAAAATGATAATACACATAATTTTATGCTTAGCCTCCTAATTCCCATGAGTTAAACAATAAACTGTAGATATTAGGATTTGCCATACCCGTTTAACTGTGCAATAAATGCTATTTTAAATTCCAGCTACATTGTCTTGACATTGACTTAATTGTAGCGGGTATAATAATAAATAGTTTTAACTGATTTTGGCATCCATTTTTAATAAATTTCACCAACCTTAAATTCTTTATCAAACCTTATTTTGCTCTCTCTTCCTCTTCCCTATGCAAGGCGGCACAACTGCTACAGCCCAAAAGGAAATCCATCCATGGCACATTGGTGTTAATGTTTTAAGCCTACGCTTCCATATTTGTGTTTAAGATTGGTGCCTACTATTTCAGATGCGTTGTCATAGGTTTGATCTCCCTTTCTTTTCTTTCAAGGTGTATTAAATGCAGTCCAACCTGATTAACATCGGAACCACAATTGCTCATACAACTAGGTGCCAAACTAGTTACACCCATTCTATTTAATTTCCTCTATTAATCTTAAGTAATATTACTATCTTTTTTTTTTTTTTTGCCACAGAGCAATATCCAAATCTAGTTATCTATTTTAATGGATAATTTTTTCATCCGTATACTTTGTTCTAAACTGAAATTGTAGTAGAACATTCGATGAACATTTAACTATTATTATAATAATATATTAACCTAATACCTAATTTCCACTTCTCCTTTGCTGCAGCTATTATCTTCGCTTATCGTTTTGATTTATTAAAAGGGCTCCATATCATAGATTTAACTATTCCAATAGAATTTGAATAGACATCTATTCACCATTACATTTGATAGGCAGAATAGTCCAAAGACCACCATGCAATCTCATTCAGTGTCAATCCCTTACTGTTCTTCATTTACCTGACCCAAATACAAATGAATCTCTATAAGTACAAGAGACTCGCTGCTCCAGTGCATTATCACATCGACATTTTTATACGTTAGCATTTTCCTACGTGTAATGGCTTGGAGGTCAAAACATGGCTCTGTGTGTAGATGGTCTTCTCATGACCAATGCAAATGATGGCAAGGTAAACGACGGTCAAATAACCTACTCAGTAGCCCACACACACTATATTCCCTTAAAGTCTTCTTCAACTATTCACCTCATGAAACGGTACAATATATGTTGGCAGCCACTACGAACTGTATGCGGGAAGCTATGCTATTATAGTAGCCTCCTATGATATTATAGTAGCCTCCTACAGAGAAGGACGTGAAGATGGGGACTACATAGGATAGTAAGCCATGCCTCTCAACCAAAATAAATTCTCGCATAGCTTCGAACCACACTTATAGGTTCATTTCCTCGTATTTTCATCTACTCTTCTTGCTCAATTAGGTAAGAATCTCTTTTATTTATACCTACAAGTTAACCCTCTCTTTTGCAACATATTATTTTGATTTTTTTTTGTGATGAGTAGCAATCCGCAATCATTGTTTTTTCTCTTCTCTACTATTAACATTAGGTTACAGGAAGTCGACAGAGCTAAGGGAATTGGGTAAGGAATCCTCTCCTCATTCATCACATGGAACTTCAGGTATGTTTGCGATCTTGTCCATGAAGGTAGCAACCACTGTGGAAAAGAGATTCACAACAACACAACCTACAGGCAACAACTCAATCTAACATTGCTTGGAAAAGTGCTGCTGAATATATATATATCTTGTTAAATTTGTTTATAAATTTCTCCTTTGCAAGAAACTTACAAATACACTGTCTTACTAAAAAAATCTAAATAGCACTGAAATCTTCCGCATATTATGGTGCGTTATAAAATGAAACTCTTTTTTTTTATACATCTTAACACCCAAATTGTAAAAGACCAATATATTTTTTTTTCTTTTATTTGCTTCACAAGGATATTCTAGCGAAATATTTTAATATTTTATAGCAGCACATAGTAACTCCATATTTACTAATGTTACATTTAGGAACAAGAAACTAGAGGCAGATGTGAGGCATAGTACCCCTCTATATTTCACAAACAAAGAGCATAATCGTTTCACCCTATATTATCTTTTATTTTTCTTATATAATAAAATAATGCTTTAATTGATACTTCATTCAGTCATACTAAGTGAATATAAGAAGTTGAATACACATTTTCATTTCAATAGTAGAGCAACATCAATTCATAATGTAGAAAAGAACATCCTTGGACTTCCAAGAAAGTGAGTCAATTAACTCAACAACATAATAATAGATTATAAATGTAGTTCCTTTCTGTTGTAACATTTACTATTCTTCAACATGAAACCTACCAAGTTACTCATATATGTTTCACAACAGAATATATCATTCTCCTTTAAACCAACAAATGAAATATATAAATTTATTTTTAAATTAACATTAATTCTTTCAAAATGAAATACATATTCTTTTAAATGAGAGGATAACTAAATTGATTTAACAAGTGTTCCTTTTCACCCCTAGTTATAGAGTCACAACATCATGCAAATATACACCACTTTCACACATATACACTTTTCTCCCACCCCTACCAATAAGAGTAGTTACATTTTAGTGAGGTTATCTTCCCCTCATAGATATAATGATATAAAAAAGATAACCTTTCTAAAACTTGTAAGATCCTCATATTGTCACCAACCTACACAAAACACAAACATATTTTCCATAGCCAAGGTAGTGCTCACCTCCCAAACTTTGGTTGGAAAACCAACCACCCCTGAGCTAGGAGGCAACCAAGGGAACCGGGTATGCACAAAGACCATTACAACAAGCCACACATGAAACATACAACAAATTTCACTCCCTCCCAAGGGGTTTATTACATAACTTAAGGATTCATTACAAATCCAACATGAGGGATGGAGGGTAGATAACGCATTCCATATGGGGACTCAAAGAGAGCAACAATAATAAAACCATTATCATACTTTCATCTCTTCACATACAACCCTTCCACCATAACTTCTCTTTCACAAAAGACCCATACCACCAAAGCCATTTCTACCATTTCATAATTTGCATATGGGTACTCATACCCTTTTCAAGCCTCTCCTTTTAAGGAGGAACAAAACATTCCCATGGAGGTTCCTACTCCATACCATTCCCAACGAGGGATGCTCTTCCCAAATTTTGGGTGAGCCTATCCCTATACAACCATTTTCCCATCACATAAACCATATTCAACAACACAAGAAAACAAGCACCAAAAACATTTTGAAATAAGCATAGAAGTTAAACACAAGAGATAAAATACCAAGCACATTTTTACATACACATGTAATCTTTCAAATAAAAACATAGAGAAACAAAAAGAGTGGTGAATCTACCTCAAAACCAAGCTTAGGGAAAGATGGGTTGAGTATCCACACAACTCCTCTTCTTCCAAGATTTTTCTTCAAACTTCGGGTGATCCCACAAAGTTGGTTTACAATTTCTAGGAGATTCTGATTTTTGTTGAAATCACATATTTTTAGAAAATATAATGATTTAAGCCTTAAAAAGTTTTATTTAAAACATTCCAATTGAAGAGGGTTTGATCAAACTACCTTAGATCAAACCCTCTTGGATAGAATCCTGCTAGTTTTAAACCATACCTATAACATAGTCTCTTTTACACCTATCAAAATGCTGATAAAAAACCACTTTTGATTTATCTTTTGGGGGATCAAATGAATTCATTTAAAAATTATTTTTTGTATGTATTCCTTAAATTATAAGCTTCCCAAAAAGTATAATTTTAAATAAATTTAATTTTATTATTATATTTATTTTTAATTTCTTGTGAATGTAAGTTTTTCACCAAAAATCAAGCTCTTTGTTCTCCACATGTGGAAAACTAAAATATTATAAAAAAAAAATTAAAAATATGAGTGCACCAGATATTGAAGTCCTTGATATAACAAAAAAAATAAAAAAATTTGATACATACAAAAAAAGCCACATGTTATACGGTCCGCCTATGTCTGAATTGTAATTGGTTTGACTTCAAAACTTGATTAATGAAAAAAATTCAATAAAACACTATCTAACCAAGTGGAAGCACTAGATATCAGAGTTACAAATCTAAATTCGAAAGAATTAGAATTTTATCCTTCATGGAAAAAAATTTATGTGTTATATGGTGAACGTCACTCTTAAAAATATTAGTTTTATGAAAAAAACTAGTTTTCGAGGGAGATGAAAAAAGAGGTGCAATCTGATTCCAAAATTTTTGAAAAAAATATATTTAGAATCTATAGACAAAATGTCACGAAACTCTATTTTGCATCATCTTCAAATTCCTCACGGTTTAGCCACTATAGGTGCCCGAAAGTGAAGATTTAGTTAGAAAAAAATGTTTCAGTGTCCAGTTTGGCCAAAAATTATAAACCACTATTGTGGGATCACCCCTCCTCAACCCCCAAAATTCAACCAAAATCAAGAATGCAAAAGAATCCCATAACCCTTGTTTTGAGTTTTTTTACAGGAACTCAAGTTTGAATTCCTTTGAATAGGGAGCTGACATTTGTCAACCTCTCATTCACTCTCCTAGACACACTCACCCATGTGTTCTCACATATGTTTGATAACTTGGGAGTCTTTCAAGGAAACTTGGAGAAGTGAAGATGGAAAGAGACTAGTCTCCATCCCACTTTCCAAAACCTTATTTTCGTCAAACCTCTTTAAGGCCTCAAAAATAGTGCCCAATCTTTAGATTAACCCAAGATTTTGAGCTAAAAAGATACCTAACTCATAGATACCTGCCCTAGGGACCTTAAACCCATAAAAACACTTAAAAAATATCATTTTTCAATCCCCAAAAAGTGCCTAAAAGTTCAAATCCGAGTTTTTCCACTTGGATGGACAACTCATCTCCTAGGTGGATTGACATGGAAATCAAAATCAATTTACATTCACAAATAACATCACGAATAAAATACATTACATAATGGAACTATAGTCCCTCCATATAGAATTTAGCTTTGTTTCACTGGTTAAATTACTCAGGGTCCCCAAGGGTTGCCTCCAATTTCCATTGGCCATAGAAAATGTACTTGCAAACTCGATGCACATGTTAATCCATCCAAGTAAATCATATTCATATAATAATCAAACCATTTGAATCACAATTGCATTCACACAAGTTTCATAATTTGTATAGCATAAAGATCCTATAACATAATTGAAAAATCATTAGCCACCTATCTTATCCCATTTTGATTAACCTTAATTTCCATAATCATCTAATTGCAACATGATTGGTTCACACCACTTGTTTCATTCATTCATCATTATTTTTCAGATTCAAATTAAACAAACTCAATAACCAACATAAAATTGCATCAATCATCATAGTTAGCTAGCATGTTGTATAATCAAAATCAAATAATCATATGAACTTAAATGTTTAAATATCCTATCATCAATAGTATCAATAGGGATAGACAATAACCAAACTCAAAATAATCCAAGTACTAGATGTAGCATAGTCATAATCAAATCATCACATGAACACAAATGTCTAAATCTCCTATCATCAATGGTATCATCAGGCATAATCAATAATTAAACTTAAAATAGTCCACATACTGGATATAACATAGAGGTGGGCCTCACTGTTGAACTACATTGTCTCTGAGCTTGAACATAGGTAAGGACATCATTGATGTGCCCCCGAGACAACCTAGGTCAGTTCTTTAACAGTCTGTTCTAATTAGTTGTCGTCTCTTGTCTGTTCATATCTTGGTCCTGTAAATCAGTCGAGTCAGTCAAACTACCTAGTCTTTGTGTGTATAAGTAGGCAAGGCCATCACTGATGTGCCCTCGAGGCCCCTAGGATAGGTCTTTAGGTTAGGTTCTTGGTCAAAACTTGGAAATTTAGAAAACCCCTAAACATTTGTAAAACTCTCAAAAATCCAAAAACATCCAAATATTTTGAAAACACAAAAACATTTAAAATTTGAAAGCACAAAAACAATAGAAAATGTTCAAAAGACCTAAAAATCCTCAAGTATTCAAAAAACCCTAAACAAACTCAGAAAATCCAAAAATCTTAAACACTCATGTAAACTTCCAAAAAGACCAAAAATAGCCTCAAAACATTTCAAAATACCAAAAACATTGAAATATTCTAGAAAATCCAAATTCCATCCATCTCATCTCGCTTGCACCCACAATAAAATTTCACCCATAATAAACAATCATTATCTTCACCCTTTGGCAAAACAAGTAGAAAAAAAACATAAAAAGTCGTAAAGTGTGAGCTCAAAAGTCAAAATATAAAGTCTAAATCATAGGTAAATGCATCAGTAAAGTTTATGACAATAGCTCATCTTAGCATCATCATCCTAACATCAAACAACCCTCTGATCAACATGTCCTAGGATGTATCCTTCCTACGATGAGCATCAGTATCAGATATCACTTTAAGCTAAACTTAAACTAGGCAGGAGCTATAGGTAACACTGATTGTTTGTCTTTGATCTTTTCTTATGATTTATCTTAATGACCCATTCTGAGGACCTCTCAATGATGTCTATCTAAAATGATTTAGAGAGAAAGGAATGGGGCATCGATCATTATCTTTCATTTTTTGTGCTTGTGGATACTCTTGTAAAATAATTTTGGCGCATACTTGCTTAGTTGTGTGTAGGAAGGTTGTTTGGGGTATGTTGTTGACTATTGTGTATGCTTTGGTCCAATATGTTTTAAACTTCTAACTTGCATTCCAATGACGTTTTCATATGTCAAGGTGTGAACAAGAACTATCCTATCTGCTTATCAAGTCAAAGTCCATTACACTAGATACAACATTGTCCTGGTTATCAATACCTTGATGCATCATATATGTGTTATATCAAACAATAAGGAATGACAGAAAATCCCAATCCCGAAGTGTGAGCATCTCATCCTGCATTATTTTGTATTGTCTCATCACCATCTCTAATAAAGTATTGACGGATCAAGGACTTGTTGGATCTTTTGAAGCAATCATCATCAGCAACAGTCGTTCATTCTTTATTCTTCTATCTTTTCTCTGTGCTAACCTGGTATTATGATACACAAAAACATCATCAATGCATCCACAAACCATCAAAATACATGCATTTCATAATTATTTCGTAATCATCACATCCATCAGCATAATCATACATCTCATAATCATTGCATATCATGCCATACATTTTGCATTATCATTTGAGCTATGATGAATAATATAGATTTTTTATTATAAGCATCTTAAATCATTGCATATCATGATCATTTGCATACATAAGCATACATCATCATAAAACATGCATATAAAATATACAAAAAGAAATGCATCCACATCAAATGCATCCATAACATCTACATATAATCATTCATCCATATCACATCATCACATATCACATAGACATAAAAGTAAATACATCCATACATGATCATATGTAAGCATCCATACATCATCCATACATGAAATAAAGTGAACACATCATCACATAAATCATCCGTATCATATATATTTCAAAAAAATGTGTCATGGTACAAAATCTAGATCAGTGTATGTACATTGATGATAAGTACAATATCCACAACTCTATCAAAAAGGAGCCCATGAATGCAAATCAATATAAAGAATGGGAAAAAAATTAAAAAGTGTTTGTATATCACGAAGCTAGCCCTGGTGGCTGCTACCCTCTCCAGCCTACCACTCAAATTGATCCTCTACTTGGGGGTGTGCATCGCTCTGCTCTGAAAAATTGGGCTATCTCAATTCCTGTGGTACATTTCGATGGTAGTGTTGCCTATAATACATAGCCTCTGTAACAACCTCTCTATATAGCCACACTGAAACTGTCTGTACATCTCGATGGTAGTGTTGCCTATAATACATAGAGAGGTTGTCTGTAACAACCTCTCTATATAGCCACACATAAATCATCTATATCATATATATATCAAAAAAATGTGTCATGGTACAAAATCTAGATAAGTGTATGTACATTGATGATAAGTACAATATCCACAACTCTATCAAAAAGGAGCCCATGAATGCATATCAGTATAAAGAATGGGAAAAAAATTAAAAAGTGTTTGTATATCACGAAGCTATCCCTGGTGGCTGCTACCCTCTCCAGCCTGCCACTCAAATTGATCCTCTACTTGGGGGTGTGCATCGTTCCACTTTGAAAAATTGGGCTATCTCAATGCTTGTGGTACATCTCGATGGTAGTGTTGCCTATAATACATAGCCTCTGTAACAACCTCTCTATATAGCCGCACTGAAACTGTCTGACCATGGGTAGATGTCATAATGCTCTCAATCTGCTGATGTCGAGCCACCTCCTAATCTCTCTCACTTGTAATAGTCTATACTCTCTAAAGTGTTGCATCCCTCAGCTGTCACAACAACCACCTATTACCGAGCCTGGTCTCGCTCAACAGTCAAAGCCAAAATCTGCTGGCGGGCCTGGTCTCTCTCACCTATCAAAACCTACAGCTGTTGTTGCACCTACTATATTTGTGCATCTCTGGCATTTGGTGGTGGTGGTGGTGGTGGTGGTACTGGATGTTGCTGCACTACTAGAGGCTGCTATCCCACTGGAGGAGCCCCTAGAACTTGTCCATCATGGCCATCCTAGCCTCCCTGTCCTCTGCCTCACGACCTCCCTCTAGGAGGAGCACCTATAGGATCTGTAAGTCACTGTGATGGGACAAACCATGCATCATAAGTGGGAGTGGTTTGAACAATGGGATAACCTTGATCATGTGCCCAAGGTTGGGCAACCAACTAGTAGAAACTCTCAATGAACTTTGGTGTTGGTATTGTCGGTCCCCATGATGGAACCTCTCTAGCCGATTGTGCAAAAATAGCTCTATAAACATCATCGGGCCTATCCTGTACATTGCCAAACTATTTGGCCACTTTGTCAAGAAGGTACATTGTATGCTTTCGACCCTGCATATATCGATTCTGTTGAGCGAAGTATACTTGTTGTACATCATAAAACCAGGCTCACATTTGAATACATGGCCTCCATTGGAACACAGTCATATCATCTATCACTTGTCGCCAGTACAGGAGCCCAATCTGTCTTGTGTGCCCACGTGTAATGGCACCTCGATATCTCCATACGACGGGATTATCTGGCTCCGCATCTGCCGTCTGTACAATCAACTAAAGCACTGCAATATGCTCCCATGCCTAGATATGAAGGAGAGTCACACCTGCACCGAGGGATCTCCCATCAAAATACATAAAATCATATAAATCATGATATAGGGAGGCCAACATCATGGGCCCCCATGCAAAAAGAGTCCTCCTGTACAACATTTGCTGCCAAGCCAAACCCCATCCTAGACTGAAAAAATGGTTGTGTCTG
The DNA here is from genome assembly GCA_007258455.2 of Sequoia sempervirens. Lineage (NCBI taxonomy): Eukaryota > Viridiplantae > Streptophyta > Pinopsida > Cupressales > Cupressaceae > Sequoia > Sequoia sempervirens. The sequence continues at coordinate 292,525,389 of VDFB02105785.1, read as the reverse complement.
CTTGGAGCCACCAAACTTGAAATGATGGCCGCAACAATCAATCTGAACATCGAAACTTGACCTCTGTATGTCTCTAAGTCAATTTGTGAGGTGAGCAACACAATATTTTCCATCTCCATCACCTCTAAACATACATCAAATCTAGCATCAGGATCGTAGATCACGCGATCACCATGGATAGGCAACTACAATATCCGCCACATGTCCTCCAAAGTCACTATCGCCTCTCTCGTCAGAAGGTGGAAAGACAAAGTCTCGCTGTGCCATCTCTCGCACAATGTTGTCATCAAAGTGTGTCTTGAAAACATGTGCATATGCAATATACTACAATCCGATCTCTCCCAGGTGCTCCTGGTGCAACTCTGAAAGATCACCCAATCTCTCAAGTACTGTTCGCTTGTGCTCCCTCGACATTAATGGTGGGAAGACCTCCTACACCCATGAAGCCCACAACGTCAGGAAATCATCAAAATTTGAAGTTATTTGGAATTTTCGGCTTAAAGATCACAAATGCGTCGCTATATTCAAAATCCAAATAATGAAACCCGATGCATTTCAAACCTCAAATTGACAAATGTGTCGCCATACAAGATGGCGTCATGATTTAGAATTTAGCCTAACCTAACCCTAACTTTCAAATCGGCAAGTGCGTCGCCATTTAAAATTTGAAACCCTAAATTCAAATCTAGAAAAGTGTCACCCTAGATATATGCATCACAATATATCATTTGGGCATCATTGATTGAAGTTTGGGCATCACTATATAGTGACGCCCCCAAATTCTAAATTTTAATGCCTAATAAATGCATCAAAATTTCAAATTTCAAATCAGGTTTCGAATCACATACCGGTGGTCCTGCGCCTGGAAGCTGCTGGAACTCACAAAATTGATCAAAAATGTGTCGAGGAAGCTCATAGCGTGCCATTTCGTTGAAAAGTCAGAGCTCAATTTGCAAGAAATTCTTAAGGGTGAATGCACAAATGAATTGAAACTTACCCCTCTTGGCCTATTTAAGCTAGAAAATTAGGGTTTTTTTCCCCTAATTTAACCTTTTTTAATGAGGTTTACTATCATTTTCATCACTTTTTCCAATTTGGACCTAATTTTGCATCATTTTTTTACATTTTTGGCATTATTCTTGCATCTCAGAACTTTTATGAACCCTTGGGCAGCCTTTCAACCTTTATCGAGAAATTAACTCAAAATTCAAAATTTATGCCCGATTTCTCGAGGGGGCAAGGAGTTAGTTTTATCCTACTATTGGGGCATCTAAAAAATTAAAAAAAAAATATTTTTTTATTTGGACAACATTTTTAATCCGAAAAACATTGTTCATTGAATCAAAGCAGCATGTACCTCGCTTCAAAGAGGGGAAAAATGTAGACACTGAAAAATGTCCTAATCGATGTCATACACTCGAATCAAATTTATTAACATCATTCCCTCTTTATCTATCCTCTTTTCACTTAATTTATTCAATTAGCCTAGCTAATTAATTAATTGCATCATTTTTGTCTATTTGGCCTAATTAATTAAATTGGGTTAATTCACCTCTTTTCGTACTAACACTTCATCTCATTGAATTAAATACATCAAAATATTTAATTTAATCTCTTAAGTCATCTTATTTAATTAAATAACCCTAAGTCATTTAATTAAATATCATTTCACCTCTCCCTTATTTATTAAATCATCTAATTTAATAAATATCATCTAATTCCTCTAATTCCCTAATTGCATAAATTGAACCTTGTTTAATTATAAATTAAACTAATTATTCCTCTAATCAAGGGAATATTCCCATGAAATATTCTTTATCCTTTTTGCACAATTAAAACTTTGTTTTAATTTGTAAAATTCCCTTTTTCTCACCCTAAAAGAATATTCTAAGGAATATTCCCTCTCCTCCAATCAACTCACTTAGATTCAAAAGCAAGTTAACCCTTTAACCTCCTAAACAAGTTACCTTTAACCTGTGTGAGTAGGTCAAAAGTGTGTTTGTTTGAGGCAATTGTGAGCCTTTGATTAACTTTCATCTTGCATTCTCATCCATTGATGAGAATCCATGATCCATGCCTCTCATTTCCTTCATCTTGAATTGTTGATTAAGCTTTTTGATCTCAACCATCCATTTTTCATTTGGTCTCTTATAAATAGATCACTATTTGGAGACAAATGGATCCATCTTTTATTGCAAACTTATGTTGTTAAATTTACTCACATCCATACTTTCAATTTGCACACATTTAGCTTATTTTTAGTTTGTTTTAGTTGCATAATAGCTTAGATCTTTCATTAATGGCTTTCCTGCATCCATCTTAGTTTGCAAATAAATTAGGGTTTCCATATTTTAGCATCATTTTAGTTTAAATTAGCTTAGATTAGCTTAACAATTGCATAATTAGATCATTTATAGCATAAAATCATGGTAACTTAGCTTGCATCATGCTCATTTTAGCTTAATTTAGGTTTTTCATACATCAAACACCATGGTTTCATCGATTCTCTTCCATAGAATCAACTGAAACAAGCTCACTATCACAGGATTGGGAAAGGGTCATCGGTCCACATCAACATGACACCAATTCCACAACAAGATAAATTTTGAATGGATTAGAATAGATGTTTTTATGGATTTCATAGTTTAATATGTTTAGTTTTGATGAAATATTTAGTTTTAATATTGTTTGATCGATCTTGTTGAGATTTGAGTATTGGTGGCTCCATTATGCTTTGATTCTTCATGGATCAAGCGTAATTCGGCCCATACTGACAATCCTTGCATCGACACTTATGATGTCATCTTAGGAATGAAATGGTTATGGAAGCATAGAGCTAAAGTGGATTACCATGCTAAAACCATAGAATGCTTAGATGACGTAAGTAACTAAGTGTCTTTACAAGGAACACCTAGAAAAGTGAAACTGCGATAGATTTCAGTTGTGCAAATGCAGAGTGAAAAATAAATGTTTTCAACTCTTCACAATAAAGATGGATAAAATTGAGGAATACAAGGAAGTCATCTTTCAAGATGATGTCATGGACCTCAAGACTCTCAAGAAATCGAAGAAGGAGAAGTAGTGGAAACATGGAAAATGTATATGGAGAATTATCCAATCCTACAAAGATTTGTGGATGTATTTCTAGATGAACTACCTCGATTGCCTCTTAAAAGAGTATTTGATTTCTCCATTGATATAGTCCATGGGTCATAACCTATATCGAAATTATAGTATAGGATGACCATAACTGAAGTGATAGAATTGAAGGCACAATTAGAAGAATTGTTGTCTAAAGGATTAATAAGACCTAATGTTTCACCTTGGGGAGCACCTGAAATAGTTGTTAAGAAGAAATATGGTACACTACACTTATTTATAGACTATCATTTTCTTAATAAAGAAACGATAAAGAATAAGTATCCAATGCCACGTATAGATGATCTCTTTGATTAGATGTGGGGTACGGCTGTGTTTTCAAAGATTGATCTACATTCTAGATATCACCAACTAAGAATCAAGGATAAATATATTTTTAAGACAACTTTCAGAACTAGATACAAACATTACAAGTTTGAATCTTTCCTTTTGGACTGACGAATGCACCAACCACATTCATGAACCTAACAAATAATGTATTTAGAGACTGCTTGGATAGGTCTATGTTGGTATTCTTGGATGACATCTTAATCTACTCCAAGAATGAGGAAGAACATCACAAGCATTTGGAGATGGTGTTACAATGATTGAGAGAACATAAGTTGTATGGGAAAATCTCAAAGTGTACCTTTTACCAAAAAGAGGTACAATATTTGGGACATGTAATCTCAATAAATGGAATTGCAGTTGATCTTGCAAAGTTTAAAGCAGTATTAGAATGGTCAGTGTCCAAGAGTGTACTTGAAGTCAAAAGTTTTATGGGTTTGGCTGTGTATTACCATAAGTTTGTAGAGAAATTTTCAAGGATATACTTTCCCATCACACCTTTGCAAAGGAAGGGTAAGAAGTTTGAGTGGATAGAGAAATGTCAAGTGACATTTGATCTACTCAAAGAAAAGTTGACCTCAACTCCGATACTAAAGGTACCAGATCCAGATGGTAATTCTATTGTTATTACAGATGCATCAGGAGAAGGATTGGGTGGAATGTTAATGTAGGAGGGGAAAGCCATAGCTTATGAATCAAGGAAGCTAAATCCTGATGAACAAAATAATGCTTTTCATGATTTAGAGTTAGCAACAGTTGTTCATGCACTACAGATGTGGAGACATTATCTGTTGGGAAAACCCTTTGAACTCCAAACCGATCACCATCCAGTCTCAAATATTTTTTTACCCAACCTAATCTTAATGCAAGGTAGAGAAGGTGGTTAGAACTAATATCAAACTATTATTTCAACATTATCTATATCAAGGGGAAAGAGAATCAGGTTGTCGATGCTTTGAGCCATAGGAGGCATATCTCCGTAATGGTATCAATCGAAATTGACTTTAAGAGTCAAGTGTTGCAAGAATCCAAGGGTGACGAGTTTTATGAATAATTCAAGCAAGAACTCTTAGATGATCCTCAAGATCGATGATATGAAGGGTATCACCTTGAATCTAATGGATTATTAAGATTTCAAGGGAAAATTTATGTACCTAACTCTAGTGAATTGAGGAAATTGGTATGGAAATAATTTCACAACACACCATATTCAAGACATCCTGGTGTCACCAAAATGTTGGCTGATGTAAAGCCATTATATTTCTAGAAGGGTATGAAAGGGGATGTTGCAAGGTTTGTAGCTAGTTGCTTGGAGTGCCAAAGAGTAAAGGTAGAGCATCATCACCCTGCAGGCCTTTTATTTCCACTTGAAGTTTTAGAAAGTAAGTGGCAAGTAATTAGCATGAACTTTGTGCAAGGATTACTTATGTCAAGGAATAAGCATGATTCCATTTTGGTAGTGGTGGACAAGCTCACTAAGGTAGCTCACTTTATACCAAGAAATCTAACTGGTGGAGCTCCTGTAATAACTTAAAAGTTTTTACAAGAGATATTTAGATTACATGGGATTCCTTAGAAGATTATATCTGATAAGGATGCTCATGTGACATCTAGATTTTGGAAAACCCTATTTTTTGCACTTAGAATGAAATTGAATATAAGTTCTGCATATCATTGAGAAACAGATGGATAAATTGAAGATTAGCTACCATTGGTTGAGTTTGCATATAATAACTCTTATCATTCTGCGATCAAGATGACTCCATTCGAAACATTATATGGCAGGAAATGTCAGACTCCTATAAGTTGCAATAAGCTAGAAGATAGGATAAGCCTTAGGACAAAGATGTCTTAAATGGAGGAGAAAGTTGGAATTATTAAGTAGAGATTAGTAGAAGCTAATGATAGGTAGAAAAGTTATGCTAATGCCAAATGGGTACCCAAAAATTTCTTAGTAGGAGAAAAGGTTTTGTTAAGGGTCAAGCCTCATAAGAGTTCTATCAAGTTTGGTAAGTCATCCATAGCTCTGTGCTACGTAGGTCCTTTTGAGGTTCTTGAAGAGATCAACCCTGTAGCATATATGATTTATTTTCCACCAGATATTGCCACAATGCAAAATGTTTTTCATGTTTCATATCTTAAGAAGTATACCCTAGGTGATAACCATGTTATTGATTGGAATTCTTTATAGGTGCAAGATCTATGGGTGGTAATAATCGATCCTCTTAAGGTGCTCAAAACACGTAATCTCCACTTACGTAATAAAGAAGTTCTACAGTGAAAATTCCAATGGGACCAGTATGTAGAAGATTATGCCACTAGGGAAGATTATGTTGAGATGAAGTAGAAGTTTTTGCAAGTCTTGCAAGATTTTGAAAACTTTATAAAATAATAATGTTTTAAAATGTGATGAATAGTGTTTGATGTTTTATGTTATGTACATGTCGATACTAAATAAATCATCAGGGACGATGATTCGCAAGGGGGGGAATATGTTACTCCCCAAGCGATATTACCTATTTACTAGTACTTTGTTTGGTTAAATTGATTGAATAAATGAATGTGTTTTATGGATCTCTAAATGAATGTGTTTTATTAATCTTTATATGAATATGTTTAATGAATCTTGAATGGAAATATGATGAATGAATAATTGATGCAATTTGATATTTTATAATGCTTCCAACTATGAAATATATGATACATATGATTATGTTGTGTTTGGCTAACTACGGTTGTGATGTGCCAAGTTGAGTACAGGAACATGTTCTATCCTCCAGAAGGGAGGGGAAGTATCACTTAGGAGAACTTGATTTGGTAACCCTTAATAAGCCTAAACTGAGCAATCACACACTCACGTCCTAATTGGTCATTAAGAGTCAAGTTAGTTTTGGGGAAAGGTAAGTAATCTTTGTTGTGAATGATGTGATTGAGAATTGTGATTAAGTCTAGATGTCTTGTGTCAATCTTTCCTTTTATGCTTATTGTGGTATCAATAAGATATATGCATAAGATGTATATATGTATATGTGTACTTGTCTATGGTAGACTCATACATGCGACTAAATACATACATGAGTATACGTAGGTAGATGTACCTACACATGCTCATGGATGAATCACCCATATGCATGCAGATACTGATTGGACTAAATTGACATACATATATGTATGTATATATGCATCCCATGTATTTATGTCGATCGACGGTATTATATGTATGAGTGCTTAATAAAGATAATGAAATAGGATTACATATATATGTATATGTGTTATATATATATGTGTGTGTGTGTGTGTAATGTTTTTGAAAGAGGAAAAAATCGGTTTTACAGGGACCCGAAACCAAAAAGTTTACAAACAAAAGATAGGATCGTCAAAGACACCATAAGAAGAAAGGCTGTAAAAACAACAACAATACAAAGCCACAGCCACCAAAAAAGCCAGCGAAGGCTACAAAACCAAAAACCAGAAAAAATACCAGCAACAACTAAATTTGGGCCTTTAATATTTCTGCAGTCTCTGCTTCCAAATCATTCATATCCTAAAAACCCCTCTTTAAAATCTAAACCATTTGGGTAGTAGGAGGTGCTTTCCTTTTAAGGTTGGCACGGGTCCTTTTCGATATGCCTTGATCCTCGTTCTTGCTTTTATCCTTTTCTTCTTCCAGGTTAACAACCAACGAACCCTGTTGTGACTTTTCCAACTTTTCAGACATTGCATTGATGATGATAGCATTGTGCCTAGCCATTTTATGGTTTTGTTCCACAATAGTTTTCATGTTATTTTTTATTTTGATGATCTCAACTTCCAGAGTCTTATACTTTTCTTCAGTGTCACCTTCTCCCGTTCTAGTATTGTTCTTTTTCCGTTTTCCTTCTTCATTGCTCAGAGCGGCTAGCTTCAGTTCCAGTTCCTCTGACTTGTTATTCATAACCCTATTTCTTTGATTAAGATCATTAATTTCTTGATAGGCCCATTTCAAAACCCTAAAAATGTCACCAATGCCATTTCTTGCAGAGGCAAGGATATCTCCACACTAAACCCAGTCTAAAATAAAGTTAGCATCATCTAGGTTGGGGGAGCTATGAAATCTGGTATCATCAACTCTGAAAGAGGTAGGAGGGGAGGGCACAAAGTTTCTACTAACTTTAGGGTTCTCAACTTTATCCTCTAGAGAGTCTGCAGAGTAGGAAACCAGTTTATTGGCAGGGGAGCCCTTAAGAGCAAGATTCTTTAAAGGGACTGGGCAATCGAGGTAGGTCTTAGGGTTAACTTTAGCAAGCTGGGGTTTTCTAAGCTGGGTTTTCTTACTAGACAGCTCAGAGGACAGGTGGGCTTCAACAATTCTCTCCTGGTAAGGCTGATTCTCTGAACCCCCACTGTCCATGTCATAGTCCTCAGACATAGTGGAGGCAACATGTTTGGATAAAGTCGACAGGATTTGATAGTGTTCATATATTAACCTAATAAGACCAGGATGAAGAATAGGGTATCTCCTGGGATTTTTCTTGTGGTCCTCAAGGCTATTATTCAACGAAGTGTGTGTGTGTAATGTTATAATGACATATATATATTAATATATATTTATATATAAACATACATATATGTATATGCGTAATACTATTCTTTAATGTATTTGGTAAACCTTATGAAATAAATAAATAAATATATATATATATATATACTATGGAATGTATATATATACATATATATACATATATATAATATATATAAATATAATATCTATATATATATATGAGAATCAAAGTCATTAATATAAACCATAAGGCATAAGATAGTGCTGATTATTGTTGTTAGTAATATGCAACAAAGCATATGATATAACATGAGGTGCAAGAAGCTTAAAGCGCATCTTTAAGTGGTAGATATTCCAACACATAAAGTAAACTTGACCAAGTCAAACATTAAAGCATAAACACATAATAAGTATTGAATTTGTGTTAAACGCTTAAGCAGGGAAGTGAATGTTGTGTGAAGCAAGGAATAAGTCAACAGGTTGCACCTGTGAAGGTGGCACCAAAGCATAGAGGTTGTGCCATATTTAGTAGAGGTTGTAATGGAAAAGAAGTCTATGAATTCAAATAAGCTTGTAAATAGTGCTTTGAATCAGTCAAGTGCAAACTTGACATCATTTTGAAATGGAATTCGAATTAGGAAACCTATGATCTACTTGCTTTCCAAAATACTAAGTTGACTCAACTTAAGAACTGTCATGTGTTGCAAACCTGTGAGTGAGTCGTTGCATGAGGAAGAAATGTGGTAGAGATACTTGCTTGTTTGTAGCCTTTGGTCGCTCACAAGTTAGTATAGTACAAATAGAGGTGCCCATTCTACCAAATGGTACACTTATCTTTCTGATTATCTTGATGTTGTTTTGCTGTGAGTTGAGAGTTATTTTGGTATTTTGTATTTGTGGTTATTGTGAGATTTTGTGAGAAGCTAGAAGATAGTTAAGTGGAACTTGGAGGAGGTGTCAATCGGTTTGAGGATTCACACTAGGAAGGAGTATAATCGATTGGAGCTTATACATGCATGCTAGTTTCTTTATATTGGAAATGATAAATTAGTTTGTTTTTTGTGTTGGGAAAAGAATGTTTTTGAATTTGTTGTGGTGTGTTTGAGATTGTTTGTTTCATGCTTATGCAATATGTTGTAGAACCTATCTTGTTTTTTATAAGGAAAAAAACATTTTTTGAAGGGGCCTCAAAACCCTTTACAATGAAGAGAAGCTGCTAAAAGACATAAACATTAAGAATCACATCCCACAAAATGCTGACAAAAGATAAAGCCAGGGAACCCGTCAGCAACCCTACAACAAAACATCAACAACAAGGCTGAAAAACCAAAAACAACAGCAAAGCTATAGAATTTTGTCAAGAACATTGGTTGAGGCCATATTTTCAGCAATGACCCCCTCATGCATCTCGACCACATCCTTCAGATCCTTGAACGAAATGGATGCCCTTTTGTTAGTCCTGGTCCTTGTTCTCAGGCAGGGCCATCCTCCAAATTCTTCTCCACATCAAGGTTAATATCCTCAATCTTCTCCTCAAAATTCATGCAGTTAACTTCATCAATAGCCTTCTCATGATCTCCCAGATCCAGAGACTTTCCAGTCCACTTTATAGCTTTCTCATTTAAAACTAAGAGACCCTTAGCACTAGATTTCAAATACTGGTTACTAATACAAATAACAGTTTGTAAGTCATTGCTAATTTTGTAGAACCTATCTTGTTAGTTACATCTTTATGTACCCTATATATGGGATTTTATTTGAGTGTAGTGTATTTATACTATGAGTAGTTATCTTCACTATACGTAGGAAGCATATTCTAGACATATGTAGCTCTATGCAAGATGTTGCTTAAATCACTTTGGTAGTATAGTCATAATGTTATGAGATGTTTTGTGGGTTATTCTTGGGATTGGTCAAATCTGTGGGAAAGGGGATAACCTAGATATAGAGTATAATGTTCATTATAAACCAAATTGAGCTAGGAAGGTGGGTGAACATGTGACGTCTACTCTAAGTTCAGGGTAGTGGAAACTTTGGCCACAGTAGTGTAAGTCGCCATTGTTTACACTGTTGGTTTCACTATGATTCAAGATTATGTACTAGGCATGGGATGTCCATACATGTAAGTTTTAACCACTGTATGTTAGTCTAGAAACGTATTGGACACAACACCAAGATCAGAAAAGGATATTGTTATGAGGTTACCAAACCAATCTCTTCATTGAAGGGTAGGGCCATCTTACCAATTAGGTATATGTGCGGGGGACTGCAGTAAGTCCAAGGTTGGAAAAAAGTGCTTGAGTGATGCTTCTCCTCTTCAGTTGGTGGCCAAGATTTGAGGGGGAATTCTTGGACTATTGTACTTTATACTTTTTGGAAGCTTGTTTAAGCTATGGATGTAATTTGTATCCATCTCTATTGAAATTGAAAATATGAAATGTCATATGGAAATCATGTATCATCATTATTTGAATCAATGAAAGGAATTATTTTGTATGTAATGGTAAAGTTTGAATTGTGTTTCAAATGTGCATTATGATTCAAAGGAAAATAATTTTTTTATTACTCTTAGATGTTAATGCATAAACTATTCACTTGTAGGTAAAACATAGGAAAATTACCATGTAGAACAATGGGCATGTTACACTGTAAATGGGGGACTCAAATGCACTCTACATAATGACCTTTAGGATTTTAGAAGTTGACTCTTCATTCTTGGTTTGGAGAGAAAAAGGGAAAGAAAGAATAAAACATAAGAAATTCTTATCTAAGGTGACGCACCAAAGCTTTTTCAAGATTTCAAGTTCCCCTCTCAAATGAGTAGAAGTACAAACTCCTAAGAAACAAGCACAAAGTGTCACAAAATCTTCATTGTTGAAAAGAGAACAAAATTCTTAACCTGCCTAATAGGCACATATCATAGCATTCAAATATTTTCATGAGAAGAACCCATTAAGGCTCATTGGAGTATTGTATGCCCTGATTATTCTACTCACTTTTAACCTTTGTAAATATTGCTTACTAACAAGCATTTAATATGATAACTAATCATAAATCATTGCACAAGGAAAAAGAGTACAAGACATGATTCAATAATCCACAATTTTATGCTAGAAACCATAAAAGCTAAAACTCATAACAATCAATCATCAATATCATATACATTCCTAAATGACATAGAGCATTGAAGTTAACATAAACAGAAATAAAACACACAGTAAAGGTGAACTGGGAATAATTTGATATGTTTTTCTTTCTATTAATCAATTGGAAAAACACAAAATGCTAAGGTCTACAAAATAAGATTTTCCTTTCAACTGATATTCTCTAAGTACTCTTTTTTTACAAGGATGGTGAACAACAACACTTTTTACAAAGCACTTTGGGGCTTATACAGAGCAAACTCCCCAGGCTAAGAATGAGGACACAATTGAAAAGATTCCTCCACAACTCGTCTCTTGTGGATCATCATCATGCGATTGTTGCAATTGTTCTCTTACAAACATCATGCTCTTGATTGTGTGGTTGTGCTGACACCTGGATAGTTGATCATTTTATTGTAACTGGTTGGACAAGTAGGCTTTGAGTGGCCAGCATGCACATCCTCAAGCTTTGACATGCAATGACTTCTGACACCCCTCCATGATTAAGACAACCAATAGCACACTTTTAACTCCCTTCTAGGCTCAAAATATGCCCAGGCTTCCTCCCTACTGACAAGTGGCACCTTTTGACGATGTCTGAGCTTCCTTTCACTTTTCCCTTTTAAGAACTCCACGCCTTGGACACTTGGCATGCAAGTGAAATTTATTGAGGCTTTCCTTTCACCGGCCTTCAAGAAGCTTCGCAATTCCAACACGTGGTGCCCTTCGCTTTCAAGTGCTTCAAAGAACAAAATCTTTTATAAAGACCACGCGAGGCCACCATGTGGTGGCCTCGTGTTCCTTTGCAAGAGTAAGAGGTCATGGTATTGCTAGAAACTGCACCATGCTAACACGTGGCACCCTTTGCGAGCCGATATGCAAAGAATATATTAAGGTTTGCAGGCTACTTAGAAATAAGCTGGAAACAAAAGAAAAATTTGTGGAGCATCCTAAAACATGAATAAATTGTAATGAAAAGAATTTGCAATGAAAGAGCTTGACCTGAGCTGTAGGAGATTAATCTACACTCATCAAATAAAGTTTTAAGTGATTTTTAAAACCATTTTTAATTCTTTAACTTATACATATGTATATAATTTTAAATATTATATTCATAAATTTTGATTTTATTATATTTTTGTTTAGTGAATATATAACAACTCTTTTAATAATAAATAAAGTAAATAAAGAAAGAACAATGTATATTAATATTAATAATAATCAAAAAGTTCAATAGAAAATAGGTACCTTTATATCTCTTTTACATAGATTTTTTTTAAAGATAGGTATGCTAGTTTTATTTTATTTAAAATATTTACATTTTTTTAAACATATGTCAGCTCTTTAATAAGTTTTTGTTAACATGCTCACACCATACCTTCCCCCTATTTGATTATTTATTTAAACTATTTGTTTTCTATTTTTTTTAGAAAAGAGTATATTATATAGTTATTTTTAAACTATAGTTTATTATTGTATTTACTAAAGTGTATAGTTATTTTTTAGACTGCAAGAATCGAGTAGCCCCCTATAAACTGTAGTGCGCATGGTAATATTTTTTCAAATGATCATCGATGTTGGTGTGACATGCCTTCCAGTACCACAAGGACAAGGGGAGACTAGACCTCGTGACCTCTTATCTACAACAAGATTCTTTAGCCAATCGAGCTAGCCCCCTCGCCACGCTAGCATGCCACGCCCTCCAGTACCACAGGGATGGGGGGAGACTAGACCTTGTAACATCTTGTCTACAACGTGATGCTTTATCCAATCGAGCTAGCCCCCTGCCCTATTTTTGTGTATAGTTATTTTTCATTTAGATGCATAATTATTTTATAAAAAAATATTATTTAGTATAGTTAGCCTTGCACATAATATATTTTGTTCAAAAATATTGAATTGTTTTGTAATTTTTTTAAAAAAATCTAGTAAATATTATATCTTTATGTTTAATTTTTAATAGTTTTATTTGTCTCTTAAAATATTTTCTTATTATTTATTTTTTCAAAAATTTGTTTTGACAATTATTTGGAGTTTTTGAGTTTTTGTTAACACGATTGTGTTATTACACTCTATCACTCACTACTATTATTGCAGATTACATATGTCAATGGAATTACTAACCTTAAAATTAAAACTTGAAATATGTACAAATTCTATTTATTGAAACATTTTTTCATTTGCTATTCCTTAACTCCCTATTTTCTATCATTCGAAATATTGGTGATGACCTATTTGTGCAACTATCCTAAAAAAAGGCTCAAAATATGAAGAATTATCATTGGCCCATAATGGTTATAAAGGAAGAGCTAAGCATAAGGAAGGACATGTGGATGAAATAGAATGGTAAGTGAATGAATAAATGAGACATTAATATGCAAGATATTTAAACATCTAGGAGGAAATAAAAAATTATGTAAGAAAAAAATTGAGACCACCTTCTGGACAAAATAAATTGTTCAAAAGAAAGTATACTATATTAAATGATTTAATCTCACATCAGGCCATGGAAAAAAAGTTTTCACAAGAGGAGTAATTAAGTGGAAAGTGAAAATATTGATGGTATAACCCTTACCCTAATTGAACAACAACCTTAATTAAAATATATCTCTACCCTTAATTTAAACCTAACCCTATTTGAACCATAAATCAAACCCCAACTCTAACCTTGAATGGATCCTAACACAATAATCTAATAAATAATCCAACACTAATTGAAACCCTTACCCTAACCCTAACCAAACACTAACTCTAATTAAACTTTAACTCCAATCCTATTTAAACCTTGACTCTAACCCTACCTTTAATTGAAAATTAACCCTATTTCAACTCAAATTATAACCATCCTAATTAAAATACAATAATATAGTAATACAATAATCTTAATAATTATTGAACCCTTAATTAAACCCCAAAACTAACCAAAAGAGAACATTAACCCTATTTAAAACTAGAAGTTTTACCTTAATTAAACACAAAGCTAAATTAAAGCCTAACCTTAATTGAAACCTTATCATAATTAACCCCTAGCCCTAACCATAAATGAGTAGTAACACTAATTGAACTCAAAATTTTACCCTCATTAAACCTAACCCTTAGTAAACCATAACCTTGATATAACCCTTATCCTAAATAAACGCTAAGCGAATAGTGACTCTATTTGAACTTTAATTGTAACCCTAAATAAACTAAAACCCAAAATGAACCCTAACCCTAATCTTAGCCTTGATAATGATTGAACCCTTACTCTAATTAAACCTTAACCATAACCATATTTAAACTAAAAAATTTACCCTAAACACAAACCTTTATTAAACCCTAACCTTGATTGAAACCTCAACCTAATTAAACCCTAACTCAAACCATAAATTAAGAATAATCCTAATATAATCAAATTGCAATCCTGAATTATCAATTTTTGCAATCTCCCGCTCTGCAATCTCCCACTCTTGATTTTCAAATTTTCCAGACATGTCTATAGTTTCTGGGGAGGTCTCTACCTCCCCTTAGCCTAACCCCCCTCCCGATATGGAAAAGATTCGCGGCCCTCATGTTTCTATTGTGGCACATGGGGATGTGAGGATTGTGTCAAGTGTGTTCAAACCACTAACAGTGATTCCCACTAATGGGGACAATGGTAATATTAAGGGAGATAACTCCTCCAAGGCTAACTGGAAGAGTGCCCTTATTGGGACTAGGAATAATGCTTTTGAGTCCATCCTCTTGGACATTGCTCAATCTGAAGAAGGAACTGAGATTTTTTTACCAGACACAATAATGGATGAGGTTTCCTCCTAGCTACATCTAGCATTGGTGGGGAGATTCTTTGCTTTCAAGCCCACTATTGACATGGTTTGTAGATGGGCTAATGGTCATTGGAAGCTGAAAGGTAGTGTGAATTTCTCTTCTATGCCTGGAGGTTTATTCCTCTTCAAATTCATGGCTGAGGAGGATTTGATATATGTTCTTTTGGGTCCATGGGCTTATGGAAAACATTTTTTAGCTTTGGCCAAATAGAAACCGAGCTTTGATCCGTCTACAAAACTTAATCGAATGGATCTTGTGTGGGTTCGCATGCCAGGCCTCCCATTGGAATTTTGGGATGAACGAATCTTTTGTTGGATTGATAACTCCTTTGGTAGTTATGTCTCTGCGGACACGGTCACTTTGGCTAAATCCAGGTTAGTTTTTGCTTGATTTTGTGTTAATGTACCCATTAACAAGGCTCTCCCCAACTTTATAACTCTGAAATCTAAATGGGGAAAATGGACCCAGGCCCTTGTTTATGAAAATGCCACTCTGCTTTGTCAAAAATATAGAAAATAGGGGCATGTCAATGCGGACTGCAAAGTCGCGACACTGAAGGAACCCTTGTCAAAAGGGAAAATCCCATCCCTTTCTTCTGGGGAGGAGGAAATGCAGAAGATCCCTAGCTCCAGTAATGCTCTGGAGAACACCAACTCCAATGAGTTGGATGATTATCCATTTACTGAAGGTCTATATGACATGATGAAATCCCCTAGCCCTGCGGTTCAGGAGAATACTAATGGGGAGAAATGTGGGAAGTCCTTTGGCTTCCTGGAGAAAGGTGAAATCTCCCCACTAAGGGATTTCGGTTTGTCTCCTCATGTTTTAGTTTTGGGGCTGGAGTGTAAAACTGATGTTACTCTGTTGTCCTCTGTGTGCATGGACATAGGGAACACAAATAATGCTACTGCTGCTACTAACCAACCTCATGGTGTGGCTATGGAGAAAATTGCGGTTACTATTCAACAACAATTGGAGATAGTGATAGTTACCCCTACGAAGCCTAGGAAAGAGAATGACACCTTTTGCATTTACTCTTCCCAACCAACTGGTGTGGATGACCTTGCTGGAGAAGTCACTAAATTTGTGATTCTCACTCCAGACTCTAAACCATCTGCCTCTAAATCTTAGTTAGATGAGGTTAACAACAAAGACTGGCAGACTCAGAAGAGGAAAACAAGAACCAAGAAAGTTGATGTGGGGACAAATAACAGAGTTGGAAGGGCCTCAGAGAGATTGCCAAGGCAAAAAGATACAACAAGGGAAATTTCCAGTGGATGACAATCAACCCTGGACTCAACCCATCGTAATAGAAAATGAAGTTCCTCTCATGGAACATGAGGGGGTTGAATAGTCCCCAAAAACAATTTTCTCTCATGAAATACATTATGGATCTTAAAATTGATGTCCTTCTTCTGCAAGAAGTTAAGATGACTTATCAAACTTTCTCCTCAATAGCTAATAAAATCTGGTTGGGTTTTTCCTTCTACTACAATGAAGCAGACGGAGCCTTTGGAGGCATTGCTACTATGTGGAATCTTGCTAAGATTGATGGGGAAGCCTATGCGTTTTCTCATAGTTACCTCGTTGTGACCCTCAAAGTTGATAATTATACTTGGCATATGTTTAATATCTATGCCCCAAATACTCATGGAGGAAGGAAAATTATGTGGGAAGAAGTCTTATCTTTAATACTGGAAGATAAAAATTCCTTGTATATGGTAGCTGGTGACTTTAACTCCCATTTGTTCCCTTCAGAGAAACTTGGTGGCCTAATGGACTATAGTGATAGCATGAGCGACCTCTCAGACTTCATCAGCAGGTCTGGCTTGTTTGACTTGGAACTATAGGGTAATCCTTTCACTTGGTCTAACACTCAGAAAGGTAATCTTATTTAGGTTTTTTTTAGATAAAGTGTTGGTCTCTGTGGGTTGGGATTTGGGGTGCAATGCTTCTCTTAGTGTCGTCCCTAGGACTGTTTCTGATCATAGCCCAATTCTTCTCCAATGGATGAATAAGACTTTCTTTGGCCCTCACCCCTTCAGATTTGAGATTATGTGGATGACACATCCGGATTTCAGAAATTGCATAAAAAACTGGTGGAGCTATCTGATCCAAGGGTCAGCTATGTACAAAATCTCCCAAAAACTTGATCTCATTAGAAAGGAAGTTAGAGAGTGGTCCAAATCTAGCTTTGGTGACATTTTTAAGAAAAAAAAGGAGATTGGGGTTAAGCTTGATAGCATCCAAAATCTAATGGCCTAGAGTAATCTTCTACAATCATTGCATGAAGAAGAGGAAACTTGGAGGAGGAAGTGGAAAGATAATTAAAGCAAAGAAGAAATATATTGGAAACAGAGGTCTAGAGTTCAATGGCTAAAGGAGGGTGACAAGAATTCATCTTTTTTCCATAGGACGACTAGCAGACCCAAGAAAAGAAACACCATCAAATGCTTATTGAATGAAGTCAATCAAGAGGTTACTGATGAAGATAAAATTGGTGAAATATTTGAACGCTATTTTAGACATATATACTTGGATAATGGTAGTTTCCTCTCCATTGACGTGTAGGACAGACTTTTGAGTCATCTCCCAACTACTGTTAGTGCGAAGGACAATAATCAACTCTTAGCCCCTATTTATGTGGATGAAGTTAAGATGGAAGTGTTTGCTATGGGCACATATAAGGCCCCCGAGCCAGATGGTTTTCCTTTGGATTTCTTTAAGGAATACTAGGACGTTGTCAGCTATGATATGACCATGGCAGTCAGAGACTTTTTTAGAACTGGTAAACTGCTGAAAAAGTTGAATAATACCTACATTTCTTAGTCCCCACAATCTAGGACCTGAAGTGTATGGCTGACTTCAATCCTATAAGTCTATGCAACACTGTCTACAAGATTTTCTCTAAAGTTCTGGTTAATCGACTGAAGCCACTTTTGGACAAGATCATTAGCAGATGCCAAAATGGATTCGTCGCAGGAAGATAAATCCTTGATGTTGCTATTACAACCCATGAAATTATCCACTCAATGGAAAAAAGTAGGAACCAAGGTATGGCTTTCAAGTTGGACATTTCTAAGGCATATGATAGAGTCAAATGGAAATTTCTTTACTTGGTTCTATCTAAATTTGGCTTCAATGATAAGTTAATTGGGATTGTATGGGAATGTGTTGAGCCGGTCCACTATTTTGTCCTGGTCAATGGGATTCCTTGGGGATTATTTACAGCTAGAAAAGGCATCAGGCAAGGTGATCCTCTATCACCCTATCTTTTCATTATGGTTGTTGAAGTCCTTAGTAGGAATTTTCTGTATCTTTCACATACAGGTAGGATTCAAGGAATCAAAGTTTCCTTTACTCTACCCCCCTCAGTTCTACAACAATTTGTGGATGACACTTTCCTTTTTGGAAATTCTTCAGTGGTTGAAGCTAGAGAATGGAAAGGCCTCCTTCATGATTATGCCAATGGCTCTGGGCAATGTATCAATTATCAAAAAAGTAGTATCTATTTCTTTAACACCAAGGTGGGTTTGCAAGCTAAGATCTTGTCTATCTTGGGCTGTCAAAGTGCTTCTCTACTGGGAACCTACCTTGGCCTCCCCCTCACTATGAAGGAGGTTACTCCTATTTTTTGGAATAATATTCTGGAGAGGATGCAAAAAAATCTTGCGGGTTGGAAGGGTAAGCTCATTAGTAGTGCTGGTAAATGGCAATCGCTCTCAGCCTCTCTCCAAGGGATCCCAATTTATTTCCTCTCTCTCTTCAAAATTACAGGCTCCATGGCAGAGAAACTAGAAATAATCCAAAGGACCTTCTTATGGACTAGCGTTGAAGATAAAAAAATATTGGCTCTTGTCAATTGGGACACTATCTGTCGTCCTAAGTGCCAAGGGGGCCTAGGGAAACCAAGGATGCTTTTCCAGGGCCCTTGACTTGAATGGTCTCCCCTCTGGGTCAAAGATATGGAACAATATTCTCAAATGCAGATCGCTTATTAAGGAAGGTCTTAAATGGAAAATTGGAAATGGGAGATTAATAATATTCTGGGAGGACCGGTGGATTGGGGACAAACCCCTCACTGACAAGAATTTCAATATACTAAGGGAGCGGGCTATGCCCTTCTTTGGCACTTATATTGTAGATTATATTACCCCCAAAGGTAAATGGAAAAACCTTGATCAAAGTTTCTTAGATAGGCCTGACCTTCTTCCAAAGGTTGTTGAGATTTAATCATTAATAAATAAAGTGAGGCTTCCTCTTTTTCCTAAGGAGGATAAGTTATTTTGGATGAAAAATCACACGGGGGCCTTTTTGGTTAAGTCTGCTTACCATATGTTGTTAAAATTTGATGGTGATGAGAATTGTTGGAAGAAGGTTTGGAACCCACAACTCATCCCAAAGATTAACTTCTTTTGGTGGGCTTCTAATCATGGTAAAATTTAACTCTAGACAACCTTGTTAAAAAGGCTTTTCAACTTCCCAACAGGTGTACCCTTTGTAAATAGGAAGAGGAGACAATCTCTCATCTTTTCATCCACTGCCAATTTGCTTCCCAAGTTTGGAAAAATGTCCTTCAAAAGTTCAGCATCCAAAGGGTGTTTCGCAGGGATATTCAAAATTTTGTTATTAATTGGAGGTGCCCTTCAAACCATCCCCTTATCAAAAAAATTTGGTAGCAAATTCTGCCTCATATTTGGCGGTGTCTGTGGAAAGAGAGGAATAACAGGATCTTCAGGGATAAGGAGAGTAGTGTTAACAGTGTGCTGATAACCCTTAATAAACTCCTATTGGACAACATCTCTTTTTGTAGATGGAAAACTCCTAGTAGTCCCCCAACCGGTTGAGACAATGTAATTTCTAGAATATGGAAACTTCCTAGGGACTTTCACAAGTTTGATAATTCTAAGAAGGTTGCCAGATACAACACAAAATGGAAAGCTCCTAGACCAACCTGGTACAAGCTAAATTTTGATGGGGTGGCCAGAGTTGGAAAAGCGGCTAGGGGTGGTGTCATTAGGGACCATAATGGCAGTCTAATAGCAACCTACATAGGGAATTTAAAAGAACACACAAATAATCAGGTGGAAGGTATGGTGCTTCTGTGGGGTCTTAAGATTACACTGTCGATCAACGTCTGAACCTTGGAAATTGAGGGTGACTCTTGATTGATAATTGAAGCCATGAAAGGTACAATGTCAGTTGGATGGTTAGTTCAAGGGATAATTGATGACATTAGATCTCTCCTTATTGGGTTGGAGGAGTTCACTCTACAGCATGTATTTAGGGAAGGAAATGTGGTTGTTGATAGTTTGGCTGCTATGGGACTTGATCATGAGGGGCTATGTTGTTGGAGGAAGGAATTCTCCTTTCCTCTATTTACATTGTCCCTCCTAAGGAATGATTCTTGCCCAGTTCACCATGGAAGCTAATAAATTTTTCTTTTAGCCTTGGCTTGGAATTTACTAACTTTAGTTAGTGGTCTTGGCAGGGTTTTAAATTTCAAAAATGGTCGTTGTTGTACGAGAAGGCCTATGAGAAGGAAATGCCATGTGGAATGTACTTTTTTTTCTTGAATGCTGCTGTGACATTTCATGATGAATCTAGTGGCCGAAAGGCTCATTATTTTTTGAACCCCTTCGATATTTGTGTCACCTCCATCGGCCTCACATATTTTATTTTATTTTATGTGACGTTCGGATTTATTAACGTCCCCATTTTTTATCGAGCGATGGAATTCTCGCACGAGGGAACTGCCAGTTTTGAGCTAGATACGGGGGTGAAACTAATTGTAATAATTTCACAGATTATAAGTTTTTATCTTGTTATTATTTTGTTGTGTTCAGTTCTAAATTGGGGTTTTATTGCAATTGCTCTGCAACTCTCATTCTCACTTACAATCCAGCTAACAATTGCTCTGCAACTGCTTTTTCTTATCACCATTTGCTTGTTGTTGTCATGGGTGGAGATCATGTTTGTGTTGAGTCTAACAAATTCAATGAATGGAAGGATGACACCATCTTGCATATTTTCAAAGATGGAGGAATTACCCAGTTCATGGAATGTATGTCGGGGTTTGACGAAAGTCTCTCTAAACAATTTGTCACCTCTTGGACTGCAAGAAGGGTGACAATGGGGAGTATTTCCTTTGAAGTGAATGAGGAGGTTATTGCTAAGGCGACTAGTCATGCAATGGATGGGTGAAAATAGAAGAAAACGAGCAAATTTTTTGACCAGACCAGCCTCAACCAATTCTTTCATGGGGATGAACGACCTGTCAAAATTTGTGGTGGCTACAACCGCGAGCAGCTTCCAGAACCCTGGGACAAAGTGTGCATGGTCGTGATGAAGTGTTTCACTCTTGAGGGGAGATTCGATGTGTATTACTATTACCATCTTCCTTTTCTCAATCATCTCAAGAATCACAAAAATATTTTAATTCCATTTTTTCTTTTGCACTCTCTGGAAAACACCGTGAAAGATGTGGTTGAAGCTATGAATTTGGGTAGGAATTTTACCATTCTGCACCAAGGGCTTATGTTTAGACTCTACCATTTTCACCTAGCCCTCTGCCTTCCTCGGCCCATTATTGTTGAAGAAACCCCTATCTCTTCTACTTCGTCGTCAACCAGTATCATGGATACCCTTGGCCCCAACAAGAAAAAAGTGTATTAAAAACCTAGCCTTGAAAACCCCTCCCCAAGACACATCCCCTAATACTGGGTCTGTTGAAAAGAGGAAGGATAAGAAACGTAATGCTCCAACCCCAAAAATTAAATCCAAAGCTTCAAAGAAAACCAAATTCAGGCTGCAACAAATCAACTCAGACATTGAAATTACAGAGGAGACAAGTACTCCTCGCAGGTCCAATAGACTGTTACTAAGCCTGAAAAAGAGAAGAGTCCCAAGGAGGCCTCTGAGTTTGATAATAGAGGGGAAAGTGAGAACAAGAGAAAGGATGAGAAGGATGTGGAGGAGGAAGCCCATTCTTCTTCTGTTAGTAGCTCCTCCCATGTCTCTGAAACTTTGAAAATAGGTTCTTTGGGTCCTTCCCATGTTAGGGCCAAGGGGGTTAAGACTAGGGCCTCGACCATTGCTAAAGGGAAGGCCCCCATGGAGGAAGAAAGCAACAAAAAATACATTGTCTAGGAGAAGGTTGACAAACTTAAAAACAAAATGGAGAATTTAGAAAAACGACTTCATGATGTCACCCGCTTCGCTCTGAAGATTATGCACAGATCTACCACCACTCTATGCCTGTTACAGAAGGATAATTCCATTGACAATGTTGTGGAGGACATTGACCGCAAGGAACTTTTCAAGTTCCTCACTAAGGATTGGGCTACTATAACTCTGATCAAGCCATGCAGAGGAAAAAAAGATTAGGGATGCAAGATGTTTTGCATTTTGGTTGGGAATGGCCTTACTGGCCATCCTATCTTTTTGATTTCTCTATTCATAATTTTACGGTTTATATGTTTAATTCTAACTGGTATGTCCCCTGGTGGTCTTGGTTAAGAATTTTTTAAACTTGGGTTTCACGATGGACATTATTAGTAGTATAGTCAATGGTTTAGCGATATGCACTTTTAATTATACCGATGCTAAGTGTAGGATGGTTAGTTTTCTCAAGATGTTTGTTGGTACTATGGTTACCCTGCTCATGATTATGATGTGGTTTTTGATATGGAATGGTTAGGGTGTCTGGTTCAGTGTTTTGATTTTGTTGTTAATGTGCAAATGATGGCTCGTAGGGCCTTGTATTAAAGGGACAACACCCTAGTTTTGCTGCTTTTTATATCAAAAACAATAATCCTAATTGAAGTCACACTTTTACTTTGATTAAACCAAAACCTTATTAAAATTTAACACTGATTTAACCCTTACCCTAAATAATTAATATTATAAACTTAAGATTATTGTTAATTATTATTATATATTAATAATTAATTAGGATTAGGACTATAATTACAATTAATTATATAATATTTATATACTAACAATATTCAATATATTGTATTTTATATAATAATATTAATCATATTTATTAATTATAAACTTAGGGTTACTTTTATAAAATTAAATATAATATTAATATGATATACATATTATAATATAATATTAATATAAGATAATAAAAATATGTAATATAATATTATTAATAATATATATTAATTATAAACTTAGGTCTATGTTTATAATCTATAATTATAACATAAATAATATTAATTTATTTATCTTACATGTTCCATTTCCTATTGTTATATAAAATATGTGGAGAGATATCTTTATTGATGTGTCTATTTAATTTGTGTACATATTATTTATGTGAAATAATGAAAAATTAAATAAACGCTTCCATAAAAATATCTCTTGAGATGTTTTACACATATTATTAGTTCCTGTCGATAGATAGGTTTACTATTGCATCCGTTGCATTTTCTTTTCAAATAGTCACTTGGCCAATCAAATTGCATTGCTTAAAATATTTTTGTTTTTTTCCTATAGTTGGGATTTAAGCACATATTTTTTGTGCTTGAAAATTATGGTTTATCTCTTTTTCTATTGGTTGGAGTAGGTTGATTTTTCATTTTCATTTAATTAAATTAGGAAAATAGGGGGACATTATATATTATGGAAAATATTTAATCGGTGTATGCAAATTGTGCAAGCTTTGGTGGCAGGTTGGTGTGTACTATAGCAGTGAATCCATGTTTAATGCATTAAATGCAAGCTTTGTGAAATGTGTTGGACAACTAGAGGGTACACAAGTAGTGAATGCATAGTTAATTCATGAAATTTGAGGTGAGTGTTGGGTTTTATTTGTGGTTATTCTCATTTGTTTATTGTTTGTTTAGAAGCTTTGCGTTTTTAGCTTTGGTCTTCCATCTTCGATGTTTGTTATTATGTGCAGCGGTTGAATGGGGGAGGAGCCATCAGAATGGTGTATTACTAGTGAGTGGCTTGTCTATTGTTTGTGGTACTTGATAAGTAGGAGTATTGGTCGTTGTTATAGGGAAAACTGAGTGGTTTGAGCAAGGACTTGTCGATTTTGGAGGGTTTAAATGCATTAACTATGTGTTAATTCCTTGAGTGGCCAGTAGTCTACTAGCAAAGCTTCCAAAATTTTGTATTTAATGTTTGAATGTCTACAAAAATTTATCATGATGGTTTATTTTTTTGCAAATTTTATTGTGCTTCTGTGTTTCATGTTTATGAACAATGTATTATATGTCATGGAGTGTGCTCATTTATCTAATTTTTTTGTGAAATAGGAACCAATCCTTACAATTGGAGACAGAGGTAAAGATTTATACGGCTGCAAATATAGTTGGTTGTTGAACAAGGAACTAGAAGGTGAAATTCTTGTATCATTCTTCCCCTTTGTTTGCAATGAATTCAGTGAACAATAAAGGAGAAGCTTGGTTCAAGAATCTAACTTACATAATAGATAAATGAGCATAGTGAATGACATGCCATGTAATTCATAAACATGAAACTATTTTTTTCCCAAAAGAAAGTTACTATTACAATCGTTAAATTTTCTTTTGAAATAGTTGCTTGGTCAGTCAAATTGTATTGTTTAAAATATTGTTGTATTTTTTCTATAGTTAGGATTTAAGGACATATTTTTGGTGTTTGAAAATTATGTTTTATCTCTTTTTTTATTGGTTGGAGTAGGTCTATTATTCAGTATCGTTTAAGTAAATTAGGAAAATAGGGGGACATTATGTATCTTGGAAAATATTTAATCAATAGATGCAAATTGTGGGAGCTTTGGCGGCGAGCTAATGGGTCCTAAAGCAATGAATTCATGTTTAATCCATTAAATGCAAATTGTGTGAGGTGTGTTGGAGAGCTGGTGGGTATGGAAGCAATGAATGCATAGTTAATTCATGAAATCTTAGTCGAGTGTTGGGTTTTATATGTGCTAATTCTTGTTTGTTTATTGTTTTTTGAAAATCTTGCGTGTTTTCAGCTTTGGGTTCCTCTCTTCCATGTTCTTTATGAATGCATGTTTAATGCATTAAATGCAAGCTTTGTGAAATGTGTTAGATAATTGGTGGGTACACATGCAGTGAATGTATAGTTAATTCACGAAATCTTAGGCGAGTGTTGGGTTTTATCTATGCTTATTCTCGTTTGTTTATTGTTTGTTGAGAAGCTTATGTGTTTTTAGCTCTGTGTTTCCATCTTCGATGTTTGTTATTCTTCATAACTTTGAGCAACTGAATGCTTTGAGCAAGGTCTTGTCGACTGTGGAGGAATTCAATGCATTGACTATGTATTCATTGCTTGAGTGGGTACTAGCCTATCAAAAAAGATCACAAAGTTCGTATTTAATGTCTGAGTGTTTGCAGAAATTTATCACGTTGGTCTATTTTTTCCCAAATTTTGTCATGTGCCCCTAGTATTAATTTGCTTGTAAGCAAAGTAGCAAAATAGAAGTAGATGATAAATTTTGCAGATAACTGTAATGCATTGTAAAACAATGAATGCATAGTTAATGCATTAAATACTATGTCAATACTAGCACAATTGTTATGTTTTCTAAGCCTAGGGTTAGATTGCTAAATAGGTGTAAACGGGAAGGCTTATGTATGCTTGGACGTTCTGCATACTTGGTGCATTGGGACTAATTGCATGGATGGTAAGAATGGTGGGCCTATTACATGTAGACATGTGAGAATGTTCACTTGAAACAAATTTGTGGCTAGGTTGATGCATTGTGCTATGATCTAAAATTTTTGTGAAGAACACTTTGTAAATTAATTATTATGGCTCAGGAGACTTTGTAGTCTGCAAGTGCTTCTAATTTAAGCAGGGGGAAGACGATCGTATCAATGAAAATGTCTTGATAAATGATGCAGAGTAGGGGTGGTTAGCTTCAATATGATCTAAAACAACCAATTCTTCAAACCTTCAAGTATTTAATTATAGGTTCTTGCAAACAAGGCCTCAACTTCTAGTAACACTCCATAAACTGTTTTCCCACCATAATTATCAAACCAAAATTCATACCCATAATATAAAAAAAAAATTGGATACCCATTTGGAAGTTCTAAAACATACTCAAAATTTAGGGGTGGTTTTTTTGGAATGACAAATCCAAAAATCTGTTGCTATGCTTTGTAAGAGGCCTAATTAGGCATGTTCAACTAGGTCACAACAAGGATTTCACTCTCCAAGCCTCAATTCTTCAAACCAATGAATCAAAAATGTCTTATAGGGTTTTTCTTAACATTTCCAAGAAATTCAAGCAACTTTCCAAGTGTTCTTCCCCAAACCCTAAGTCCTATGTGGTTCTAATGCCTACTTGCTTAACAAACTTGGTAGTAACAATTTAAGGTTTTTCAGCCATAAATTTCAATGAAGACATGATATCAAGACTATAAATATATTTCCAGACACCCATTTGGGCCTTATACAACATATCTTAGAATCAAGGTAGGTTATTTTGTACAAAAGCCTTCAAAATTGACTTGTTTGCTCACTATTACCCTAACAAGGGTTTCAAACCTGTTTGCAATAAAATGAGAATAACTCCATCAAAACTTAATGAAATTGAGTGAAATAAAAAATAAGAGAAAGTAGATTCAAATAAATTTCATTTCCAATTGGTATCATGCCATGAAGTGACCATACATGTCTGTACCACTCATCTGAACAAAGAAATTTGTTTTTGAATTGTAGAAAACAAAGTACTTTTATTACTTCAACTTCCAAAAATTTACAACCAACCTTGCCTTCGACCACACAAGGATTTTTTAAAGATTTTACCTCATTTTCCAATGGACATCAACCACTTTTCAACTTACAACTATTCAAATTCTCACTTTATGCAACATTGACCCTTCATATTCCACATTGTGCAATTTGACAACATTTTTGTAAACTTGACAATTTATACAACTTGACTCTCCAACCCACCTAACAATCTAATATTGACTCAAACACACATGAAATGGTCTTAAATGACCTTATTACATGGAAAAACATCAAACCAAGCCAAAATATTAACTTACGCCTACTAGACCTAAGGTGCTCCTGCACCATACTCCTAGGGAAGATTAAATTTGAGGTCCACCTCAAAAAGGAATCTTCTTTCTTGTCTTCCAGTTCCTGTGCATGCATGCATTATTTCCTTTATCAATTGGCACACTTGTGCTTTTTGGTCCAACAACATGATTTTTGAGCCAAGGCCAACTTGGTACAATGTAGCCGTGTTTTTTTGTTTGTTTTATTGCTCTAGCTTGACCTTGGATTGTAATTGTAAATTTATTGTCTCTTTCATCCACTTTGTCTTTGGTACCTGCACATGAAACAAACGTATTAAAGAAAACTTATTCTTCTTCATAATTCACTTCTTCATCCACCTCATGTTGTTTTCCACACATTATTTTCTCTTCATGATTCTCCAAAATATTTGGCTTAACCTCAACCTTATGCAGCCATTCATTTTCATTTTTGAATTGCTCATCCATTCTTCCATTCTCCTTGACATCAACATTATCAACTCTTGGTTCTTCTCTTGAGAACCATGCCATCTCCTTATCCTCCATGACTCTCTCTTCTCTTTGGACTATCCTTGAGTCCTCTACAACTTATTTTGTTGTCTCTTCTTCTTCCTGAACATCACCCACTTCAATATCAATGTCACCATTACTTTCATTAGTTTGAGAAAATTCAAAAGAAAATTCTTCCATTTCTTTTTCAAACAACATGTTACTTTAAAAATGTGTTACATCATCCATTACCTCATTTTTCCTTGCCTCATACTACTGTACTTTCTTCTTCCCACTTAACAATAAGCTTTCAATTCCTATGCACTCATCCTTCAAGGCTATTAATGCATATTTCATTCCATCGTTTCACAACTCATATGTGTTGTTTTTGCTGTTATACTTTTCTGCCCTATTAGAATGCTACAACCTTCCAAACACAATGTGACATACATCCAAATGCATAATATCATAAACTATTTCATCCTTATAACTGCCTATATGAAACTCAACTTTGCATTGCTTACGTACAGTTACCTGATTACCTGTTTGAAGCCAAGTCACTAAATAGAGTGTGGGGTGTGGTATTCTTTCCAAACCCAATTTATTTACCATATATTTAGAAATAATATTATCCATACAAATATCTGAGATCACAACTTGACAACATTTACCTTTAAACTTGCAGGTAGTCTAGAATAAGCTTTCCTTTTCCATCTTTCTTTCTTTCTTGGATTTCATTTCCTCCTCCTGTATCATCTTTTCCATTTCTTCCTCTTGTAGCTTCTTTACCATTTTGAACAATCTATTTAATAATTAATATGCCCTTTTCCCATTTTTTTTCTTATTAATAGCCATCTTGAAATATCATATCTCACTCAACCATATTAGCCAAAATAATATATCATTTGACAAAGATCTTCTATATCTGATACCAATTTTATGTAGATTAGGGGTGGTTAACTTCAATATGATCTAAAAAAAAAAATTCTTCAAGCCTTCAAGTATTTAATCGTAAGTTCTTGCACACAAGGCCTCAACTTCTAATAACACTCCATAAATTGTTTTCCCCCCATAATTTTCAAACCAAAATTTATACCAATAATATAAAAGTTTTTTTGGATACCCATTTGGAAGTTATAAAACATACTAAAAATTTAGGGGTGGTTGTTTTGGAATGACAAAGCCAAAAATCTGTTGATACACTTTGTAAGAGGCCTAATTAGGCTTGCTCAACTAGGTCACAACATGGATTTCACTCTCCAAGCCTCAATTCTTAAAACCAATGACTCAAAAATGTCATATAGGGTCTAACTTAAAATTTATAAGCAATTCAAACAACTTCCCAAGTTTTCTTCTCCAAACCCTAAGTCTTATGTGGTTGTAATGCCTACTTGCTTGACATACTTGGTAGCAGTGATTTGAAGTTTTTTGGCCATAAATTTCAATGCAGAAATGATATCAAGAATGTAAATATATTTTTAGACACCCATTTGGGCCTTATACAACATATTTGGGAATCAAGATAGGTTATTTTGTACAAAAGCCTTCAAAATTGACTTGTTTGCTCACTATTACCCTAACAAGGGTTTCAAACATGTTTGTAGTAAAATGGGCATAAATCCATAAAAGATTAATTAAATTGAGTGAAATAAAAAATAGAAGAAAGTAGATTCAAATATGTTTCATTTCCAATTAGTCTCACACCATGAAGTGACCGTACCTTTCTGTACCACTCATCTAAATAAATAAAAACGTTCTGGAATTGTAGAAAACAAAGTACTTTTATTGCTTCAACTTCCAAAACTTTACAACCAACCTTGCCTTCGACCACAAAAGGTATTTTTAAACATTTTACCTCATTTTCCAATGGACATCAACCACTTTTCAACTTACAACTATTAAAATTCTCACTTTATGCAACATTGACCCTTCATATTTCATATTGTGCAATTTGACAACATTTTTGCAAACTTGACAACTTATGCAACTTGATTCTCCAACCCACCTAGCAACCTAATATTGACTCAAACACACATGGAATGGTCTTAAATGACCTTATTACATGGAAAAATATAAAACCAAGCCAAAATATTAACTTACACCTACTAGACCTAAGGTGCTCCTGCATGAATAACTATAAGTATTGCTCGCTATTATAGGGAAAACTAAATGGTTCATTGCTTTTGTTCCAGTGAGCCCTCTATCAAAGGTTGTGCAATTTGAATTTAGCTATTAAATATTTTCCAAAATATATAATGTCCTATTTTTCTAATTTACTTAAACAAAAATGAGTAGTAGACCTACTGGCATTGAATGCAATGGTTGTAGATTTATTGACATGCGTGCCATTTCCAATGCACATAATACAATTGCAATAGTGACTTTCTTTGATCACAACAGTAACTTGCCTCTGAGCAAAATTCCATGCACATGAAATGCATGATGGCAGTAAAGTTGACACAATTTGCATTCAATTCTTAATTTTAGCATTTTCATTTATAATACTTGCTTGGCCTATGAAATTTGATTGTCTTGCAGTAGGTCTACTATTGATTTTAGTTTTAGTTAATTATGAAAATATGGGAACATTATATACTTGGGATTTATGGACATATTTTTCATGTTTGAAAACCATTATTTATCTCTTTTGCTATTGGTATAGCTATACTGGAGGTTTAAATATTAATTAATTTCCTTTCAAGTATTTATCCATTTACATCATTGAAAAGTCCCATAAAAAACAATTGGTATCAAACCATTAAAGTGATGCATTAAGGAAGGGAAACGACATTGAAAAGTGACTTGAGAAACACAATATGTCGAGGCTAGTGGTATGAAGCAATCCCAATACCTTGTAGTGTGTCAGTGGTGAATAGGTGTAAACGAGAATACTTGTCTATGCTTCATTGTGTTGAATACATTCTAGATGTCAACTGAGTGCATGGATAGTGAGAATGGAAAAGGTGTTACATGTGAACATGCGAAAATATAGACTTGGAACAAATTTGTCCCTTGATTGATGCATTCGAATAGTAGTCTGTTGTTGCTACATAAAGCAATATTGTTTTAGATCTTGTTTGCTGTGGAGGCTTACAATGCATTAACTATGGCTTGATTGCTTTGATAGGCACTAACCTAGCAGCAAAGCTTGTAAAATTTGGATTTAATGACTAGATGTTTGCGAAAATTCATTGTGTTGTTCTATTTTGGTTCGCGTCTACCATTTTGCTGCCAAAGCTGGCACAATTTGCATTTAGACATTAAATATTTGCATCAACCTACACTTCTCTTTTTTATTATGCTTTTGTTCTTGGCTCTTTTGTCTATATCACTATATCTCATGTTTTGTGACTTAAAACTTTTTGCTGCTTTTATTTTGTAGTTGACATCTTTTTCCTTTATATGCTAGACAATACTTTATTTTCTTATGTTTCCATTTAAATGGATTAAACTCTGATATTACAGCTTTTTAGTATGCAATATATTAACAATATAAAACATACATGTTTTTAAAGGGAAAGTTGCTACTGCACATATTGCATTTCAATTTGACATACTTAGTTGACCAATCAAATTTATTTGACAAATTTTATAATGTGTTTCTATTTTGCTTATTTGCTTACACAAAGAAGAGTAGCAGAACTATTGCATGCAATAGAAACAAAGATAAATGATAGATTTCAAGCATGAAAGATTCAGTTGATACTTGATTGAGTTCTCTTTGAGCTATTTTACTAGTTACTTAGTTTCTATGGATAAATTAGTAAGCAACAACATCCACTTTATAACAAAACATAGTGAATGCAGTGGGCACGTTTACTATTGTATTTGTTGAATTTGCTTTTGAAATAGTTGCTTGATCAATGAAATTGAATTGTTTAAAATATTTTTATCTTTTTTCGACAGTTGGGATTTAAGGACATATTTTATGTGTTTGAAAATTATAATTTATCTCTTTTTCTATTGGTTGGAGTAGGCCTATTATTCATTTTTGTTTAAGTGAATTAGGAAAATAGGGAGACATTATATATTGTGACAAATATTTAATGAGTGCATGCAATATGTGCGAGGCAACAAGATTCAAAATTTTGTTGAAAAACATGATATGTTGTTGTTAATCAAAGGGACAATTCCTAAATGGGAATGCCTATGCATGCTTTCACATTGTACTGACATCAGGACAAGGGCAGCCACTTAAGTGACTTTGTATAATGAATACAGTTGCAGCAAGTTACTATTGCAATTGTTCAATTCACTTTTGAAATAGTTGCTTGTCCAATAAAATTGTATTGTTTAAAATACTTTACTAGTAGGCTAGTGCCTATCCAAGTAATGAATTTAGAGTTAATACATTGTATGCTTGTACAGGGAAGAAGACCTTGCTCAAAGATCTAAAAGAGTTTTGCTTTATCTAGTAACAATAGACTACAAGATATTGGAATTGGTCCCTACCACTAGTACTACAGTGAAGCCCTTGATGCAATGTTTATATTATAGAATTTTATCCATTGGCAAGGGTTGTGTATCAAGCGTAATGAGCAAATTTTCAACAATAAAGCCCTTATACTTTTTATTTAATTCTTAAACATTTGGAAAAATTCATTGTTTGCTTGTGTGTATCATGTTTATGAATAATATGTTATATGTCATGGACTGCACCCATTTGTCCCCTTAGCCCTTGTAACAACAAGAAATAATTCTGGTTATAAAGTTTCACAAACAAACAGAAAACTTGGAGAGTTGAAAACATACGAACTCAAAAAACAATAAACAAACAAGAATTAACTATGCATTTACTGCTTGCATACCCACCAGCTCTCCAACACATCTTGGACATTTTGCATTTAATGGAAATAAAACCAAAAGTGTCTAGATTATATAATTTGATTCATTTGCAAGTGTTATGTATCAATTGCATCGACTACATTTTGAGTGACAAAGCTCACATATATTGGATTTAATTCTTAAATATTTGGAAAATTTATTGTGTGTTTCTATGTTCCATGTTTATGGATAGCATATTGTATGTCATGGACTATGCTCATTTGTCTAAATTATAGTTGTAACAAGAACCATTGGTTGCAATCGAAGTAGGGGACAAAGATTTATATCACTGCAAGTAGACTTAGTTCTTGAACAACAAGTTGTAAGGTTAGATTCTTGTATCATTCTCCTGCTTTCTTTGTAATGAAATTTAATTCTTCCAATGTGTCTAAGTATTATGTATTGGAAGATTTGTGAACAATAAAGAAGAATGTTGGTTCAAGAATATGACTTTTCAAATAGACATATGGGCATAGTGAATGAAATGCCATGTAATTCATAAACATGAAACTATTTTTTCCTGATAAGCATGTTGCTTTTGCAGACAAAAATATGCATGATTGTAATCATGGGATATGCAGTTCATTGGTTAAATATTAGTGAAACATGAATTGCATCTAAGTTTGTGAGGATGATGAAATAAAGGAGCTATTTTGGCCTGAAGAGAATGCAACGAAGTGTTATAAAATTTGTGGCATTTGCCATGAATTTAAAATTCATGGTATTTGCCAAAAAATTACAAGTCATGGTATTTTCCATGGATTTTATAACACTTATGACTACATGCACTAGAGGGCAAGAGTGTTTTGATGCATCTGGCTCAGATTTTTCACATGATGATTATGTCCACTACATGCCACGTATACATCTACTTTAGCACGGGTCACCAAGAAATAATCAACCTACTGCATTAATCATGTATTCACTATTGTACTGCCAACCAGCTCACAACCAAAGCTTGTGCAATTTGCATGCAAAGATTAAATATTTGGAAAAAAATATAATGTGCTATTTTCCTAATTTACTTGAAGAAAAATGAATAGTAGACTTGCTCCAAAAAATATGTTCATCAGTCCCAAGTATATAATGTTCCTGTGTTTTGCTAATTTTCTTAAGCTAAAATGAATAGTTGACCTACTACAAGAAAACCAAGTTAGATTGGCCAAGTAAATATTATAAATGCAAATGAGAAAATTAAGAACTGAAGTGTTGTCTATAGAAATAAAACCCAAAGCGTCTAGATTATAGGTTTGATTTGTTTGCAAGTGTTATGTATCAATTGCATCAACTGCATTTTGAGCAACAAAGCTCACACAGATTGGATTTAATTCTTAAATATTTGGAAAAATTTATTGTGTGCTTATGTGTTCCATGTTTATGGATAACATATTGTATGTCATGGACTATGACCATTTGTCTAAATTGTAGCTGTAACAGGGACCATTGGTTGCAACCGAAGTGGGGGACAAATATTTATATCGCTGCAAATAGATTTGGTTCTTGAACAACAAGTTGTAAGGTCAGATTCTTGTATCATTCTCCCACTTTCTTTGCAATGCAATTTAATTCTTCCAATGTGTCTAAGTATCATGTATTGGAAGAGTTGTGAACAATAAAGGAGAACGTTGGTTCAAGAATCTGACTTTCCAAATAGACAGTTGGGCACCATGAATGACATGCCATGTAATTCATAAACATTTTTTCCTGATAAGCATGTTGCTTTTGCAAACAAAAATATGCATAATTGTAATCATGGGATATGTAGCTCATTGGTTAAATATTTGTGAAAATCTATAATGTCTTCCTAGTGTCCTAATTTTCTTAAATGAAAATCAATAATAGACCTAGTGTACTAATGATGCATACATTGCTATAGTGCCAAGGAGTCCACTAGCAAAGCTAGTGCAATTTGCATCAATGATTAAATATTTTCCAAGATATATAATGTCCTATTTTCCTAATTTACGTAAACAAAAATGAACAGTAGACCTACTTCAACCAATAGAAAAAGAGAGAAATCATGGTTTTGAAACATGAAAATTATGTCCATGAATCCCAATTAGTATACAATGTTCCCATATTTTGCTAATTTTCTAAAACTAGAATTATTAGTAGACCTACTACAAAACAATCAAATTTGATTGGCCGAGTATTACAAATGCAAATGGGTAAATTAAAATGCATTGAGCCTGTTTTCAGCAATAAAGCTCACACAATTTGGATTTAATTAGTGAATATTTGGAAAAATTTATTGTGCGCTCTTATGTTCCATTTTTTTGAATAGCATGTTCTATGTCATGGATTGTGCTCATTTTTCTAAATTGTACCTATAACAGGAACCATTGGTTGCAATTGAAGTGTAGGACAAAGATCCATATCACTGCAATTAGACTTGGTTCTTCAACAACAAGCTGCAAGGTCAGATTCTTGTATCATTCACCCGCTTTGTTTGCAATGAAATTTTCTTCTTCCAATGTGTTTGAAAATTATGAATTGGAAGAGTTGTGAACAATAAAGGAGAACGCTTGTTCAATAATCTGACTTCCCAAAGAAACAAATGGGCATAGTGTATGACATGCCATGTAATTCATAAACATGAAACTATTTTTTGCTCTATAGCATGTTTCTTTTGCAATCAGAGATATACATAATTGCAATCATGGGATATGCAATTCATTTGTTAAATATTTCCCAGAATTTATGGTGTCTTTCTACTCTCCTATTTTTCTTAAACGAATATCAATAATATAACTAGTGCATGAATCATGCATTCACTATTGTGGTGCCAACTAGCCCACTGGAAAATCTTGTGCAATTTGCATCCAATGATTAAATATTTTCCAAAATATATAGTGTCCTATTCTCCTAAATTACTTAAACAAAAATGAATAGTAGGCCTACTGCAAGACAATCAAATTTGATTGGGCAAGTAAGTATTACAATTGTAAATTCAAGAAAATTAAGAATTCAATGCACATTATGTCAGCTTTACTTTCGTCTGCACTTGTGTATTAACTTCAGTTTACTCTAGTTCCTAAGCTAGCTTTAGTGTTTAGAAAACATGTGTGTACATTATTTTCAAAGTTAACTTAACATCCTGAAGTAATTGGTAGTCATGCACCTACTTTTGCATGTGTACAATTACGAGTATTTGATATAGTTCACTTCTTTGAGTCCTTTATAAACAATGTAATCGTAGCCATTTGAATTTTTTTGAACTGATCCTCAAAGTTATTATACATTGAATCTTTGATTCTCTAAAAAATGAAAAAATAATGTAAACTATTGCTAAAAGCATTGGAAAGCTACTGCTGGGTTATTTTACAACAATTTATTGTTGTTTTGGACAAAATGTTCATTGCATCATCTATGTTTTGTTACTAGAAAATCCTCAATTTTAAAATACTATTTTTTTAGAGAATCCTCTCTCATTTTCTTTTGGCAATATGACATCCAATTTGCCCATTTTTTGATTATTAACTGGATTGATGAACTTTTCACGTTTGTACTAAACCAATGTTTAAAATTTGAAAAATCCCATGAATGGAAATATGACAATGGACAACGCAGACATGATAGCTTGTAGAAATTCAAGGCCTATTCTATGGTTTGTTGCCAATAAGCATTTCATGTCCCTAGGTTTTTGCTAGCAGGCAAGTTACTGTTGCAGTCAGACCAAGTTGCTATTGCAATTGTTTGATGTGTTAGTTTAAGATGTTAACTTTGCAGACAATATATGCATATGTTAATTGAATGCGGAAATGTCCTGAATACTAGACCTAGCTTAGAAATGTTATGAAGGTAGGGCACTATTGCAATATTTTCATTTGCAATTGAACAATAGTAAACAGAGAGAAATTATGACAAGAATAACTAAATACTACATAAATTATAGAATTTCACTGGCACTAATATCAAATGCACATCCAACGATTTGCTAAAATTTGGAACAAAATAGAATAGCGTGATAATTTTTTGTAAACATTGAAACATCAAATTCAAATTTTGTGTCACTCAAGCAATGAATACATAGTTAATGCATTGAATGCCTTTATAGTAGACAAGACTTTTCTCAGAGCATTTAGTTTTTTGTGTGCTAATTCTCATTTTGTTCATTTTCCTTCAATTGCAAATGAAAGCATTGTAATACTGACCATATCCTTGGCTTCGACTGTTCCCTGTTAATATAATAGATAGCATATGTCATCTATTGTGGTCGTTTGTGCAATTAGGAATTTTGGCAATAAGCAATACTTGTAGTTGCAATGGCATAGAGGTACTTGTATCAAGACAAGGGCAAGAAGCATCTACTGCTATTAAAAGGTCCCATTAGAAAACTGTGAACAATTTTCCCTGGTTCTTAGAAAGAGGGCAGCAAAACTAATGAAAAAGGTTTCACTGGTTAATAAGAACTTTATTTGAAGGGCTTATAGCCTATTTAATAATAGACTACCAAGTTTACTCAACTATAACAATTGATTTAGAAAATGTCTTACCCAAGATTTGCATATTATACTATAATACATGAACCGATGGAAAAATTTGTACCAAGCCAACATTATTACACGATGGAGCATACACAAGCCTTTTTGTTTACCCCCGTTTGGCATTGTAACCTTGGTTTGACAGAGTATTGCTTAATCAACTATTGCAATTGGTTTCGTTCGTTGGCATGAGCATATCGTGTTTATTAAGGATCTTTTTGGATGTTCTTGTGGTTTAAGATGTCAAGTTAACTTTGTAGACAATATATGCGTGCACATTTATTCAATGGAAAGATGCCATCAAAACTAAACCTAACTTAGAAATCCTACGAAGGTAGGTTACTGTTGCAATCTTCCTATTTTCAATTGAAACATAGTAAACAAAGCAAAATTATCACAGAAATAACTGAATGCTACATAGATTATAGCAATCAACTAACACCCATATCAAATGCACATCCAATGATTTGTTCAAATTTTCAACACAGTAGACCAACACGATATGTTTTTGCAAACATTCAGACATTACATACAAATTTTGTGAGCTTTGCTAATAGAGAAGTAGCCACTCAAGCAAATTTTTTCAACTTTGGCGGCATGGTGGTAGGTACTGAAGCAGTCAATGAATGTTTAATGGATTAAATGGTCTAACTGTTGGATCATAAACAGTAGTCTATTAAATTTAAATTGTGCAAGATAAACTTTTACAAACATCCAGACATTAAATAAAAGTTATGTGAGCTTTGTCAATAGGCTGGTGGCTATGCAAGCAATGCATACATAGGTAATGCATTGAATGCCTCCATAGTTGGCAAGATCTTTCTCAAAGCTTTCAGTTTTCCTGTCTTAATTCTTGTTTGTTGCAATTCTTCTATTGGTTGGAGTATGCCAATTATTCATTTCTGTTAAAGTAAATTAGGAAAATAAAAGGAGACTATATATTTTGCAAATATTTAATCGTTGAATGCAAATTATGTCATCTTTGGCAGTGGGGTGGTAGATACACAAGTAGTCAATACATGTTTAATGCATTAAATGGTATGATAGGCATATAAAAAAAAATGGTGTATTAAATGCAAATAACATAAGAAATGCATTAAACATTTTTAGTATAGAAATGACATTGACAAGCATGTAAAAAAGCATGATATGCTAGTATTAGTGATAGGAACCATTCCCAATATCTCCTAGTGTGTTGTTTCTAGACAAAGAAATACTCTTTTAGATCTTTGAGCAAGGTCTTATTCCTTGTGCATGCATACAATGCATTGACTCCAAATTCATTGCTTGGATAGGCATTAGCCTACCAACAAAGTATTTTAAGCAATATAATTTCATTGGACAAGCAACTATTTCAAAAATGAATTCAACGATTGCAATAGTAACTTGTTGCGATTGTACTCATTTTACAGAGTCATCTAAGTGGTTGCGCTTGTCCTGATATCAGTACTTCTGTCCTATTGCAACTAGAAGTATTCTTCGTTGTTATAAGGCCTAATTGTACAAATAGGTATAGTAAATGACAAATGACATGAAACAGTTGAAGCCAATGAGTAGGTTACTATTGCAATGGTTTCATTTGCAATTGACAAGTAATAAACAGTTTATCTCCTTTTCTATTGGTTGGAGTAGGCCTATTATTCATTTTTGTTAAAGTTGACTACGAAAATAGGACATAATATATTTTGCAAATATTTAATCACTCTTGTTTGTTGCAGTAGTCACCTACTGCTTCACTTCAACTGTTCCATGTTTATGCATTCCATAGCATATGTCATTTATTGTACTCATTTGTGACGTTTTCTCTTGTAACAACAACCAATGTTTCTAGCCACTAAGTATCACACATATACAGGCAAGCCACTCACTAGTAGTATAGAGTTCCTATGGCTTCTCCCGTGTTTGAATGCTGAACAGACTAACGGACATCGAAAGGGGTTGCACAAAGCTAAAAAAAATAGAAGCTTTTTCAACAAACAATAAACAAAGGAGAATAAGCATAGATAAAACCTAGCATTCGTCTAGAATTTCATGAATTGACTATGCATTCACTGCTTGTGTACTCTTCATCCCTCCAACACTTCTTGCAAAATTTTCACTTAATGCATTAAACATGCATTAATTGCTTGATGATAAAATTTCCAAAAAAAATAGACCACTATGATGCATTCAATGCCTCCACAATTGCCAAAACCTTGGTCAAACCATTCAGTTTTCCCTATAGCAGTGAGTGATACTTTTAGTTATGAACTATCATAAACACATTGATGAGCCACCCAACAGTAGAGCACTCTACCTCTCACTCTCATCGCATTGAAGCACTACACAAAATAACAAACATCGGAGAGGAGAACTGAGAGCTAAAAAAATAGAATCTTTTGAGCAAGCAATAAGCAAACAAGAATAAGCACAAATAAAACCCATCTCTTGCCTCAAATTTCATGAATTAACTATGCATTGACTGTTTTTGTACCTACTAGCCCTCCAATATATCTCACACAATTTTCTTTGTGAGCTTTGTTGATACACTGGTAGTCACTCAAGTAATAAACACATAGTTAATGCATTCAATGCTCCCATAGTCCACAAGACCTTTCTCAAACTATTCAACTTTCCTTGTAACACCGAGAAATACTTGTAGCTATCAATACTTATCACAAACAGACAACACATTCCATGACATCTAATACATTTTTCATAAACATGAACCACAAAAACAATGATAAAATTTGCAAAAAATTAGACCAATGTCATAAATTTCTGCAAACATTAAGACATTAAATAAAAAATTTGCAAGCTTTATTGATAGGCTATTGGTCACTCAAGCAATAAACACATAGTTAATGCATTGAATTCCCCCACAGTCGACAAGACCTTGCTCAAAGCATATGTCATCTACTGTACCCACTTAAACGTCGTTAGCTCTTGTAACAACAAGCCATATTTCTAGTTATCAAGTATCATACACACATAGACAAGCCACTCACCAGCAGTGCACTTTTACAGAATAACAAACATGGAAAAGCACAACCAAGAACTAAAAACACACACAATTTTCAACAAACAATAAAGAAACAAGAATAAGCACAAATAAAACCCAACACTCGCTTGAGATTTCATGAATTAACTATACATTCACTGCTTGTGTACCCACTAGGCCTCCAACACATCTCACAAAATTTTCTTTGCGAGCTTTGATGATAGATTGATGGCCACTCAAGCAATAAACACATAGTTAATCCTTTCAATACAACCACAGTTGGAAAGACCTCGCTTAAACCATTCAGTAGTAGATGACATATGCTATGTAACCATTCAGTAGTTTTTATTAATTATTGTTCCTTTTTTCATTGGTTTTGTTGCTCTTTCTTAAAAACAAAGGAAAAATGTCCCCATCCTACTGTGCTTCTACAGTAGTAAACATATTGACCAATTTCACACGTGCAACAATGCTTTTTTTGACAAAGGTTACAATGTTGGATATGTGTAATTGTTTCCTTTGGAATTTGAAACAGAAAACTGAATACTTTGAACAAGGTCTTGTCAATTATTCCATGTATCTTGGTTATAGAGCATATGCCATCTACTATATCCATTTGTATAGTTAGGCATTACAACAACAAAGAATACTTCTAGTAGCAAGACAAAAAAAATTCTCATACATATGCAATTTTTTTGTTTCAGTGTCAGGCATAGTAAACAAATCAGAATTACGAAAGGGAAAATTCAATACCTTGGTTCGAGCAGATCCACTATTCATTTTTGTTTAAGCAAATTAGGTAAACATGACATTATATATTTTGGAAAATATTTAATCACTAGATGCAACTTGCACAAGCTTTGGTAGTGGGCTGGTTGGAATTACAACAGTGAATGCATGATTTCATGAATTAACTATGCATTGAGTTCTTATGCACCTACCAGTTCTTCAACACATATGTGAAAGTTTTCATTTAATACATTAAACATGTATTCACTATTTCAATATCCAACAGCTCGCTGGCAAAGCTTGTACAATTTGCATTCACTTCTAGAATATATAATGTCTCCTTATTTTCCTAATTTACAAGACTCGATCAAGTATCAACTAAATCTGTGGACAATTTGCATTTTATGCTTAAATATATTTGTCAAACTTTATCATTTGTTTCAATTTTTCTACCTTTATTTTATCTATTCTCTTATTCAAACCATAGTAATAGATTTTGATCAGCCAACTAAGTTTACAAAATGCAAACCAAGTGGTTGCAATAGTATTGGTCTAGTGCTTACTGCATTCATTGAGCATTGATTGCTTTATGTTTATGAATTACATATAACATGTTATAGACTATGCTCATTTGTATGATATGCCTCTGTAATAGGAACCATTGCTTACAATTTAAGTGGGAGACAAAAATCTACATTGTTGCAAATATAGTCGATTGTTAAACAAGAAAATACAAGGTCAGATTCTTTGATCACTATTCCTTTTTTGTTTGTAATGAAAAAAATTAATGTTTATGCAAAAGATCAACTTTTTTTCCTTGCATTTATGTACACAGTGCGTAAGATTTGGTATATATACATATTAAGGCCTATTAGCATTTTCAACAATCTAATACTGTATGCATTCTAAATGGAAACAAGATATCAAAATATAGAAACGATAGACATTGATAGGTATGAATATGCAAAGTGCTCACAAGTATGCAATATAGATAATGTACCAAAAAACAACGGGCTATGTAGAGTAGGCACATTTAAGTACAACATTGGAGACTGCTTGTTTGACTTGTTACAAGTACTGTTGAACAATCAGTATACATCAGTTGAGCTACGGAGAGGAACAATAGATTACTTCTTAAGTTGCTTTGTAAAATGAGATAAAGATGAAATTAGATCATACAACCTTGCACTAGACCCTAAAAGTTTGTATAGACTGGACAAAGTGTATGACTGAGACACATATCTACACAGGATGCACCTTTTCGCGAAACCAGATGTTGGGAACAACGAAATTGGCTTATGGGGATACATACTCTATATTTAGTGGCTATCCAAATGGTTGAATATATAGATATGTGTTTGGTCAAAAACATTAGGGAAAAAGTACTTGCACTTTAACAATGTAGCCGGTTTTCTAGCATATTCCATTCTATTCCATGATACAACCCCTCAAAGTGGGAATTTTGAACCGCTTCTAAGAATTCAGCCACACAATCCAAATGGCCAACAACCAATAAGGTTAAATCAACTTTAAAAACTCATTAGAAACAATCCACAATACCAAACTCCCAATGGTAACAAAAATCAAAAGCTAGAGAATAACAAAAGCAGTCCCATTCATACAATCAAACAAAAGTATCTCAATCATAACTCTATTGTAAGACTGTAACACCTTAAGAGCTTTATTAGAAATAACAATAAACAAAATCAACCTATACCTATGAGATCAAATAAGGAAAAAAAATATGTCAGTAGTAGAGCTTTACGGAAGAACAATTCAAGACATATCGAAATACACATGCACAATCTGCCAAATGTTGTGTTTTAGCAAAGATACTAGAATATTCAAATACAAGCAAAAGGAAATGTATTATGAACTAGTATAGCCAAGATCCATAGCATTGATAGATTGCATATGCCATATATGCTACTTTGCACTAAAACAACTCATGATACGAAAGTATGTTATACCACACAAAATCTGAACAAATAAACCAGTGTCATATGTCCAACTTTTGTCCCAACTAGAAGAATGACTTGTGTCACTTAGAATTGCATTTGCATAAATTTTGGAACTAGGGTACAAAAGATTTCAAATAGGTCTAATAGGTTCCATCATTAATGTCCCTGTTGACATTAGCATTATACAAAAAGCATTACCACAATCAACTAATAACACACAAACAATTGTTATTTCACTCAAAAGATGATTAGAATACAAAAATGCATTTCAAAAAGGCATGGTACAACCCAATCTCGTCATGGAAGCTTTGGCTCAATTGTCAAAAACAACACTGTACAAAATGCAAAATGTCCATATAAACAAAGATTGGAAACATTTTTTGCATACCAATGATGAACTTGAAGAGAATACTAGGCCTGTCGCAATTGAAACTAAGTCAAATAGTGAAATGGAAAATGAGAACCCATCTAAAACCTTGGTCCATGGATTCACTGAATCTAGAAGTATACATAGTATGCAAGACAAAATCATTGAAATCGCACCTACAGAACAAAACTATCTAGTTGGAATCTTTAAAGACAAATACGTTGTTAGATGAATTTCCCAACATTATTCTTTGGCAAGCTATGTGATGATGACATTCTAAAAAACTTTACATACCACAAAATTGCACAATGGGAAGCTTTACAATCAAACAAAAAGTTTGCATATCACACGACAAACATATTTTTCAAAACTATCAAGATACTAATACTACAAGTCTTGTCTACAATGTCTATAAGAATATGAAAGGGCCAACTAAAAGGATACAAGTTAGTTTCCAAGGACGTGAAACACAAACCAAACCTTGAGAGAATTCTAAAATCAGATATTGGGTATGTTGGCTTCAAAAGAATAAGAATATCCCCAAATTATACACAACTTAAGAAAAATGCTTTTGCAATGATATGACAACTAGGACCACCAACATTCTTCCTCACTTTTAGTAGCGTTGAAAAAAATTGGGATCCTTTAATAAACATGGTACAAGAATTACACAATCAACATCAATTAGGTCAAAAAAAACAAGAGTCAATTGCTCAAATGAACATTGACAAATTTGAACTGATCAGGAAGGATCCTATTACTTGTGTATAGTGCTATAGACATAGAATAAACACAATGAAAAAGTTGATGCTTACAGATGAATCTATCTTTGGAAATGTTATTGATTACTTTTCTATGACTGAGTTCCAAAATCGAGGAAATGAGCATGATCATATGCTAATATGGGTGAAAAATGCACCAATCTACATAGAAAACAACAACACGGGCATCATAGCTTTTTTCAACAAGTACATTACTTGTAGCACTAATCCTTTGCAACCTGACTTGGCTAGTTTACAAAGGTGTCACCACACAAAGAGATGTAGGAGATCAAGGAAAACAATTTGCAGATACAATTTCTCTTTTCCACCGATGCGAAAGACACAAATACTTTCACCAATACTAGAAAAGACTGAAACAATAACTTCAAATGTTGTCAACATTTACTCGATATTGTAAAAAGAAAACTATGAAAAAGAATACACTTTAGAATTTTTTTTAAATGATATAAACATGACTGAAATTGATTATATAACAGCTTTGAGCTCTACACTAAACAGGCCAACACTTTTCTTACAAAGAAAATCATCAAAAATATGGAACAATAGTTTTGCAAGGAAAATGCCGCACCTTTGGAAGGCCAATATAGAT
Source organism: Sequoia sempervirens (assembly GCA_007258455.2). NCBI lineage: Eukaryota > Viridiplantae > Streptophyta > Pinopsida > Cupressales > Cupressaceae > Sequoia > Sequoia sempervirens. The sequence goes on along the minus strand of VDFB02105785.1, from coordinate 292,481,191 downwards.
GCCCAGTTCATGCTTAATGCATATGCCACAACAATGTACTACATCTCTTACATTGCAAAAGTAGACAAGTCAATGACATATGCATTCAAAAGAATACATAAGGACCACCAGCAAACGAATATTGATGCAATAAAAATGATAGGTAAACTTGGAAATGCATTGTTGAACTTGCAACAAATGTCAGCATAGCAAGCTGCTCATATTGTTTTATCACTTCCACTAAACTTTAGTTCAAGAAAATAAATTTCCATTGACATGCGGTCCTATAGTGATCGTACATTCATTCTAAAATCCATCAAAAAAGTAAACAATGAACCATATGAATCAGAGAACATACTCTCAAAATCTATAGTGGACTATTATTTAATACATCCTCAAACATTGATAGACACATGTCTTGCTATGCTGAATTTGTTTCAAGTTACAATAAAAATGGAACTACAATTGACCCAAAAACTAAACCAAGTGTAATACAATTTATTAACTTCAACAAGCACTTTGATCTAGAGAATCATCATAGAGAGATTAATGATTTATGTACCGTTTACAACGAACGAGAGTACATTAAAACAAAATTTTGACTCATGGGAACATGCATACATGCACCATGAAAAAACCATTATCAAAAATCATGCAAATTTCACTCGCAACACAAGTTTTGCATGGGGTGACATAGAAAAAGAATTCAAAGATGTTGAGTCCCTCGATGATGGAAACAACGATAAGTCATTGACAACAAGAAAAGCTAGGCAAACAGAACAATATGACATTCAAACAGACCTTCCAAACATAGGGTGCATAAAACCAAATACAATGCCACACAATGCATTTGAAATTTCTAGACACCCACAGATAATTGACAACAATGAATAATACAAACTAAAGAAAATGTTGAACAAAAAACAACAAGCAATTGTTAAAGATGTTATAATGAAAAAGATGAATAACATCAACAAGCCTTTGCATTTTTTCTTGACTAGTGGAGCTGGAACTAGAAATACTTTCACTACAAAATCCGTATACCAAGCTCTAATTCACATTTATAACAAGTCTATTGACAACAATCTAGACAAACCAAAGGGCTTATTAACTGCGTATATAGGTAAAGCAGCTTACAACCTAGGTGGAGTCACATTACATTCAACATTTCACATACCATTTAATACATCAGATTTTCTGCCCTTAGCATCTGAAGCATTGGATAGTATGTCCAAGCACTATGATCAATTGCATGTGCTCCTTATAGACAAAAATCACTAGTAGGCTCAACATTTCTACGCTACATTGTAGACGACTATGAGACATAATGCAAATGCCTACAATGTACTTTGGAAACCTTGATACAATATTTTGTGGTGATCTCTACCAAGCACAACTTGTCCTTGACTCCATTGTATTTGAGAATAAACCCACTGTAACTAAATTGATGCCTTACAATTTTTGGAAAGACAATATAAAATGCTACTCATTGGTCACAACTATGAGACAAAGGATGAAAAACTTATTGCAATCCTTAATAGAATATGAATAGGCTTACAAAAAAATGATGACATAGACTATCTTAACCAAATTTGCTTTTGTCCTGCACCTTTGGATCCAACACTTCCATACTTGTTCTATACGAAAGCTGATGTGGACATGCACAACCATAAAATGTTATTGGACATTTCCAATCAAATGATAGTGCTAGATGCAATAGACGAGCATGAGGAAAACTATAATGCAATACGACTTTATAGCCATACAACCACTCTTCCACCTCAAATATACTTGAAACATGATATCCTTGTTGAAATCTATGTGGGAAACTATAATACACAAGATGGCCTAGTCAATGGTTCCGATGGAATATTTAAACCATATACAACACAATGACATTGATGTTGTTTGGCTCAAATTTACCGATCCCATAATTGGACAACAACAATGCATAAAACTAGCACAATACTACACTAATCTCATTGACAAGGAATGGGTTCCTATATTGCGCATTGCTAGAGCCATACAAAAAATTTCAATGAACAAGAAAATTACAATTAGAAAACAATTCCCAATACAGCTAGCATGTGCACGAACCATCCATCGATCACAATGACTAACAATGCAAGCTTTGGCTTTTGACCCAACAGGAATAAGACAACATGGCTTAACTTATACAACACCATCACACACAAAGACAACAGACTCATTATTCCTGCTAAAACCTTTAACCACAAAAAAATTTAAATTTAAGGACAAGATACATCCAGAAATGCATTGTATGTAGTCAACTGCATAGTGACAACTCAATATTCAAACTACATGTCCACACGATACACAACAAATGCTTTTATGCACACTAAACACTCGTACATTAAATCCACATGCACATGACATTCCCAATGACTATGACACAATGCAATCCGACATTTTGTATTTACAAGTACACATGCATATCTTACAACCTAATATATTATCATAATATTTTAATACCTTTGGTATGAATATGATACATGGAATAACAACGTTTACCAAAAAACATTTGTTTATATCAAAAGAAAAAGAATACAACTCTACAAATATTGAAGTCATCATAGTCACAATACTACTATGCATCAATGAACTTAATATCTGTAATATTTATGCAAGGCCTAATACTCCCATACAAGAAATAATCACAATTCTTCAAGTTGTAATTGCATATGCAGGTACAAAAAACATATTGTATATTGTAGGCGATTTTAATATCAACATGTGTTCGTAAAAAAAAAAAAAAAAAAAAGCAAAAGAACACCAAAATTTCATGCAAACTAACAAAATTCATTTTTTGTTAAACAAATCTCATAGTCTACACAAGCCACTCATTGACCATATTTGGTCAAATTCAATCACAACTGTATGCAATATTTACAAATCAAAGGCATATTGGACTGACCACTTTCCTATTTTCCTAAAATTCCACCTTGGCCATTGAATCAGTTCAACATTACAACATACATAAGCATATATCAGTAATACATTCTCCAATGAATTATCCAATATTAAATCACTACCTTGTAGGAAAATCATGAATCAAACAAAAATTCCACAACAACTAGTACAAGACATGGAGGAAGAAACAAGAAAATGATAAAAAAACTTATCCTATTTACCTATGACATGCATTTTTGCATTGTCCAAATATAAGATTTACATTTCTCTTATTGTTTGTAGAACAAAAATTGAAAAGACCATATCAATTTAAGAGTTAAATACAAAAAATGCTAGTGACACATTCCAAGGTGGTGTCCTTGTCTACAGAGCAACATTGGACAAAGTCAATAGGACACATGAAGTACTACATGCAAATCTCACAGATCTTAAAGAAAAAATGACAATTACATTAAATATCAATGGATACCTTATGCAAGAACATGAGCAAAAAATAGTTCCAGGATTAGGAGTTTCAATATTAGGCTTCCAAATTGCACCTAGAATAGATTATGACAGAGGGGACTATGATTGCATATTGATATTGACAGACACAAGCATAGTTGAAAACATTCCTTTCTTTTCTATAGACTACTACTTCATTCTAGATACAACTATCAACCAACTACTAGTAGCCACAAATCAATATCCAATTGGAGCAATACGTGCTTTGGTTGTTGGCACTAAAAAAGTAGGTAGCCAATATGCAATTGATATCAAAGATGGCATAGCAGAATCTGACAAAGCACAGGTAAAAATGTCTCACCAGCATATACCACTAATCCATTTTAATGTTTTTTTATAGCATTGTGGTCTTTAATAAAATTTATTTGTAACAAAGACTAACTTTCTCATTACCATGCAACTGCAACTATATCCATCTCATGAAAAGCAATACTTGCAAATAGAGGAACTACTACATAGGAATAAAACCTCAACCTTTCTTTTCAAGAATATCCTAAAAAGCACTAATCAAAAGAACATGTTCCACATTGGTCAATCAACATTTATTTTTAAATTGAATAACAAGAGAACATTGGAAAAGTTAGCTTCTTTGTTGTAATCAACATTTAAGGTGACTTTTTAAAAATATTTTCGTATTTTCATTTAAAATTTATGAAACTTTTTCTTCTAACTATCTATGTTCACATGTTTCAGGTTTCAAGGACATTAACAGTAACAAACACACTTTCAAATCCATTTGAATTTTTTTTCCCAAGTTGCAAATATAAATTCAACACTTACAACATGCTCCAATAAGAAATTGCTCATTGCAGCCAATGTGACAAGGCAGTGAGCTACATATACTCACTTCACCCTAAAGCTATCATGATAAAAAATGACAAGAAAATAGTCCATTGTTCAATTCAAAGCAATATCCTATGAAAAGTACATCAAGGACAAATCAACAGTTATATTTGCACTACAGGACTTTGTCACCAAAGGGCATTTCACCCTCAATCAAAACAATGTGGTCACAGAGGCCATTTTCCTAATTGAGTAAATGGTACATGCCATAGAAAGGTATAAAACAATACTAATACAAATACTCTTCTCGCTCTTCAATTTCCAAAAAAAAATTAGAGTTATATAAAAAACTAGCTTTCATACTAACCATAATAATGACATTGTAGGTGATGAAGAAATAGAAGCAAGTGAAAGACTACCTGCCATTGCATGAACCTGCATTCCTCCTTTTTGTTATGATTTTTTTCTTGGATCTTTTGCCTATATCACTATATCTCATGTTATGTGACTTAAAACTTCTTGATACTTTTATTTTACAATCGACATGTTTTTCCATTATATGCTAGATGATACTTTATTTTGTCATGTTGTTGTTTAACTAGATTAAACTCCAGTGTTACATGTTTTTACTATGTAATATATTAGCAACATAAAACACACATGTTTTTAAAGGGAAAGTTTCTATTGCAATTATTGCATTTCAATTTGATATACTTGGTTGGGAAATCAAATTTATTTGACAAACTTTTTAATGTGTTTCTATTTCAGTTATTTGATTACACAAAGAAGAGTACCAGACCTACTCCATGCAATAGAAAAACACATTCATGAATGATAGATT
>VDFB02105785.1:292293325-292466628 GCA_007258455.2 Sequoia sempervirens | reverse complement strand
TGGACTACCATCCGAAGAAGGAATATAGATCTTCATAAACATGTATATGTTTCTAATCCACACATTTTAGGTGTGTGAACTACTAGCCAAGGGCCTAATACTTGTAGGTTGTTGATCCTATGGTTTTTTGGGGTTGGTTATTTTTGTGGGGTATCTTGGATACAATTACGCTATTGTTTGGATTTAGTGTCAATTTTTGTTTATTGTAAAGGGTTTTGGGGACCATTCAAAACCTATTTTAGCCATATAATCAAAAAAATACAATTGGTTTGAATATTGCTACACAAATTGATTGAGAACTTGTCATCATTGTATCAACTTATGATTGTAAATTGAACTAGTAATCCTATGGACATGCTTGCATTTAATGAGACATCAAGGTAACCATTCATGGTACTCACCAAATCTCTACAAATGTGGTCAAAATAAGACATGTGTATAATTCAATCCCATGATGTCAGCAAGAATTTATCCCTACCATTTAAAGGACTTATTGATTCATCATGGTAACAAAGGATTTGACATACAATGAACCATCAACAAATTTGTAGTACCTCAATAAACTCAATAATTAATAATTATGCTTAAATATAATTTTTATGTGATTATGACATCTAAATGTATTATAATGAAAATATGTGAGGATATTAAGATGGACATTATGATATAACAATTTTAATCCACTAATATTAATTTTATTTAGTATTTGATTTATGTTAAATTGTAAATGACTTATTATTGAATGCACATTAATTATATGATGGTTAATAACTCATTCATTTGTTGAACTATAGTTATGAGGTACTTCATCCTTGATTGGAGGGAGGGCATCATGGGGGATGACAATGTCATGAGTAAGCATCATTCTAGAAAGATGGTAAGGTACCAATGCAATAGTAAGCTAACCAAAGTTAGGTAAGTATAATAGGTCTTAGATTAATTATTTTGTGGTTTAGTCAATTGGAAGTCAACTCACTATGCTTTTGCATTATTGATTTTCGCTACTTGTCACTAGGTTGGTCCTTGAATACACTCCCTTAGTCAATCTTTCTAGTCAATCATAGTCCTAAGATATCTAAAACCTAGCCTAACCCATCCAAAATAATGCTTATCCCAAGAGTAATATAATCAATAGCCATGACTCTGGAAGCAATATAAGTTAGAAAATATTAAATTGGATTGCTTAATGTATGGTGTAAACCCTAAATGTTAGGGAATGCAATTGATTACATTTACAAAAAGGGTGAAATGGTGGCATCTAGTATGGTGTGGTGGTAACCACACAACTGCAACCAAGAAAACCATTATGGTTAAGCTTGAGAGGCCCTCATAGTAGATGGAATCATGAAGACTAGAGTTTAACTACTATTTGAGAGAGGATTCAATGTAATGGCTTCATTAAGAGAGATGAAAGATAGTTAGGAGCGATATATTTGGAGGATGAATTTATGAGTTTAGAGTATGGAGATTTTTTCAAATGGTCTATTATTGACGTTTAAGTTATGAGTTGTGAGTTGAACAATTAAGTTTGGAGTTTTTTTTGTAGTGCCCCTCCGTGTTCGACCCTTTCTTGACATTTGAGTAAGTTTGGTTGGGTGTTTAGCGTTGATATTTAGTGTTAATTATGTTATTCTTGTAATTATTGAATTTAAATAAATTATTAATGGATGACTTGTGGAGAAAGTTAATGTTTATGTGTTGCCTTGTTTAAATTGAAATAATTAAATTAAATTGATTTTTAGAATGTTTGATTAAATTGGAATTAAATTAATTAATAAATAAATGGAGTTGTTAAATAGTAATCGTTATGTTTAATTTTTAATTAATTCTTCAAATTAAATTATGAGATTAAATGTTTTAATAATTAAAGATAAAGATTATTATTACCATTATTATGGTGTGGAAATAAAATTAAATATTGAAAGATAATATAATTCAAAATAGAATAATTAATTGGAGGAAATTTTTGAACAAGTTGTTAAAGCAAGTTCAAAAATGCAAAAAGAGGAGTCCAAGCACATGCATAGTTCCAAACTGGTTTTGAAATAGAAACTGATCTTTTTAAATGATAATTGCTTGATTTTTATTTAAAAAAAAAAACTTTTTCCTTGTTTTTAATAATGCTCATTTTGGAAAAAAATATTTATCAATTAATTTTGTTTTCAAAGAAGAAAATTTGGGGGCTTTGCAAAAATATTTTGAAAAGAATACAGTTTTGGATTGAAATTGTTTTCGAAGTGGATAAATTTCTAAAAGTGATCAAGTTTTGGAGAAAGGATTTGTGGCTGCGAAAAAGTGTTCTTCAGCACATCTTCTCCATCTTCGAGCGTAGGAATCCAGGTTGGCATCGTCTTTCTCTTATTTTCGTTTATCTGTTGTTTGTGAATGATCACTCTCTCTCTCTTGTTTGCTGAAATTGATTGTTTTTTATTCAATCAAAAGGAAAATATATAAGTATATCACTAATATTGGTTGCGGATTGAATTTTTGTTGAGCCATTCTTGATCCAGCTCTTAGTTTTCTCTTAGCCATTCGATTTCTTATTGAAGCCATTCAATTCCTATTTGCAAAGCATTCAATTTCTATTTGCAAACCTTTCTCTTCTTAATGCAAGTCATCCGATATTATGAAGGAATCCATTTGTTTTGTTTTTCTTTATGATCATAGTCTCGCCTTAATTTTTGCTAAAGAAAATTTATATCTCACTTGTTTTGGGTCGATTCCCTCCATAGGGCAATCTGTTTAGTCAAAGGTTTTAATTATAGTGTGTGTGTTTTTTTTAAATGTAACATTGCTGAGTACAGTCACCTCCTTACTCCTATGCCAAACTCGTGGTATAGCTTGCTTTTTTGTTCTTGATTCCTAGAGGAATTCACATGCATGTAGAATGGGTAGGAAATTGAATTAGTTTTTGAGAGGCATCCTCTAATGAAAGACTATGAGGTGTGATTTTCTTGCTGCACTTGTTTGGATGGAAACTCATCAATAAATAAGAGAAACAAGGTTTCCCTTTGACTTAGTAATCGCTACCCCAACCCTTGTGCATTCGGTTTTACTTTCTAAATATGTGTGTGTGTGTGGAGGTATTTATATAGTTGTTTTTATGTGTTTAAGTTTCATCTATAGGCTACAAACTTAGCTTTACACCTTCTAGATTTCCATTACTTGAAAATATTATAGCACAAGCCTATTTATTTAGATTGTTTCATTTAGCATCACCAATAATCTCCACAAAGCATTGTCACTATTTAAACTGATGAAAAGGCTCGCATCTCGTAGAAAAATTCCTTTGTAACAAATCAATTTGCACCCGTCCTATCCTCCTATGCTCTCTTCGTAAATGATTTTCTTAAATTTGTTCACGCTAGTGAATCCATATTTATATTCTTATATGTTGTTTGAATTGCATTGATAATCTATTATATGTTGTTTGATATTCGACCCATGCTGGTAGAGTAGGGTTCAACATATTTAAAACATATATATATATTTGGTGACATACATTCGTATGTTTGTTGTCTTTATAAATACTGTATTCTTATAAATAAAGGACAACATATTGATGTAAATTAAATAATTATATAAATATATATATATATATATATGTGTGTGTGTGTGTGTGTGTGTGTGTGTATAAATACTTGTATTTATATATATGTATGTATGTATATATATATATATATACATATAAGATTGGATATTTGAAAAGATTTATCTATTTGTAATTAAGTGACAATATACTAAGTGAATTGGAGATTATTAGAAAAGAAAGAAATATGTTGTCTTAAATTTGAGAATAGTCTTTGGATTATGTTGAGATTAGGAAAGAGTATGCTTATATAGTTTCTTTAATTATTTAAAAGATTTCATAATGGATGTATAAATAAAATGTAGCTGATGATTTAAAATGTTCTTTAAAATTATTGCATTTAATGTGTTACTGAAATTAGACATTGATTTTTGATGGTTTCATGACGTTGTGTCCTCCTCTTGTATTAGTTTTGAAATGAGATTTTTATGCGTTGAATTACTTGCAGTCATGTTTTGAGGTTATGCTGGAACCCGTAGTGTTTTGATTTACCTTTAAATGTGAGTTCATGGGTAGTTGGCTTGTTAGGCTTCCAGAGGCTAAGGGGAAACTTGCTACATGTTGGACTTTCATGTTTGATTCTTTGTGAAACTTTTGATCTTAATTCTTGTATTGAGCTCGTGTGGGTTGTAACCTTGCACCATTATTTTGCTTAATGATGTGTTCTTTGTACGAGAAGCTTCATGCCTCACGTATGTATATGGTTTTTTTATTTTGGTACTTTATGCAAGTAGTTACACCCTAGAGGTTATGTGGATTGTCTTGTTGTTAGTAGGGGGAGTGGCTCCCAATGGGGGTCGGTGCACAAAAGGGGTGTCAGGGTAACCCATTGGAGAGTTTCTTAACTCAAAGATAACCTAATAAATAAGTTAGGGGGTGGGGTAGATTTCACACTAAAAAAGATAAGTAGATGCCTCACCCATGCCTGTAGTGCTTTTGTAGGCTAAGGATGGGCTAAGAAGGCCTAGTTGGAAAGATCACTACCTTGTCCTCACGAAAGGTAAGTGATTCCACATGTGTCACCCTATGGGGCCGACGCCTAGTGAGAGGCAGTCAGGGTAACCATAGATGGGGGCTTACATCTAGACTGTCAGAGTAACCCATGTCAGGACCATGTGATGACACTCCTCCCTATAGCAACCTTGTATTCCTTATTTATGTACCTCTGGAGGCGATTGTTCTTTTTGTTTATTGTTTCCTTTTTTGTGGAGTCTTGATAGCCTTGTCTGCTTGACTTTTTTTTATGTTGTGGGTCCTTGTTGTCATATCCTAACATGGGGGGTAGACCTTAGGGTCCACATGGTCGGGTGGAACATGCTATGCATTCCATGGGGTTCCTAGTCGAAGTTCATGAAGCAAGGAGTTGTGTATTGCAGTGATTCCAGAGCTTCACCAGATTTGGAGATAGTATTGATGTTATGTATTACATTCATTTGAGTTTTATCACATTATGTAATTGGTGAATCCTTCCCATTTTATGTTGGGAAGCACATATGTACTATTGTAATCATTGAAACAATGTATATTCATATAATAAATGAGATGGATGTATTCCTTGGTATTATCATGTGATCACGGATGAATGTTTATGTAATGTTATGGATGTATGTACGTTGTTCATTTATTCTATATAATGGTTTTTAAAATGAATGCTTGTGAGTAGATTTTCACTGTTATGGGAATGGAGTAATGTTAGAAATGTTTGCAAGTAATGCAGTCATGTTACCCCAAAGGACTAGGTAGATGATGTGTATGTATAGTTTCATTATTAGTATTGTATGTTAATTTACATTTCATATTAGTTTCACTTTAAAAATAAATAAATTGTGCTATAATTGTTAGTTGTTGTGTGTCCTTTGGGGTATGTGTGGCGGGGCGTTAAACTTGGTATCAGAGCCTAGGTTCATACATTGGGCACTCTGGATACATATGAGCCCATTACGTTGATCTAGTGTGTGTACTCTTATGGTTATGTTTCTCTTCTTGGTCATCCTAGTTTAGCAACTCGAGATTTGTTCCTTGGTGATGTTGTCAAATGGTGTAGAAAACTAGTGGAAAGGATAGGACCCTCAATGTATTGCACAATGCACTGATATCATTTTCATTGGGGATGCATTATGGACTCTTGTGTAGCCTTGTGTGATTCCCTGTAAAGTGAAATTGTGTGTGTAAGTAGAGGATGCATGTAAAATTATGAATATAGTATTTAGATTATTGAACTTGTGTTGTTTTCTTTTTGTCACCTTCATCTAGTTGTTTGTGACCCTTTTTCCCTTGGTGGTGTGTGTAGGATGCCTAGGGTTCAAGGTCGAGGTTGAGGTAGAGGACGTGGTGGTGGCCGTAGGGCTAACCACCAGGGCACTTCATCTCAGAGTTCCCATGAGTCTGAATGTGAGGAACAGTAGGGTTCCCAGAATAACCTAGGAGGCAGAGGTCCGAATCCGGATCAGTTATGTCCCTTGCTTGAGGAGTTTCCTGCCCACTTAGACCCTGGTTAGGTAGGTAACCAGCGGGTGGCTAGGGAAAGAAAATTTTGGTTTACGTATAAGAGAAGAAGCAAAACCAGTTTGGGGAATCTTGTGATTAATAAGAGAGAACTTGTAACTACTAAGAAAGTTTGTATTCCAACTCCTAGATATAGAATTATTCCTTACTCTGAGTATAGTGATTAGGAGGAACCTATCACAAGCAGTAATAGTGATTTCTAATCACTTTCATGTTGAACTTGTCTGTAATACCCCTCATGTTGTTGTTTGGACTTGATATTTTATGTGGTTTTGCTTGATACTTTGAGACTTTGATAGTTACTATTTATTGGTTGGATTGGTGGATTGGATAGTTTAGACTACTTGATGGCTATGCTACTTTATTTGATGACATGGATATTATGATATGACATTATAGTTACATGTGATTTGGTGATGTTTAATTTGATTTCAGTAGTATATTGTGATGCAGTAGAATAGTAATTATTTTATGATGATATGATGTGATCGGTTTAGTTTAGCAATGTTACTTTATACTTGATGTTGTAGTTTTTATTATAGCCTTGGTGAGGGGACAATGTAGCACCACTCGTTTGCGAGTGCCTTGCTACGCTGTGATTCCTTCTCACGATGTGATGTATTTGATTATATATACATGTTGTACATAACCTTGTTTGTATGCAGGAATTGCAGGAACAGAGTCTCGATTCCACCTGCTTCGGCAGGATAGGGTGAGCATCAAATTAACCCAACGGGCATGAAGTTGAAACAGAGATGACAAGGAAGTCACCCCATCCCAAGTTTGTCAACCCATTATATGTTTAGTAGTATAGTGCGTCTTTGACCTTAGTCATTTTTGCATTTTATGATAGTTGTTTTGTGTGAATGTTTTTATGTTATTTATTTTATGTTGGTGTTGTAGGATGATGTAATTTAAATAATTAAATGATTAAAATAAATGTTAATAATAGTTATTGGAATAGTCTTTATTAAAATATAAAAATATTAAATTAAAAGTTATGTAATTTATTAAGGATAAATAAATTGAAAGGTGTAAATTAAATTATTTAAATTGGTATTTAGATAATTTGATGAAAATAGCATGTTGAGGATAATTAATGGAATAAAATAATTAAATAAGTTAAATTGTGTGAATTGCAAGTATAAATTAGCAAAATTGAAATTAAAACAAAAAGTGCAGCTCAAATAGAAAAAAAATCAAGAAAAGAAAGAAAAGAAGAAAAGAACCAATGAATGTTGAGATTTTTGGCTGAAAAGCTGGTGAAGAAATAGAAGATTTATATTCATCCTGTTTTTTTAAGTTTTCAAAAAAAAAAGATATCTTTTTATTTAATAGGAAAAATGTGAGGTTTTCATTCATGGGAAAATTGACAGAAGCTTCAAAAATTATTGAGTTCTAGAAAAATTTGCATCTTCTATTTGGTCTCTGTAAAAATTGTTTCCCTTTCATAGTTCTGGGAAAAAGACTCTTCTGAATAGAAAAGTAGATTAAAAGTTGGATCAAAGAATCTGGTGGAGATATTCTGTAGAAGGAAAGGGGGCTCTTCGAAAAGGCTGGTTCGGATCAAAGGAAAGCTTCATTAACTTCTCAGCAAGCACAAGACTCTAGGTTCCTTTATTGATCTTTATTGCTTGTTAAATTTGAAATGGCAAATATGTTGTTCTATAAAAGAAGAATATTTTGAAGTTTTAAAATTTGTTGGGTAGAAGATAGATGAAATAAATTTATTTGAGTCTCTGAAAATGTTCTGTATGTTCATAATTTTGTGATGGGAGAATTGATTCCCCTCTGTAATAAATGGGTTTATATATATTCATATATATATATATATATATATATATATATATATATATATATATATATATACAGATATATTATATATATAAGTGTATTTTTTTTAGTTTCTACATAAAAGAAAATGTTATGTGTTCATTATGTTGTTACATATATATATCATTATATATAAATATACATATATATTATATATATATATTTGTAGTTTTTTTTTTAAATATAAGGGACAAATTGAAGTTGTCGGCTGAATGCAATTGATGGCATCGGTGTACATATTAATTTATGGGTTGAGGGAGGGACGGTTACCGTACCCTTCCCCCATCCCTGTTGGGCCGCCATGGGTTGCACACAGCAATCCTACAGACTATTGTGCGCAACAGCCGTATGGACTGCTATGCGCAGTCCACTGTGTGTGACAGTGGTTATAAAGTTTCATTTAATTTTTATTTTATTTATTTTATTTTAAATATATATATATATATTTAGGTTTTGTATAATATTCAGTTTTTATGAGTGATTTAATTGTCACAGAGAGTGTCCAGTTAGATTCATTACTAAAAGCAGAACATTTTATATAAAATATAAATGTAAGATATGTGAATTTTTTATGATTGCAAAATTGCCATGGTGCATGAAAGGGAAAATTATATATATGTCAGAAGTATTATTGAACTGCTATTTCAAAATTATATTATGGAAAATGGAGATTTGTAAATGGAATAAACGAATTGTTTAACATTGTGTGAAAATTATTATGTTCTATTTTGTAAATCAACTTTGACTTCATTATTTCATTAGGTCATTGTTTTGGATTTTTCGGTGTGGGAACCCAGTTTGCTTTAGGAACCTGCTTAGGGATATTGTGAACCTTAGGCTTCCAGAGGCTTGAGCTTATTTGTTAATCGATGTATCTCTCTTTATGTACTTTTGATGTGGCAAGTTATTGAGTATCATTATTTTGAAAGGGTTGTACAAGAATTGTTGAGACTCTGATTATGTGTTTTAGCGAGATGGGTAATGCCTCGCATGTTTTTCTATTGAGATTTAATGTTCATTTTATGTGGTACAACCCTTGGTTTTGTATATGTTTTGGGGTCTCCAGGGAGAGTGGCTCTTCGTGGGGGCTGACACCTCAAAAGGAGGAAGGGCCAGGATAACCCACGTAAGAGTTAGATTAACAAGTGAAAACCTAATAATAGAATTTAGGGGGATGGGTAGTAATAACATATTAAGATAATCTTGGATACCTCGTCTATCCATTAGCGTTTTCACATACTAATGGTAGACTGAGAAGGTCGTGGTTGGCAAGGTCGTTGCCTCATCCTCATGAGAGGTTAACGGCTCTGGAACATCACCCTATGGGGTTGGCGCCTCAAGTAGGAGGAAGAGCCAGGATAACCATAGATGGGGGTCAGCGCCTCATGTAGGAGGAAGGGCCAGGATAACCCATGTAGGACTATGCGATGACACTCTCCACTAGTTGCCCTTATGCTTTGCTTTCTTACTTGCCTCTGGAAGTGGTTAATGGTTGTTGCCTTTGATTTATTTATGATGTGTTTATTATGATTAGATCTTGGTTGTTGTCGTTTATGATCTATGTAATCTCTTGTTGTTACTATTGGAGTTATTGTTGCTATGTTATTTTTTATTATTATTGGAATTAGTATTGTTGGCATACTTGGTTGCGGTCACTTCCTTGTCACCTCTAAGCATAGGGGGTGGGTTTTTCTAAAACCCACGTGGTTGGGTGGAACGTGCTCCGCACCTGTTGGGTTCCCCATCAACGTTTTTTCTACACAGTATCTTCCAGATGGAGTTGTACCTGATGTTCATCATGCATTTCTGATATTCCTTGTATGATTTATCTATTCCACATGTATGGGAGATTTTGATGTAACTCATGGATATGAACATGTAATGTATTTAAAATTGATGTAATATAAATGCACTCTTGTAGTCAATCATGATTTATGAGATTTATGATGGTTTGGTATCATGTGATGTATTTATATTTATGCTTATGAATGTTTGGATGTTATCTCTTGCAAATGGTTATTTTAATGTTTATGATGGATGTAAGCTAGTTAAGTTACTGGCTTTTTGTCTCTTTCGTTATGAGTTGGTTTGTGCGATGTGACCTTGCGTGCCCCAAAGGACTTAGATGTTTAAGATGTTATCGTGTAATGTAATAATGTGTAAGGGTTCTTTATATGTTTACTTTGTGTTATAATTTTTTTTTTTTTTAAAATGTGTGCATAGTTGTTGTCCTTTGGGGTTTGCACAACGGGCATTACAACTTGGTATCAGAGCCAGGTTTGCAAATGCTGGGTTCTCTGGGTAGTTTTAGTACATTAGGAAACCTTTGCATTTGACTCTTGAGCTCACTTGTACCTTTATCTTGTTGCACAGAAATATGCCTCGAGGTAGAGGACATGGCCAAGGAAGAGGCCGTGGTGCCGGTCGTAGAGCAAATTGGAAAAGTCCATTAGCTCCAAGTTCCCACGGTTTAGAGCATGAGGAACAACAGATTCCTCAAAACAATTCGTCAGGTGGTGGTTAGAACCCATAACAACCTGGTTTAGATGGACAGTTGTAGCACCTTCTGGGGAAGATTCTTGATCGGTTGGGACCTAGGCCAGAGGAGGAGCAATGGGTCGAGAGAGAAAGGGAAAGGTCATCGAGGTGGAGGGAAATAACGGCAAATCAGGATGCAGTGCTAGCAGGTCATATGAGAGACTTGATGAGAGCACACCCACCTACATTTGATAGTTCTAGAGGAGGTCTGGAAGTGGAAACATGGTTAATCGATTTGGATCGATGCTTCGCGATGCACCCCTATGGTAGCAATACCAAAGCTCGGTGCGCAGTCATGCATTTGTGAGGCTTTGCATCCACTTGGTGGTGGCTGGAAGAGAAAAAGTTACATCTAGATATCATCATGGTCACATGGGAGTCATTTTTGGATAGGTTCAGGGCTCGCTTCCTTTCAAATCATTGGAGGTAACGCAGGGCAGATGAGTTTCATGACCTTAAGCAAATGTCGATGTCCGTTGAACAATATGAGTGGCGATTCTATGAATCGAAGCAATATGCAGGGATCAACCATGATGAAGGGATGTTAGTGCAACATTTTTTTTGGGGCTTAAACGCCTGAATTAGTGGTGGCATGTGATTCTTCGAATCGAAGACGATGGAAATTGTGGTTGAAAAGGCTTGATTGGTAGAAGAAAATTTGGCCATGGCCTTGGGTGGTCACATTGGAGTGCAAATTGGTAGTGCGCCTACACCCGGCTTTAGCACTCACGGAGGTTAGACACAAGTTGCAGGATCTTCTAGGAACTGGTATGCACCCTCTAAAGAGGGTCAGCAGTAGCAGCAACAGTCTCAGCCGAAGCATAAAAACTCTCCATCTCAGTAGGGTGGCAATTCTCAATTTCGAAGGGATCAGAATCAAAACCGAGCTTGTCATGAGCGTTTTGAGCAGCCCGCACCAAGATTTTAGTTAGTGCCGAGTCGAGGAAGCTTTTAGTAGTCAAATGCTCCATCCGGGGGCAGAGGTACTGGTTGCTACTCATGTGGGAAACAAGGGCATATCGCTAGATTGTGTCCACAAAAGAGCACCTCAGGATTTAATCAGAGACCAGCTAGGTCAGAGCCGACAGTGGGTGACGTTGGGAGAGCTCATCGTGTCTTCACAATAGTGGATAATCGATAGGAAGACCACCAGAGCATCGTCGTTGAGACAACAGGTGTGTTGCATAACACTAGTATTTCTATACTCTTTGATTCTGGTGCATCTGATTCTTTTATATTTCCTTCAATAGTTGAGCGATGTAGACTAGTGGCAACTAGTCAAGGCATAAAATAGCAGGTTGAATTGGCCTTTGGGTCCAAGGTTGTTGTAGAGAAGCTTGTGCAGGGTTGTGGTCTAGATATATGGGCATTGACAACTAAGGTGGACCTCTGAATCCTACCACTTGGTTCATATGATGTCGTCTTGGGAATGGATTGGTTGAATGCACATCGTTCCATGATGGAATGTCATCGTAAAGCAGTGCAGTGCATTGATGATTCCAGAAAGGAGGTGGAAATCGTGGGTATTCAATGGCCCATTTCATTACGGATGATCTCTGCCATGCAATTAAAAAGGTATTTCCAACAGGGTTGTTAGCTTTTTGCAATATCAATGAGTGATCTGGAGTCAGAGGATAGTCGAGGGGTGTCATTGGATGATTACCCTCTCCTTAAGAAGTTCTTAGATGTTTTTCTGGGTGAGATACTAGGTATGCCGCCAAAATGGGATATAGATTTCAGGATTGATCTAGTACCTGGGGTTGAGCTAATATCTCGAGCTTCGTATCAGATGACAACGTAGGAACTTCAAGAACTCCGTTTGCAGTTGGAGGCGCTGTTGGCTAAGGGGTTTATCCACCCAAGTGTTTCCCCTTGGGGAGCACCTGTGATATTCATAAAGAAGAAGGATGGTTCTCTCTGCTTATGTATTGATTACAGACAGCTGAACAAAGTAACGGTGAAGAACCAATATCCCCTGCCCAGAATTGATGATCTTTTCGATCAAATAAAAGGGGCGAAGGTATTTTCTAAAATTGACCTCAAATCGGGGTATCATCAGTTGTGGATTGCGGATGCAGATATTCATAAAACAACATTTCGCACTCGATACGGGCATTACGAGTTCACTATGATGTCGTTCAGGTTAACAAATGCACCTTTAGTCTTCATGAGCTTAATGAATGGAGTGTTCCGAACATACTTGGATAGATTCATCCTTGTGTTTCTCGATGATATTCTAATTTATTCCAGGTCTATGGAGGAACATGAGGAACATCTAAGGCAGGTGCTGCAATGCTTAAGGGACAATCAGTTGTATGCCAACCTAGCAAAGTGTGACTTCTATAAGACTGAAGTTCAATATTTGGGCCATGTGATTCCAGGCAAGGGAATTTCAGTTGACCTTGCAAAGATTCAGGCCATTGTGGATTGCCTCACACCCACAAATGTCTTAGAAATTCATAGTTTCATGGGACTAGCAGGCTATTATCAGCGGTTCGTCCAAGGCTTTTCAAGGATTTCCCATCCTATCACCTCTCTCCAGAGGAAGGGAAAGAAATTTCCTTGGTCAAATCAATGTCAGTTAGCATTCCAAACTCTTAAGGAAAAGATAACTAGTGCACTAATTTTGGCAGTACTGGATCCTATGAGAGATTTTGTTGTATGTATGGATGCTTCTTTGGAAGGCTTAGGGGTCGTTTTGATTTAAGAAGGGCGAGTAATTGTGTATGAATCATAGAAACTTAAGGATCATGAACTAAACTACCCCACACATGACCTTGAGTTGGCTGCAGTTGTACATGCATTGGTAAGATGGAGGCACTTCCTTTTAGGGCATCGGTTCGAGTTGCATACAGATCATCGTAGTCTGCAATACATCTTCACACAGCCAAACCTAAATGCAAGACAGGAGGTGGATGGAATTCTTGTGCGAATATGATTTTGAAGTAAAATATATCCAGGGCAAAGAGAATGTGATGGCAGATGCTCTAAGCTGGTGAAGGCATGAGTTAGCTGCATTAACTCTTGGAGTAGATTTGAGGAGTCAGATCCTCATAACTCTTTCCTCAGACAATTGGTATCAAGAGGTGAAATTTGAAATCAAGTTGGGTAGAGCTCTAGAAGGAAAATTTGTTGGCTACTCGCTGGATACAGATGGTGCTTTGCGCTACGCAGGCTAGATGTATGTACCTCCGGCAGAGGGTCTTCATACCCTAATCTTGACTGAAGGCCATCGGGCACCTTATGTGGCGCACCCCGGAGTTAAGAAAATGTATGTGGATCTTCGATCACTATAATTTTGGGCAGGAATGAAGCATGATATCATCGATTTTGTGGCTAGATGTCTAGAATGTCAAAGGGTTAAGGCTGAGCATCATCATCCGGCAGGTTTGTTGCAGTCTCATCTTGTTCCAGAATGGAAGTGGGACATTATCTCTATTGATTTCATTGTCGGCTTGCCTATGTCTTCCAGGCGGCACGATGCTATCATGGTCACTATTGACAGATTGACCAAGGTAGCCCATTTCTCTCCTATCCGATCTTCTTATACTGCTTCTTCGGTAGCCAAGGCGTTCATGGAGGACATTGTTCGATTACATGGGATACCGCGAAGAATCATTTCTGACAAAGATCCGGTATTCACAGATGGTCAGAATAAGAGAGTCAATCGGTTTCTTGAGGATATGCTTCGCATGTATGTCATGGACCAACAATTGCGTTGGGAAGATTATCTTTACTTGGTCGAGTTTTCCTACAACAATGGTTACCATAGTTTGATCAGCATGGCTCCATTTCAGGCGTTATACAACCATCCTTGTCGTACCCCTTTGAGCTGGGATCGATTAGAGGACAGGGTTCTTCTTGGACCCGAAATGCTTCCAGATATGGAGCAACAGGTAGCTCGCATCTGAGAGCATCTTGTGGCAGCTCAAGATAGGCAAAAAAAAGTATGTTGATGCACACAGAGTTGATCGAGTGTTTCTTCAAGTGTGCCCACGGAAGATCCCTATTCATTATGGAAAGGGTTCTAAGCTTGCGCCCTAATTCATAGGGCCGTTTGAGGTGTTAGAAAGAATTGGTCATGTTGCCTACTGCTTGGCCTTGCCACCCAGTCTGTCGCGGATTCACGATGTTTTTCATGTTTCTTTCCTTAGACCATATTTTCCTAATGTTACTCACGTACTTGATTGAAATGCTCTACAGGTCGAGGATGGGCAGCTAGCTCTCAAACCCGTGGTCATGCTACAACACAAGAGACTCTCCCTTAGAGGCAGGGATATTGAGCAGGTGCGGGACCAGTGGGACCCCAATGATGAGACTTCAACAACATGGGAGGATGCCTCTCATATCGGGGAATCTTATCCTTACCTATTTACTGGCTTCCAGGAGTAAGCCAAATTCATGGGGGGGAGGATGTAATACCCCTCATGTTGTTGTTTGGACTTGATATTTTCTATGGTTTTGCTTGATACTTTGAGACTTTGATAGTTACTGTTTATTGGTTGGATTGGTGGATTGGATAGTTTAGACTGCTTGATGACTATGCTACTTTATTTGATGACATGGATATTATGATATGACATTATGGTTACATGTGATTTGGTGATGTTTAATTTGATTTCAGTAGTATATTGTGATGCAGTAGAATAGTAATTATTTTATGATGATATGATGTGATCGGTTTAGTTTAGCAATGTTACTTTATACTTGATGTTGTAGTTGTTATTATAGCCTTGGTGAGGGGACAATGTAGCACCACTCATTTGCGAGTGCCCTGCTACGCTGCGATTCCTTCTCATGATGTGATGTATTTGATTATATATACATGTTGTACATAACCTTGTTTGTATGCAAGAATTGCAGGAACAGAGTCTCAATTCCACCTACTTTGGTAGGACATGGCGAACATCAAATTAACCCAACGGGCATGAAGTTGAAACAAAGATGACAAGGAAGTCACCCCGTCCCAAGTTTGTCAACCCATTATATGTTTAGTAGTATTGTGCGTCTTTGACTTTAGTCATTTTTGCATTTTATGATAGTTGTTTTGTGTGAATGTATTTATGTTATTTATTTTATGTTGGTGTTGTAGGATGATGTAATTTAAATAATTAAATGATTAAAATAAATGTTAATAATAGTTATTGGAATAGTCTTTATTAAAATATAAAAATATTAAATTAAAAGTTATGTAATTTATTAAGGGTAAATAAATTGAAAGGTGTAAATTAAATTATTTAAATTGGTATTTAGATAATTTAATGAAAATAGCATGTTGAGGATAATTAATGGAATAAAATAATTAAATAAGTTAAATTGTGTGAATTGCAAGTATAAATTAACAAAATTGAAATTAAAACAAAAAGTGCAGCTCGAATAGAAAAAAAATCAAGAAAAGAAAGAAAAGAAGAAAAGAACCAATGAATGTTGAGATTTTTGGCTGAAAAGTTGGTGAAGAAATAGAAGATTTCTATTCATCCTATTTTTTTAAGTTTTCAAAAAAAGAAGATATCTTTTTATTTAATAGGAAAAATGAGAGGTTTTCATTCACGGGAAAATTGACAGAAGCTTCAAAAATTATTGAGTTCTAGAAAAATTTGCATCTTCTATTTGGTCTCTGTAAAAATTGTTTCCCTTTCATAGTTCTGGGAAAAAGACTCTTCTGAATAGAAAAGTAGATTAAAAGTTGGATCAAAGAATATGGTGGAGATATTCTGTAGAAGGAAAGGGGGCTCTTCGAAAAGGCTATTTTGGATCAAAGGAAAGCTTCATCAACTTCTTAGCAAGCACAAGACTCCAGGTTCCTTTATTGATCTTTATTGCTTGTTAAATTTGAAATGGCAAATATGTTGTTCTGTAAAGGAAAAATATTTTGAAGTTTTAAAATTTGTTGGGTAGCAGATAGATGAAAGAAATTTATGAGTCTTTGAAAATGTTCTGTATGTTCATAATTTTGTTATGGGAAAATTGATTCCCCTCTGTAATAAATGGGTTTATATATAGAAATATATATGTATATATATATATACTTGTAAAAATAATAAAATAATAAAATAAAAAATATATATATACAGATATATTATATATATGTGTATTTTTTTTAGTTTCTACAGAAAAGAAAATGTTATGTGTTCATTATGTTGTTACATATATATATATATATATACATATATATATATTTATATATATATATATATATATATATATATATATATATATATATATCATTATATATAAATATACATATGTATATATATATTATATATATATGTAGTTTTTTTAAAATATAAGGGACAAATTGAAGTCGTCAGTCGAATGCAATTGAAGGCATCAACGTACATATTAATTTATGGGTTGAGGGAGGGACAATTACTGTACCCTTCCCCCATACCTGTTGGGCCGCCGTGGGTTGCACACAACAGTCCATAGACTACGCAACAGTCCTACGAACTGATGTGCGTAGCCCATATGGACTTCTGTGCGCAATCCACTGCGTGCGGCAGTGGTTATAAAGTTTCATTTAATTTTTATTTTATTTATTTATTTTTATTTTAAATATATTTATATATATATGTATATATATATATATTTATATATATATGTATATATGTATATATATATGTATATATATATATATATATATATATGTATATATATATATATATATTTATATGTATATATATTTAAGTTTTGGCATATGTGTTTTTTTTTAGTATGATTTAATTGTCTAGAAATTAATCAGATTAGATTTATTTACTAAAATAGAACATTTTTATATAAAATATAAATGTAAAGATATATTGATTTTTTTTTTATGATTGCAAAATTATGAATTATGAAGAAAGGGAAAATTATATATATGTAGAAGTATTATTGAACTGCTATTTCAAAATTATATTATGGAAAATGGAGATTTGTAAATGGAATAAATGAATTTTTTAACATTGTGTGAAAATTATTATGTTGTTCTATTTTGTAAATCAGCTTTGACTTCGTTATTTCATTAGGTCATTGTTTTGGCTTTTTCAGTGTGGGAACCCAGTTTGCTTTAGGAACCCGCTTAGGCATATTGTGAACCTTAGGCTTCCAGAGGCTTGAGCTTATTTGTTAATCGATGTATCTCTTTTTATGTACTTTTGATGTGGAAAGTTATTGAGTATCATTATTTTGAAAGGGTTGTACGGGAATTGTTGAGACTCTGATTATGTGTT
Source organism: Sequoia sempervirens (assembly GCA_007258455.2). Classification (NCBI taxonomy): domain Eukaryota; kingdom Viridiplantae; phylum Streptophyta; class Pinopsida; order Cupressales; family Cupressaceae; genus Sequoia; species Sequoia sempervirens. Next base: position 292,448,952 of record VDFB02105785.1, on the reverse strand, counting down.
TTTAGCGAGATGGGTAATGCCTCACATTTTTTTATGTTGAGATTTAATGTTTATTTTATGTGGTACAACCCTTGGTTTTGTATATGTTTTGGGGTCTCTACGGAGAGTGGCTCTTTGTGGGGGCTGACGCCTCAAAAGGAGGAAGGGCCAGGATAACCCATGTAAGAGTTAGATTAACAAGTGAAAACCTAATAATAGAATTTAGGGGGATGGGTAGTAATAACATATTAAGATAATCTTGGATACCTCGTCTATCCATTAGGGCTTTCAAAGACTAATGGTAGACTGAGAAGGTCGTGGTTGGAAAGGTCTTTGCCTCGTCCTCATGAGAGGTTAACGGCTCCGCATGAGTCACCCTATGGGGCCGATGCCTCAAGTAGGAGGAAGAGCCAGGATAACGATAGATGGGGGCTGGCGCCTCATGTAGGAGAAAGGGCCATGATAACCCATGTAGGACTATGCGATGACACTCTCCACTAGTTGCCCTTATCATTTGCTTTCTTACTTGCCTCTAGAAGTGGTTAATGGTTGTTGCCTTTGATTTATTTATGATGTGTTTATTACGATTGGATCTTGGTTGTTGTCGTTTATGATCTATGTAATCTCTTGTTGTTGCTATTGGAGTTATTGTTGATATGTTATTTTTTATTATTATTGGAATTAGTCTTGTTGGCATACTTGGTCGCGGTCACTTCCTTGTCACCTCTGAGCACGAGGGGTGGGTTTTTCTAAAACCCACATGGTCAGGTGGAACGTGCTCCGCACCCGTTGGGTTCCCCATCAGCGTTTGTTCTACACAGTATCTTCTAGATGGAGTTGTACTTGATTTTCATCATGTATTTCTGATATTCCTTGTATGATTTATCTATCCCACATGTGTGGGATATTTTGATGTAACTCATGGATATGAACATGTAATGTATTTAAAATTGATGTAATGTAAATGCACTCTTGTAGTTAATCATGATTTATGAGATTTATGATGGTTTGGTATCATGTGATGTATTTATATTTATGCTTATGAATGTTTGGATGTTATCTCTTGCAAATGGTTATTTTAATGTTTATGATGGATGTAAGTTAGTTAAGTTATTGGCTTTTTGTCTCTTTCATTATGAGTTGGTTTGTGCGATGTGACCTCGCGTGCCCCAAAGGACTTAAATGTTTAAGATGTTATCATGTAATGTAATAATCTGTAAGGGTTCTTTATATGTTTACTTTGTGTTATAAAAAAAAAAAATGTGTGCATAGTTGTTGTCCTTTGGGGTTTGCACAATGGGTGTTACATTGTCACAGTCAGTGATAGCTACTTTGTATACAATTTTTCTTGTTATCGCGTAGTTTTTGGCTAGAGGGGATTTATTCCAAATGCGAGAGTTATACCGTTGCTATTTGTAGGCTTCCAAGAGTGAGCCTAACTGTACCCCTCACTCTGTTCTTTGTTGGACTGATAGTTATTCTGTTTAGCATACATTATGATACTTGATAGACGTTAGTTCAATTGTTTTGGAATTGGTTCTGGATGACAGTGGGCCAGAATTTGATGTTCATGATGCTAATGACTTATGCTTACGTTGTGATGGATATGTGAATTTATTGTGTTTGGATTAACTTGACTATGTGTATCTTGTGGACATATGACTATGCTTGTTGTGCATCTGGTTAGTGATTTATATATGTTGTTTATGATATAATTATTGTTACTCGATGATGTGGTTGTTGTTTGAGGTCTTGGTGGGAGGGACAGTGTAGCATTACTTGTTCACGAGCACCCTGCTATGCTACAATTTCCTCTCACAGTGTGTTTGTTGTTTGATATATATATATATATATATGTTGCTTGACAATTTGTTTGATGCAGGGTGCAGGTACCAAGCATCGACTCCACTTGCACTGTCAGGTTTGAGCGTGCCTTAAAACCCAATGGAAATGATGTTGAAAATGGAGATGACAAAAGGTCCCCTACCCTTGCCATCGTCCTCGGAGAGGATGTGTATCTCATCAATCAGTCGTCAATTGTATTTGTGTTTATGGTCAGTCGCTCTCGCCTTTTTTCCTTGTTGATATTGGGTTGCATGATTATTTGAGGTTGCTTGTATTTACATTTAAGGAAAGGTGAAAATGGTATTATTTAACGAATTCTAGGATTAATGTGTGTATGTTCTATCCCAACCTTGCAACTTCCAGAAGTAAGTCAAAGCTTAGGGGGGGAGGATGTAGTGCCCCTCTGTGTTCGGCCCTTTCTTGACATTTGAGTAAGTTTGGTTGGGTGTTTAGTGTTGATATTTAGTGTTAATTATGTTATTCTTGTAATTATTGAATTTAAATAAATTATTAATGGATGGCTTGTGGAGAAAGTTAATGTTTATGTGTTGGCTTGTTTAAATTGAGATAATTAAATTAAATTGATTTTTAGAATGTTTGATTAAATTGGAATTAAATTAATTAATAAATAAATGGAGTTGTTAAATAGTAATTGTTATGTTTAATTTTTAATTAATTCATCAAATTAAATTATGAGATTAAATTTTTTAATAATTAAAGATAAAGATAATTATTACCATTATTATGGTGTGGAAATATTTAATTAAATATGGAAAGAAAATATAATCCAAAATAGAATAATTAATTGGAGGAGATTTTCGAACAAGTTGTTAAAGCAAGTTCAAAAATGCAAAAAGAGGAGTTCGAGCACATGCATAGTTCCGAATTGGTTTCGAAATAGAAACTAGTCTTTTTAAATAATAATTGCTTGATTTTTATTTTTTTTAAAACTAAACTTTTTCCTTGTTTTTAATAATGCTCATTTTGGAAAAAAATGTTTATCAATTAATTTTGTTTTCGAAGGAGAAAATTTGGGGGCTCTGCAATTTTTTTTGAAAAGAATACAGTTTTGGATTGGAATTGTTTTTGAAGTGGATAAATTTCTAAAAGTGATCAAGTTTTGGAGAAAGGATTTGTGGCTGTGAAAGAATGGTCTTCAACACATCTTCTCCATCTTTGAGCGTAGGACTCTAGGTTGGAATCATCTTGTTCTTATTTTCATTTATCTGTTGTTTGCGAATGATCACACACACACACACACACACTCTCTCTCTCTCTCTCTCTCTCTCTCTCTCTCTCTCTCTCTCGTTTGCTGAAAATGATTGTTTGTTATTCAAACAAAAGGAAAATATATAAGTATATCACTAGTATTGGCTGCGGATTGAATTTGTGTTGAGCCATTCTTGATCCATCTCTTAGTTTTATCTTAGCCATTCAATTTCTTATTGAAGCCGTTCAACTCCTATTTGCAAATCATTCAATTTCTATTTGCAAACCTTTCGCTTCTTAATGCAAGTCATCCGATATTATGAAGGAATCCATTCGTTTTGTTTTGCTTTATGATCATAGTCTCGCCTTAATTTTTGTTGAAGAAAATTTCCATCTCACTTGTTTTGGGTCGACACCCTCCATAGGGCAATTTGTTTAGTTGAAGTTTTTAATTATAGTGTGGCTTTTTTTTAAAAAAAATGTAACATTGTTGAGTACAGTCGCCTCCTTACTCCTACGCCAAACTCGTGGTATAGCTTGCTTTTTTGTTCTTGATGCTTGAAGGAATTCGCATGCCTATAGAAGGGGTAGGAAATTGAATTAGTTTTTGATAGGCATCCTCTAATGAAAGACTATGAGGTGAGATTTTCTTGCCGCACTTGTTTGGATGGAAACTCATAAAAAAAAGAGAAACAAGGCTTCCCTTTGACTTAGTAATCATTGCCCCAGCCCTTGTGCATTCGATTTTACTTTTTGAATATATATATGTGTGTGTGTGTGTGTGTGTGTGTGTGTGTGTGTGGAGGTATTTATATAGTTTGTTTTATGTGTTTAAGTTTGGTCTATAGACTACGAACTTAGCTTTACACCTGCCAGATTGCCTTTACTTGAAAATATTATAGCGCATGCCTATTTTTTCAGATTGTTTCATTTAGCATCACCAATAATCTCCACAAAACATTATCATTGTTTAAACTGATGGAAAGGCTCATATCTCGTAGAACAATTCCTTTGTAACAAATCAGTTTGCACCCCTCCTATCCTCCTACCATGCTCTCTTTGTAAATGCTTATCTTATCTTTTCACTCTGGCGAATCCATATTTATATTCTTATATGTTGTTTCTATTGCATTGATAATCTATTATATGGTGTTTTATATTGTTTGATATTCGACCCATGCTGGTAGAGTAGGGTTCAACATATTTAAAACTTATATATATATATTTGGTGACATACATTCACATGTTTGTTGTCTTTATAAATACTGTATTCTTATAAATAAAGGACAACACATCAATGTAAATTAAATAATTATATATATATATATATATACTTGTATTTATATATATGTGTATACACATAGATATAAATACAAGTATTTATATATATATAATTATTTAATTTACATTGATGTGTTGTCCTTTATTTATAAGATTGGATATTTGAAAATATTTTTCTATTTGTAATTAAGTGACAATATACTAAGTGAATTGGAGATTATTAGAAAAGAAGAAATATGTTTTGTCTTAAATTTGAGAATAGTCTTTGGATTATGTCGAGATTAGGAAAGAGTATGCTTATATAGTTTCTTTGATTATTTAAAAGATTTCATAATGGATGTATAAATAAAATGTAGATGATGATTTGAAATGTTCTTTAAAATTATTGCATTGAATGTGTTAGTGAAATTAAAGATTGATTTTTGATGGTTCCATGATGTTGTGTCCTCCTTTTGTATTAGTTTTGAAATGAGGAGATTTTTATGCATTGAATTACTTGCAATCATGTTTTGAGATTATGTTGGAACCCGTAGTGTTTTGATTTACCTTTAAATGTGAGTTCATGGGTAGTTGGCTTGTTAGGCTTCCAGAGGCTAAGGGGAAACTTGCTACATGTTGGACTTTCATGTTTGGTTCTTTGTGAAACTTTTGATATTAATTCTTGTATTGAACTCATGTGGGTTGTAACCTTGCACCATTGTTTTGCTTAATGATGTGTTCTTTGTGCGAGAAGGTTCATGCCTCGCATATGTATATGGTTTTGTGATTTTGATGCTTTATGCGAGTGGTTACACCCTAGAGGTTATGTGGATTTTCTTGTTGTTAGTAGGGGGGTGGCTCCCAATGGGGGTCGGTGCACAAATAGGGCATCAGGGTAACCCATTGGAGAGTTTCTTAACTCAGACATAACCTAATCAATAAGTTAGGGGGTGGGGTAGATTTCACACTAAACAAGATAAGTAGATGTCTCTCCCATGCCTATAGTGATTTTGTAGGCTAAGGATGGGCTAAGAAGGCCTGGTTGGCAAGATCACTACCTTGTCCTCATGAAAGGTAAGTGATTCCGCATGTATCACCCTATGGGGTCGACGCCTAGTGAGAGGCAGTCAGGGTAACCATAGATGGGGGCTGACGTCTAGATTGTCAGGGTAACGTAGGGATGGGGGCTGACATCTAGACTGTCAGGGAAACCCATGTCAAGACCATGCAATAACACTCCTCCCTATAGCAACCTTGTATGTCATGTTTGTTTTTCCCCTTGTTGTTCATGTACCTCTGGAGGCAGTTGTTATTTTTGTTTATTGTTGCATTTGTTGTGGAGTCTTGATAGCCTTGTCCTCTTGACTATTTTTATGTTGTGGGTCCTTGTTGTCATCTCCTAGCCCGAGGGGTGGGCCTTAGGGTCCACATGGTTGGGTGGAATGTGTTGTGCACTCCATGGGGTTCCCATTCGAAGTTCGTGAAGCAAGGAATTGTGTTGTTGCAGTGATTCTAGAGCTTCACTAGATTTGGAGATAGTATTGATGCTATGCATTACATTCATTTCAGTTGTATCACATTATGTAATTGGTGAATCCTTCCCATTTTATGTTGGGAAGCTCAAATGTACTATTGTAATCATTGAAACGATGTATATTCATATAATAAATGAGATGGATGTATTCCTTGGTATTATCATGTGATCATAGATGAATGTTTATGTAATGTTATGGATGTATGTACCTTGTTCATTTATTCTATATAATGGTTTTTAAAATGAATGCTTGTGAGTATATTTTCATCGTTATTGGAATTGAGTCGTGTTAGAAATGTCCACAAGTAATGCAATCATGTTACCCCAAAGGACTAGGTAGATGATGTGTATGTATAGTTTCATTATTAGTGTTGTATGTTAATTTACATTTCATATTAGTTTCACTTTTTTTAAAAAATTGTGCTATAATTGTTAGTTGTTGTGTGTCCTTTGGGGTTTGCGTGGTAGGGCGTTACATTGTTAGTCTCTAGAGTGGATTTAGTAAATATAGAGAATAGAGTATGAAAAAGATTAAGATAGTAGTTTATACACTTACTAATTGCATATTCATGGGTATGTAGAATTATGTATGCATTGTGCTCTTCATTGTGTTTTAAAATATGATTGTTATGGAATTAATAAGGGTTTTGTATACACCCCAAAATCATCAAAGAGCATGCTTTGTGGATGACTAGGTGGCATGCAGCTTTACACAATTATATTGACTATGTCATAAATATGCTATATGTTTTACCTCATTATGATCTAGTGGAAATGAATAATATTAACCATATTCTAGTTATAATTTTTTATGTAGATCATAGAACTTTGTTTTGCTATGCATGATATGATTACATGAGTGCACTTTTAACCTTCTATTGACTACTTTAGATCCCTTTAAAATGACGTTTAGTCTTTTAGTAATTATTTGTTCATTCAAACTAGGGTTTGGTGTATGGGTAGTAAGAGGACTATTGTGTCTTTGATAGGACTAAACAAATTACCGTGAATCTCAAACCTAAACTATGAGCCTTGTAAATACTACTAAGTATATGTTGATTTTATCTTGATTATTTAAGATTGCTACTATAACCTAAATGTTGATAACTATGGTACAATGTATTCAACATTGTGAACTTGTAAAAACATCATTATGCCCTTATTTGAATGCATAATGAGACTTGTGTGTTCATTTCTCCTTATAAACTTGTAAGATTAAGTTAGAGTATGCTTGTAATAGAGATTTGTTAAACTCATGTTATATGCCCAAGCTATATGCCATGAATGGTTGAGCTTTCTTGTAAAAGTAAACTTTGTATTTGTGAAGAGAGGACAACACTTCTCATATGAGGTTTGTTATCTAATCCTTGATGATTTATACCATGTCTTATGACATAAGTACTCGTGTAAGAGGAATTTTACCATGTCTTATGAAATGTGTACTTGTATGAGAGACTATTACTATGACATGTGAGGTTTGTATTAAACATTTGAGGTTAGTTACCTTATGAACATGCTCTACATTTATAATGTAAGGCTTGTTACTTTATACCCAAATTTTGTACATGATATTGGAGATCAATTACCTTATGAAAAAGGTCTCCATTTATAATATGCAAACTATTACCTAATATTGTAGGACTATTACTCGATTTATAATGTATGCACTTGATATATAAGGTTTGATATTTGACTTTGAGATTTTCATTTGATATATAAGGTATGTGACATGAAACATGAGGTTTGTTATACTATGAAAAAGTCCTTGTGAGAATGGGACTATCTCACTGTGATAAGGCAATTGTCCTACTAGTGAAAAGGAACTATGCATAAAACTTGGATAATGCTTTGTCAATCATTTATTGTATATTTGTCATGCTTCAATGGGTAACAATATATTTTTCAAGGACAAGGAGATGTCGGAGAATAATGTCTTTGAAAAAAAAAATAGGCTTATAAAGGAAAACTTTAATGTGATCCCTCAAAAATATTTTAACCTGGAAGTTGTGGTGTGCACTCCCTATGATCTAAGGATAGCAAAAGATTGGAATATTAAAGTGGACATTTCATTAGCTTCCAAACCAGCTAAGAAAAGTAGGGAGGGTGTTTGCTGGACCTTTCCTCCAAACGGTTGGTATAAATCCAACTTTGATGGAGCTGCGAAGGGCAACCCGGGTATGGTTGGAAGTGGAGGTGTCTAAGGGATTCAAATGGTAAATTTATGGTGGCGGTGGCAATATCCCTAGGCCACCAAACCAACCATGTGGCGGAGGCTATAGGAGCCTTTCAAGTGTTAAAGTTAGCTCATAATGTGAATATAAAAAATTTATGGCTAGAAGGGGATTCTAAAAATATTATTGATTGTCTCTTAGGAAGGACCCCACCCTCTTGGTCGATAAAGAATTGGATAGATGAAGCAAAGTCTACTTTAGAAAATTTTGAAAAAGTAAAAGTTTCACGCGTCTACAAGGAAGCTAATATCGTGGCAGATTACTTCGCGAATGAAGGGGTTAGGAAGCAAGGATTGAACATGTGGCAAAATTGTAGGGACTTGAGAACTGAAGTCAGGGCCTTACTAGATTATGATGTTACGCATGGGAAAGAGGAAAACACATTTAATGATTAAAGAGAAAGGGGCCAGGTACATCGAAATCAGGAGATTTTATGGGGTCGCGTTGTGTTACTTAGAAGGGAAGAAAAAGCGGTATGCTTTGTGGGTGCATTGGTACAACTGCATAATTCTGCAATAGGTACTCAGCGCTGGTAGAGTCTACAGTAAGGAGCAAACGAAAATGGGGGGGACAGGAAAATAGTTGAGTGTAAAAGCTATGAGGTGTAGACTAGGAATGACAAGGTTTGGGAGAAATTGAAAGAGGTGGGCTGGTTCCATTTCTGGAAAAACTTCATGGGCCCGATTCTATGGCCACGGACTACTTCGAGAAGAACTGGAACAATGGAAAAATAATTCTCTTTGGAAGAAAGGTGAAGCTGGATGAGCAAATTATAGGGGAGATTACTGGAATGTCCACTAAGGGTGTGAAGTTTTATCGCGACAGAAGGTTTTCTGACTAGGCAGTCATCAGATTTAAGGACAAGGAGAAATTGACACTGGTTAAAATTTCTAACAGCTATTTCAAAATTAACACCATCAAGGCACTATGGAGAAAGGTACTTTGTGTTATTATGGAGTATATCACACTGGACGGGAGATTTACCAGAGTGTATGGGCATCATTTTGCCATTCTTAACCACTTCCGCGATAAGGTACAGATTTCTCTGCCTCACTACCTATTATGTTCGTTGAGTAATAGCCTTGAGGAACATAAGAAAAATCCCAGGAGATACCCTATTCTTCATCCTGGTTTTATTAGGTTAATATATGAACACTTTCAAAGCATGTCGGCTTTATCTAAACCTGTTGCCTCCACGATGTTTGAGGACTATGACACGAATAGTGGGGGTTTGGAGATTTAGCCTAACTAGGAGAGAATTGTTGAAGTTCACCCGTCCTCTGAGATGTTTGGAAAGAAAACCCAATCTAAAAAACCCAGCTTGCTAAAGCTAACCCTGAGACCTACCTCGATTGCGCTGTCCCCTTAAAGAATCATGTTCTTAAGGGCTCCCCTACCAACAAGTTGGTTTCCTACTCTGTGGACTCCTTGGAAGATAAAGCCGAGAACCCTAAAGCTAGTAGAAAGTTTGTGCCCTCCCCTCTTGCCTCTTTCAAATTTGAAGGTACCAGATTTCCTAGCTCCCCCAACCCGAGTGATGTTAACCTCATATTAGACCGGGCTCAGTCTGGTGACATTCTAGTCTCTGCAAGAAATGGTATCAGTGACATCTTCAGGGTCTTGAAATGGGCCTATCAAGAAATTAATGATCTTAATAAAAGAAATAGGGCTCTGTATAGTAAATCGGAGGAGCTGGAACTGAAGTTGGCTGCTCTTAGCAATGAAATAGGGAAACAGAATAAGAACAGTATTGGAAAGAAAGGAGGTAACATTGAGGAAAAGTACAAGTCTCTGGAAGAGGAAATGGTTAAAATTAATTATAACTTGAAAACAGTTGTGGAGCAAAACCATAAAATGGCTAGGCACAATGCCATTATTATCAATGCTATGTTTGAAAAGCTGGAAAAAATGCAACAGGGTTTGCTGGTTGTTGATTTGGAAGAGAACAAGGAAAGCAAGAACGAGGACCAAGGTATTTCGACAAGGACCTGTGCCAATCTCAAAAGGAGAGTGCCTCCCACAACATAGATGGTTCAGATCTTAAAGAGGGGAGTTCAGGATATGAACGAGCTGGAAGCTGAGACTGCAGACTTATTAAAGACACAAATTTAGTTGTTGCTGGCTTTTTGTCTGATTTTTTTGGTTATGTGGCCTTCGCTGGCTTTTTTGGTGGTTGTGGTATTTTACTGCTGTTATTTTTACAACGTTTCCGACTTTGGTGTCTTTAATGATTCTATCTTTATTTTGTAAACTTTGTGGTTTCGGGTCCCTGTAAAACCCGTTTTTTCCTCTTTCAAAAACAATTGACTATGAACTATCTAAGGAGATGTTAATGTTGGTAAGAGCTACATACCAATTATAATGATTTGATGTGAGTCAAGTTAGACCCTTAGATATAAAATTCAAATTCAAATTATAATTTTATGCTTGAGTATGGGAATGTAATCTCTCTAGATGTTGATGGGAGAACTACTAACATATCCTTGCACTTAGTCTACATATGGCTAAGTTATTAGTAGTGAGCAAGCTAAGGTCCCACTAGACTTTCCCTTTCTCACATGCCATGAACTCTTCTATATACAACTTTGTAGTTTATTTACTAAACCATAAGAGAGGTTGTTAAGCCATTTTCCTTTTCGGGACCATTTATGTCATCTCTAAATAGTAGGTAACCATGTGCCTCTATCTTGTACAATCTAAACTAATCACTAGATTATGATGGGAGAACTATTAATTATCCATGCACTCAATCAAAACATAGTTACATAATGAGCAAGCTAAGGTCCTATAGGACCCACCTTTCCTCACATGCCACCACCTCTTCCACAAACGCCTAACTAGTTGTTTTAATCACCCATGGGAGAGATTGTAAAGCTAATTTCTTTTTGGGGATGATTTTTTCCATCTTTAGATAGCAAGTATGTGCCTCTATCCCATATAGGTGCACTTTTAATGTCATACATTTTTATGTAAAGGTCATATACCATAGGAAGTACCTGTATACAAGGGTATCCTTTTTGCCATTGGAGGTGAGTGGCACACTTGCAGCCTTATATTTGAAATCCTTACCAAATATATTCTAATATTTAATGATAAGTATATTGATTGTTGTGTCATTAACACTAGTTACCTCTACTTTCTCCCTACATGACTCTTAATTATGACCCCATTAATGAAGGGTAGGGTCCCCTCTAATTTATGTGGTGCATGAGTGAGTTGTCTAGACTTTGTAAATAGCAAAAAATGCCCTCATGATGTTCTCATAGTCTCATATTCAACAAATGATGTGTTCTTATCGACATATATACTCTTGGTAAAATAATAAAGCTATCATTGATGTTGAGAACAATGATTTAATGTATTTAATTTCTATCATTATAATGGATTTATATTATTTGTAAAAGAAAATAATATATTCTAACCATGGGAATGTATTTACAAGATATACATAAAGATTTTGTTTGTTGATTTGTTCATCTTGATAGACCTTGCAAAAATTATGGAAGGATGAGTGATATAAAATGTGTTATTGTTGTTAATTTGTATTTCTACAATTATGCTTATTCCAATGTTCGTATTTGTATTTGTATGTACCTTAATGAGTGGTAACCTAGTTGATCTTTGTAAAATGCTTGTTTACTTTTGTGGAAGAAAGGAATTGCTGAAATTTTATTAGCTAGTGATATATTTGATTTATTGAAATTATGATGAGGTCAAAATATGTCAATTTGCTTATTGTGTTAAATGACATGTAGTCAATATAATGACTCACAGTCAAATTCAACTGATGAAAATCCTATGAAATTAAACATATGATTTATTTAAAATTTACAGTAAAACAAATATATAGATGAAAATCCTATGAAATTTAACAATTTTTTTACGGTTTTAAGTTTGGATTAGAATAAAATTGAATGACATAAAGAAAAGCAAAATTATGAGAATATTCATTCCACTCCTTGATGCTAAAAATAATTTGCCATGTTTATAAGCAGAATTATGAGAATATTTATTCTACTCCTTGATGCTAAGAGTAATTTGCAATATTTATACTACTTACTCGTTGCATTAGGACGCTTCCTTTTTGTCTAAACCTTCATGTGTTTGTAATCGGTTATCCATAGAAAGAGTAGGTAGCACAAATGCTTTCTTGGTTATTTTATCCAAGCTTATTTGTTGACCTGCACTGTGATTTTTCCATACTTCCTCACATTGAAGGACGCTCCGTCATTTTTCTCTTCCATGCTAGGTAGTTTGAGCTATTCAACTATTGTTTGTATTACTTTTGCTCCTCCTTTTTCTTTTCTTATGTCCTTGCTTCCTACAATCTTACCAGGACACAAATACTTTAAGAGTTTAACTGAAGAAGACTCTTTGCTAATGATGACAACACAGACTTCTAACTTTGCATATTAGTTTCACACTTTTAATGGCATTGCAGTTACCTTTGAGATTAGTATCTACTAACCTCTATGGTTTAACTTTACCTCTAAAAGATTCAACATGCAGAAACCTTCCAAGCTCTCTTCCAAGACGAATTTTATTATTTTTCCCCTTTTTTTTAAATCACACTGCAAAGAACATATGCAGTAGCACTTTTACAAAAAGAACCAGTCATTTTTATGACCATTGCTAAGTTTTCTACAAGGTACTTAGACCATTATTTTAACTTCAAGAAACATTACCAAAAAATCTTGCGCGCACAACTTTTTTTTTAAATGAGAGAGCTACCTCATTTGCTTCATGGGGATGGTGAATCCTTCAAGTTATGTAGTTTGCTTTCTTTTCTATTTCTTTCCTTGTTTCTCTTTTTATTTCTTTCAGTATCATCTACAATGTTCAATTCTGAGGAACTGATGGGGATGAAAGGCTGATGTTTGAGACATTGCTTTCCAAGTGCTCAAAAGTAACATAGAGATTTTTATCCGCATTCAACCAAAATTGTTCTTTCCCTGCGGAATTTCCTTTCACTAAATAAATTGCCTTCGGCTGGAAATGCACACTTTGAAGCTCATTTGCAACTTCGTTTCCTCGAACAATGTAATCCAAAAATGTAAGGATGATAATCTTACAACAGCAACTGACCTGGCCGCCTCTGAATTTGTGTCAGTACTAGAGACGCTAGTGTATGCAAATGGCAGTAAATAGCCATGTCACCGATTTTAAGGTTCTGTGCCGATTTCAGCTGTTGTAATATTAGTTTGAGCAGAGCAGAACTGTTCGTAGCATTGGCAAAGGTGTGCAGCTTCCAGAATGAATATCAAAGCTAGGTAAGATGAAATGCATATAACTTTTATTCAATCAACATCTACCTGATGCCCTAACACTAAATGATGCAAAAACCATGTTGAACTGCGATCCAAATCCCTGAGTTATTCTCTTTTGCATGGCTCAGTGAGGTTACGAGGTTGTCCTAACAACATCAACCTACTAACCCTATGCATAACAAAAATATCTGCAATTTTTATAATTGGATATTGAGATATTTTCTAACATTCTTGATCTGCTGGCCCTGCAAGAGTTGAATTTTGCTGCACGGTGTCAGTCACCCCAAGTTAATAAGTGTTTGCTAATTCCAGTAGCCGCTCTATTCAAATAATCCACATATCAAATACAACTTCCAGATTCATTAGTTCTCTTTTCCTGTCTTCTAAAAGTTTATCATTCTACCTGTCTCCCAAAACATATCGTATTTCGGAAATTTCGGATGTCACCCACCTCCTGTTATGAAAGCATGTACATGTTTATTAACCTCAATCCAACTGCATCCTGGAGTTTTTTTCACTCCTCTGTCTCTCATCATTTTTCGAACCTTTTCAATGTCACCCCACCTACCAAACACAGCATAGATGTTGGAAAGAAGAACATAAGGTGCAGCATCTGTTGGTTTCAACTCAAAAAGGTGTTCTGCAGCGAATTCTCCTAACTCTATATTTTTGTGCATTACACAAGCACTTAACAAACCCCTCCATACAAATTCATCAGGTTTAATTGGCATGTTGGCGACAAACTGCTGGGCTCCATGTAGGTGCCCAGCACGGCCAATAAGATCAACCATGCAACTATAGTGCTCAATTTTGGGTGTTATGTGATGATATTCACTTATAGATTTGAAATATTGCCAGCCCTGATTGACTAAACCTGCACGACAGCATGCAGACAAAACACAAACCAACGTAACATGGTTTGGATGTATACCAGATTGTTTCATTTGCTCGAAGAGGCTTAGAGCCTCATGTGCCCGGCCATGTATTGCATATCCTGCAATCACTGCTGTCCAGGAGACAACATCTCGCTGATGCATTCTGTCGAATAAATACCGTGCTTTCTGTAATCTTCCACATTTTGCGTACATGTCTATCAAAGCAGTTGTCACTATAACGTCAAACTTAAAACCACTTCTGATTACCTGTTCATGGATCTCCATACCTTGTTCCAAAGCTGCCAAGTCAGCACATGCTGGGAGAACACTGGCAAAGGTTTTTGAATTTGGAACGATACCTGCAAGTAACATTTGCTGAAAAATCCTCAGAGCCTCCTCTCCCCAACCCTTCTGTGCATAACCTGCAATAATTAGTGTCCATGACACCATGTCTCGCTGTTTCATTCTATTAAATAATTTGTGTGCCCTCTCTATACTTCCACATTGTATGTACATGTCCATCAGGGCACTCCCCACAAAGACATCAGACTCAAGATCTCTCATAATTATCTCCTCGTGGATTTCCATTCCCTGTTCCAGAGTTGTTAAGCTGGCACATGCAGAAAGAGCACAGGCAAAAGTTTTCGAGGTGGGCTTCACACCTGCTCGTTGCATTTGTTGGAAAAGCTCCAGGGCCTCCTTTTCCCTCCCATTTTGTGCATATCCTGAAACCATTGCTGTCCAAGACAAAACATCTGGTTGATCCATCTTGTCTAATACTTTGCTTGCCTTGTCCAAACTCCCACATTTAGCATACATATGTATCAGACAATTCACCACAGGAACCTCATAGTGAAATCCACTCGTAATCATTTCTCTATGAATCTGTATACCCTCTTCAAGAGCTGCCAACTTGGCACAAGCGGAGAGAACAGTGCCGAAGGTCTTTGAGTTTGCTTTCACACCCGCCTCTTGCATTTCTTGAAAAGTCTGTAGGACCTCATCATCCCAACCATTTTGTGCATAGCCAGCGATCATTACAGTCCAGCATACGTTATCTCGTTGAGGCATTTTGTCAAACACATCGCGTGCTATCTTTAAATCACCACATTTCGCATACATATTTACAAGGTTACTTCCGATGAAAAGATGTGACTGCAATCCACTCTTAATTATTTCTCCATGGATTGCCATACCAGCCTCCAGATGTGCCAATTCGGTGCATGCCGGAAGAACGCTCGCATAAGTTTGCAAGTTTGGCCTGAAACCTGATAATTGCATCCGTTTAAAAAACTCCTCTGCCTCCTCCGCTTGCCCATTCCGCGCATACCCTGCAATAATTGCAGTCCAAGAGACAATATCTGGTTGAGGTATTTCTTCAAACAGTTGACGCGCCTGCTCCATATTCCCACATTTGGCGTACATGTCAATGAGGGCATTCACCACAAACACGTCAGACTGCAAACCAGAACTTATAACATATTGGTGGATTTCCAGACCTTGCTCTAAGGCTGCCAGGCGAGTGCATGCCGATACCACTGTGGCAAAGGTGAAGTGATTGGGTTGTACGCCTGCTCGTTGCATTTCATAGAAAAGTCTCAACGCCTCTTCGGGAATCCCTTGCCTGGCATAAGCTGTAATCATGACAGTCCATGAACAGACATCTCGATCAGGCATTTCGTCAAACACTTTGCGGGCATATACCAGGCTGCCACATTTGGTATACATATTAACAAGGATGTTGTGTAAGAACCTGTGGGTTATCGACATGAATCCCCTCTCATTGATGCGGGCATGGATTAGCTTGCCGTCTGCCAAGGAGCTTTTAGCTATGCAAACCCGCAACAGAGAAACGTAATCTAGAGGTGAAGGTGGCCGTTGAGGTTGACGTATAATATCATGCAATGGCTCCTTGAGGAAAGTAGTTCTCGTATCGGCATCCGAGTGTGCGTTTACAGTATTTATCATTGTGAGGTTTTCGCGAGAGGAACATTGTCTGATAAGAAGAGGAATCCATCTCATTGATGGCACTTCCAATATTCACATTTGGAAAGCAGAATGAATGCACGAGTTAAAAAAAAATTATATAAACTTTGTTTCTTTCTTCTTTGGGATTGGCAAGATTATAGAATGTTCCCAAAAAAAAAAAAAATTGTGAAAAGGATTATATTACAAACTAGCATATACATCTTAAAAACAGGTGACCAGTGTCGAGTTCCTCTGTCTAGCAAAAAGCTTTTAGGTTGGCAGGGGAAGGGTTAATATGGTTCTAAATTTGTAAAAGGAATTGTTAGAGTTTTGTATTGAGTGCAGAAAACGAAAATGAATGGAATTGAAGAGTATATGATGTGAGAAGCAAAATATAGAAGGTAGAGTTTGCTATTGATTACTAGAATTTGTTGGAACAATTGTATATTAAAATTAAATATGATACTAAACGTAAATAATCCATATTAATACTAATTGTTCGAAATTGAATTTAATTACTTTGTAAGATAAATTCAAATAATTACTTGAAAAAAACTAGTTACTTATGTAAGGTAAAATTCAACTAATTGCTTGAAAATGAATCTAATTACTTAATAATATAAATTCAAACAATTGCTAAGATAAAATTTAACTAATTGCTTTAAAATGAATCTAATTATTTTTGTATTAATACTAGATTACTTTGGAGAAAACACTAAAAAAAACACTAAGCTAATACTAATTACTATTATAACTAAATAACATTGCCTTTGCTAAAATAATTTAGACGATGGCTAAATATTAGATGCATTTTCAAATTAAAAAATTAATTAACTAGTGCTAGGAAACTAATTATTTATATTAAATAAAATCAACTAATTGTTTGAAAATATACTAGGGGAGAGGGGCCCATAATGGAGTAGGGTCCAATAGTGGGGATAGAAGTAGTCCTCAGTGGGCCTCACAGTGGAGCACTTTAATATCCAATTGCAAAACACTTTTTATCCATAAAGTATGCAAAGTGACAAATCATGTAATGCCACATCAACGCACCAATAAAACATGACTTAGTGCACCACTATCGGTCTCACTTTTTTTTTGGGCCTTTTTGGATACCTCAACAAAATCATGTTGATGTGGCATCATACTTGATGATGTGGCCCTAAAACGAAATATAGAAGCACATGAGTTGCCAAATAAATTGTTGTACAAAATTGGGAGTAATTTGAAATTTCCACGTAGGATTTTGAGAAACGCGAAGTTAGGGTGCTCCACTATAGGCCCCTCTCCCCTAACTACTACTAAATAATTTAGAAAATAAGTGCTCATTACTTTACAAAAATATTTTAATTTATACCAATTTCTTCTCAATATAAATTAAATCATTAGTAATTATTTAGGAAAATAAGTTATAAGTTGATAATTTTTGAAAATAAGTACAAATTTTACTTTGCATGAATAAATCATATTAATTACTTTTATAATTACACATTGAATTACTTTTGTGAAATAAATTGTTAATGAAATAAATGGTTTAGTAGTAATTACTAACTATTTTGTAATTTGACTAACATTAATAAGTTAACTATTTCGAAATGCTTAAAACTCCATTTCCTCTCTAAATAGTTCTATTTTGGTAACTTAAAATTTGATTACTATTAATCAATGAAAAATAGGCCATAAAAAATAAAGTTCATAGGAATAACAACTTTATAGGTGAACTGGAGGTTTAAATATTAATTAATTGTTTTGCAAATATTAATCCACTTTCATTACTGAGAAGTTGCACCAAAAACAATATGATGAGGCTAGTGGTATGGAGCAATCCCAATACCTCGTAATGTGTAAATGGTGAACAATTGTAAACGAGAATGCTTCTCTATGCCTCGCTACGCTGCATAGCTTCCAGACGTCGACTGAGTACATAAATAGTGATAATAGCAAAGGTGTTACATGTAAATGTGTAAGAATATAGACTGGAAACAAATTTGTCCTTTGATTAATGCATAAGAATATGGTTTGCAAATTCTGTGAGGACCGTTGAGGCAGAGAGAAAAGTTTTATTGTTTAGAAGGCAAAGGACATTTGATGAAGAACAACTAAATTTTGGAGAATGTCATGGAGGTGAGTTGTTATTTCTTTGTAAAGTATCAGAGATTAAATGTAGAAGAACTTTGACTATTTGGTAAAACCTAATTTACAAATCCTACCAAACTAACTACAATAACAACTCATATGCATATGGTATGTATGTCATAAACATGAAACAGTAAAAGCGAAGAAACATGCAACATATGGAAAACTAAGTGGTCTGGGCAAGGTCTTGTTAACTGTGAATGCATCAAATGCATTAACTATGGATTGATTGCAACAGTTTTGCATTTTACTTGTTAATTTTGTCATGTGCTTTTGTGTTTTATGTTTATGAATAAAATATTATCTGTAATCGACTATAGTAATGTGCATAAAAACTTTATTGTAAGAGCTAGCAGCATATTTAATAACAAATAACAAAGTCTTGGTAAGTTATAAGAATTGGTTTGCAAAATCTTATTAACAGGATTTGTAGAATCAACTAAATATTGTTACACATTTACATGTAAGTGACAAACTATTCTCAGCATCGATGCATCTGGTTCATCTATACGATGTGTGGAGGATGTGAAAGCATAGACAAGCATTCTCGTTTAGGAATGGTGCCTTTGATTAAGAGTAACATGTCATGTTTGTCAACGAACTTTTGGTTCTTGTTGCCTCACACATATTGCATGCATTGATTAAATATTTGTCAAAATCTATGATGTCTCCCTATTTTCCTAATTTACTTAAACGAAAATGAATAATAGTCCTACTGCAACCAATAGAAAAAGAGATAAATTATAATTTTCAAACACAAAAAATATGTTTAAAAGCAAATTCAACAAATGCAATAGTAAACATGCCTACTGTATTCACTATGTTTTGTTATAAAGTGGATGCTATTGCTTACTGATTTATCCACATAAACTAAGTAAGTGGGAAAGTAGCTCAAAGAGAACTCAATCAAGTATCAATTGAATCTTTTATGTCTGAAATCTATCATTCATCTCTTTTTCTATTGCATGGAGTAGGTCTGGTACTCTTCTTTGTGTAAGCAAATAAGCAAAATAGAAACACATAAAATTTGTTAAATAAATTTGATTGCCCAACCAAGTATGTCAAATTGAAATGCAATAATTGCAGTAGCAACTTGCCCTTTAAAAACATGTGTGTTTTATATTGCTAATATATTGCATAATAAAAATGTGTAACACCGGAGTTTAATCCATTTAAACAACAACATAAGAAAATAAAGTATTGTCTAGCATATAATGGAAAAATATGTCAACTGTAAAATAAAAGTATCAAGAAGTTTTAAGTTATAGAACATGAGATATAGTGATATAGGGGAAAGAGCCAGGAACAAAAGCATAACAAAAAAGAGAAATGCAGGTTCATGCAATGGCAGGTAGCCTTTCACTTGCTTTTGTTTCTTCGTCACCTGCAATGTCATTATTATGGTCAGTACGAAAGCAAGTTTTTTTATATAACTCTAAACATTTTTTGTAAATTGAAGAGCGAGAAAAGTATTTGTAGCAATATTGTTTTATACCTCGTTGTGGCATACACCGTTTATTCAGTTAGGCAAATGGCCTCTATGATGACATTGTTTTGATTGAGGGTGAAATGCCCTTTGGTGACAAAGTCCCGTAGTGCAAATATAACTACGGATTTTTCCTTGATGTAGTTTTCATATTTCATGTCTTGAAGGGAAGAAAAGAGTTGTCGCAGGACATTGCTTCGGATTGAACAATGGACTGTTTGCTTGCCATTTGTTATGATGATAGCTTTAGGATGAAATGAGTATATGTAGCTCACTTCCTTGTCACATTGGCTACAATGAGCAGTTTCATGTTGGAGCATGTCGTAAATGTTGAATTTATAATTGCAACTCGGGCAAAAAGCTTCAAATGGATTTGAAAGTGCGTTTACTGCTTTTAATGTCCCTGAAACCTAAAACATGTTCAAACATAGATAGTTAGAGGGGTCAGTTTCAAAAAAATTAAAAGAAAGTGCGAAAATATTTTTAAAAAGTCACCTTAAGTGTTGATTGCAGCAAAGCATCTAACTTGTCCAATGTTCTCTTGTTATTCAATTTGCAAATAAATGTTGATCGACCCATGTGGAACATGTTCTTTTGATCAGTGCTTTTTAGGATATTCTTGAAAAGAAAGGTTGGGGTTTTGTTCCTATGTAGTAGTTCCTCTATTTGCAAGTATTGTTGTTCATGAGATGGATGTAGTTATAGCTGCATGGTAATGAGAAAGTTAGTCTTTGTTACAAAGAAATTTTATTAAAGACCACAATGCTATAAAAAAATGTTAAAATGGATTGGTGGCATATGCTGGGGAGACTTTGTACCTGTGCTATGCCAGATTTTGCTATGCCATATTTGATATCAATTGCATATTGGTTGCCTACTTTCTTAGTGCCAACAACCAAAGAACCTATTGTTCCAATTGGATACTGATTTGTGGCTGCTAGTAGTTGGCTGATAGTTGTATCTAGAATGAAGTAGTAGTTTGTAGAAAAGTGAGGCATGCTTTCAACTGTTCTTGTGTTTGTCAATATTAGTATGCAATCATAGTCCCCTCTATCATAATCTATTTTAGGTGCAATTTGGAAGTCTGATATTGAAACTCCCAATTTTGGAACTATTTTGTGCTCATGTTCTTGCACAAGGTAGCCATTGATATTCAGTGTAATTTTCATTTTTGCTTTAAGATCTGTGAGATTTGCGTGCAATACTTCACGTGTTAAATTGACTTTGTCCAATGTTGCTTTGTAGACAACAAGGATGTCACCTTGGAATGTGTCACCAAATTTTTTTGCATTTAACTCTTGAATTGATATGGTCTTTTTAATTTTTTTTCTGCAAACACCAAGAGAAATGTAAATCTTATATTTGGACAATGCAAAAATGCATGTGACAGGTAAATAGAATAAGTTGTTTATTGTTTGCTTGTGTCTTCCTCCATGTCTTGTGCTTGCTATCGTGGTCTTTTTGTTTGATCCATGATTTTCCTATAAGGTAGTGACATAGTAGAGGAGAATTCATTGCAGAATGTATTACTGATATATGCTTATGTATGAAGTAATATTGAACTGATTCAATGTGCAAGGTGGAATTTTAGGAAAATAGGAAAGTGGTCAGTCCAATATGCCTTTGATCTGTAAATATTGCATACAGTTGTGACTGAATTTGACCAAATATGGTCAATGAGCGGCTTGTGTAGACTATGAGATTTGTTTAATAAAAAATGAATTTTGTTAGTTTGCATGAAATTTTGGTGTTCTTTTGCTTTTTTTTTTTTTTTTTTAACACATGTTGATATTAAAATCGCCTACAATATACAGTATGTTTTTTGTACCTGCATATGCAATTACAACTTGAAGAATTGCGATTATTTCTTGTATGGGAGTATTAGGCCTTGCATAAATATTGCAGATATTAAGTCCATTGATGCATAGTAGTATTGTGACTATGATGGCTTCAATATTTGTAGAGTTGTATTCTTTTTCTTTTGATATAAACAAATGTTTTTTGGTAAATGTTGTTATTCCATGTATCATATTCATACCAAAGGTATTAAAATATTATGATAATATATTAGGTTGTAAGATATGCATGTGTACTTGTAAATACAAAATGTCGAATTGCATTGTGTCATAGTCACTGGCAATGTCATGTGCATGTGGATTTAATGTACGAGTGTTTAGTGTGCATAAAAGCATTTGCGGTGTATCGTGTGGACATGTAGTTTGAATATTGAGTTGTCACTATGTAGTTGACTACAGAAAATGCATTTCTAGATGTATCTTGTCCTTAAATTTAAAGTTTTTTGTGGTTAAAGGTTTTAGCAGGAATAATGAGTCTATTGTCTTTGTTCGTGATAGTGTTGTATAAGTTAAGCCATGTTGTCTTATTCCTGTTGGGTCAAAAGCCAAAGCTTGCATTGTTAGTCCTTGTGATCGATGGATGGTTCGTGCACATGCTAGCTGTATTGGGAATTGTTTTCTAATTGTAATTTTCTTGTTCATTGAAATTTTTTGTATGGCTCTAGCAATGCGCAATATAGGAACCCATTCCTTGTCAATGAGATCAGTGTAGTATTGTGCTAGTTTTATGCATTGTTGTTGTCCAATTATGGGATCAGTAAATTTGAGCCAAACAACATCAATGTCATTATGTGTTGTATATGCTTTAAATATTCCATCGGAACCATTGACTAGGCCATCTTGTGTATTATAGTTTCCCACATAGATTTCAACAAGGATATCATGTTTCAAGTATATTTGAGGTGGAAGAGTGGTTGTATGGCTATAAAGTCGTATTGCATTATAGTTTTCCTCATGCTCGTCTATTGCATCTAGCACTATCATTTGATTGGAAATGTCCAATAACATTTTATGGTTGTGCATGTCCACATCAGCTTTCGTATAGAACAAGTATGGAAGTGTTGGATCCAAAGGTGCAGGACAAAAGCAAATTTGGTTAAGATAGTCTATGTCATCATTTTTTTGTAAGCCTATTCATATTCTATTAAGGATTGCAATAAGTTTTTCATCCTTTGTCTCATAGTTGTGACCAATGAGTAGCATTTTATATTGTCTTTCCAAAAATTGTAAGGCATCAATTTAGTTACAGTGGGTTTATTCTCAAATACAATGGAGTCAAGGACAAGTTGTGCTTGGTAGAGATCACCACAAAATATTGTATCAAGGTTTCCAAAGTACATTGTAGGCATTTGCATTATGTCTCATAGTCGTCTACAATGTAGCGTAGAAATGTTGAGCCTACTAGTGATTTTTGTCTATAAGGAGCACATGCAATTGATCATAGTGCTTGGACATACTATCCAATGCTTCAGATGCTAAGGGCAGAAAATCTGATGTATTAAATGGTATGTGAAATGTTGAATGTAATGTGACTCCACCTAGGTTGTAAGCTGCTTTACCTATATACGCAGTTAATAAGCCCTTTGGTTTGTCTAGATTGTTGTCAATAGACTTGTTATAAATGTGAATTAGAGCTTGGTATACGGATTTTGTAGTGAAAGTATTTCTAGTTCCAGCTCCACTAGTCAAGAAAAAATGCAAAGGCTTGTTGATGTTATTCATCTTTTTCATTATAACATCTTTAACAATTGCTTGTTGTTTTTTGTTCAACATTTTCTTTAGTTTGTATTATTCATTGTTGTCAATTATCTGTGGGTGTCTAGAAATTTCAAATGCATTGTGTGGCATTGTATTTGGTTTTATGCACCCTATGTTTGGAAGGTCTGTTTGAATGTCATATTGTTCTGTTTGCCTAGCTTTTCTTGTTGTCAATGACTTATCGTTGTTTCCATCATCGAGGGACTCAACATCTTTGAATTCTTTTTCTATGTCACCCCATGCAAAACTTGTGTTGCGAGTGAAATTTGCATGATTTTTGATAATGGTTTTTTCATGGTGCATGTATGCATGTTCCCATGAGTCAAAATTTTGTTTTAATGTACTCTCGTTCGTTGTAAACGGTACATAAATCATTAATCTCTCTATGATGATTCTCTAGATCAAAGTGCTTGTTGAAGTTAATAAATTGTATTACACTTGGTTTAGTTTTTGGGTCAATTGTAGTTCCATTTTTATTGTAACTTGAAACAAATTCAGCATAGCAAGACATGTGTCTATCAATGTTTGAGGATGTATTAAATAATAGTCCACTATAGATTTTGAGAGTATGTTCTCTGATTCATATGGTTCATTGTTTACTTTTTTGATGGATTTTAGAATGAATGTACGATCACTATAGGACCGCATGTCAATGGAAATTTATTTTCTTGAACTAAAGTTTAGTGGAAGTGATAAAACAATATGAGCAGCTTGCTATGCTGACATTTGTTGCAAGTTCAACAATGCATTTCCAAGTTTACCTATCATTTTTATTGCATCAATATTCGTTTGCTGGTGGTCCTTATGTATTCTTTTGAATGCATATGTCATTGACTTGTCTACTTTTGCAATGTAAGAGATGTAGTACATTGTTGTGGCATATGCATTAAGCATGAACTGGGCATCTATATTGGCCTTCCAAAGGTGCGGCATTTTCCTTGCAAAACTATTGTTCCATATTTTTGATGATTTTCTTTGTAAGAAAAGTGTTGGCCTGTTTAGTGTAGAGCTCAAAGCTGTTATATAATCAATTTCAGTCATGTTTATATCATTTAAAAAAAATTCTAAAGTGTATTCTTTTTCATAGTTTTCTTTTTACAATATCGAGTAAATGTTGACAACATTTGAAGTTATTGTTTCAGTCTTTTCTAGTATTGGTGAAAGTATTTGTGTCTTTCGCATCGGTGGAAAAGAGAAATTGTATCTGCAAATTGTTTTCCTTGATCTCCTACATCTCTTTGTGTGGTGACACCTTTGTAAACTAGCCAAGTCAGGTTGCAAAGGATTAGTGCTACAAGTAATGTACTTGTTGAAAAAAGCTATGATGCCCGTGTTGTTGTTTTCTATGTAGATTGGTGCATTTTTCACCCATATTAGCATATGATCATGCTCATTTCCTCGATTTTGGAACTCAGTCATAGAAAAGTAATCAATAACATTTCCAAAGATAGATTCATCTGTAAGCATCAACTTTTTCATTGTGTTTATTCTATGTCTATAGCACTATACACAAGTAATAGGATCCTTCCTGATCAGTTCAAATTTGTCAATGTTCATTTGAGCAATTGACTCTTGTTTTTTTTGACCTAATTGATGTTGATTGTGTAATTCTTGTACCATGTTTATTAAAGGATCCCAATTTTTTTCAACGCTACTAAAAGTGAGGAAGAATGTTGGTGGTCCTAGTTGTCATATCATTGCAAAAGCATTTTTCTTAAGTTGTGTATAATTTGGGGATATTCTTATTCTTTTGAAGCCAACATACCCAATATCTGATTTTAGAATTCTCTCAAGGTTTGGTTTGTGTTTCACGTCCTTGGAAACTAACTTGTATCCTTTTAGTTGGCCCTTTCATATTCTTATAGACATTGTAGACAAGACTTGTAGTATTAGTATCTTGATAGTTTTGAAAAATATGTTTGTCGTGTGATATGCAAACTTTTTGTTTGATTGTAAAGCTTCCCATTGTGCAATTTTGTGGTATGTAAAGTTTTTTAGAATGTCATCATCACATAGCTTGCCAAAGAATAATGTTGGGAAATTCATCTAACAACGTATTTGTCTTTAAAGATTCCAACTAGATAGTTTTGTTCTGTAGGTGCGATTTCAATGATTTTGTCTTGCATACTATGTATACTTCTAGATTCAGTGAATCCATGGACCAAGGTTTTAGATGGGTTCTCATTTTCCATTTCACTATTTGACTTAGTTTCAATTGCGACAGGCCTAGTATTCTCTTCAAGTTCATCATTGGTATGCAAAAAATGTTTCCAATCTTTGTTTATATGGACATTTTGCATTTTGTACAGTGTTGTTTTTGACAATTGAGCCAAAGCTTCCATGACGAGATTGGGTTGTACCATGCCTTTTTGAAATGCATTTTTGTATTCTAATCATCTTTTGAGTGAAATAACAATTGTTTGTGTGTTATTAGTTGATTGTGGTAATGCTTTTTGTATAATGCTAATGTCAACAGGGACATTAATGATGGAACCTATTAGACCTATTTGAAATCTTTTGTACCCTAGTTCCAAAATTTATGCAAATGCAATTCTAAGTGACACAAGTCATTCTTCTAGTTGGGACAAAAGTTGGACATATGACACTGGTTTATTTGTTCAGATTTTGTGTGGTATAACATACTTTCGTATCATGAGTTGTTTTAGTGCAAAGTAGCATATATGGCATATGCAATCTATCAATGCTATGGATCTTGGCTATACTAGTTCATAATACATTTCCTTTTGCTTGTATTTGAATATTCTAGTATCTTTGCTAAAACACAACATTTGGCAGATTGTGCATGTGTATTTCGATATGTCTTGAATTGTTCTTCCGTAAAGCTCTACTACTGACATATTTTTTTTCCTTATTTGATCTCATAGGTATAGGTTGATTTTGTTTATTGTTATTTCTAATAAAGCTCTTAAGGTGTTACAGTCTTACAATAGAGTTATGATTGAGATACTTTTGTTTGATTGTATGAATGGGACTGCTTTTGTTATTCTCTAGCTTTTGATTTTTGTTACCATTGGGAGTTTGGTATTGTGGATTGTTTCTAATGAGTTTTTAAAGTTGATTTAACCTTATTGGTTGTTGGCCATTTGGATTGTGTGGCTGAATTCTTAGAAGCGGTTCAAAATTCCCACTTTGAGGGGTTGTATCATGGAATAGAATGGAATATGCTAGAAAACCGGCTACATTGTTAAAGTGCAAGTACTTTTTCCCTAATGTTTTTGACCAAACACATATCTATATATTCAACCATTTGGATAGCCACTAAATATAGAGTATGTATCCCCATAAGCCAATTTCGTTGTTCCCAACATCTGGTTTCGCGAAAAGGTGCATCCTGTGTAGATATGTGTCTCAGTCATACACTTTGTCCAGTCTATACAAACTTTTAGGGTCTAGTGCAAGGTTGTATGATCTAATTTCATCTTTATCTCATTTTACAAAGCAACTTAAGAAGTAATCTATTGTTCCTCTCCGTAGCTCAACTGATGTATACTGATTGTTCAACAGTACTTGTAACAAGTCAAACAAGCAGTCTCCAATGTTGTACTTAAATGTGCCTACTCTACATAGCCCGTTGTTTTTTGGTACATTATCTATATTGCATACTTGTGAGCACTTTGCATATTCATACCTATCAATGTCTATCGTTTCTATATTTTGATATCTTGTTTCCATTTAGAATGCATACAGTATTAGATTGTTGAAAATGCTAATAGGCCTTAATATGTATATATACCAAATCTTACGCACTGTGTACATAAATGCAAGGAAAAAAAGTTGATCTTTTGCATAAACATTAATTTTTTTCATTACAAACAAAAAAGGAATAGTGATCAAAGAATCTGACCTTGTATTTTCTTGTTTAACAATCGACTATATTTGCAACAATGTAGATTTTTGTCTCCCACTTAAATTGTAAGCAATGGTTCCTATTACAGAGGCATATCATACAAATGAGCATAGTCTATAACATGTTATATGTAATTCATAAACATAAAGCAATCAATGCTCAATGAATGCAGTAAGCACTAGACCAATACTATTGCAACCACTTGGTTTGCATTTTGTAAACTTAGTTGGCTGATCAAAATCTATTACTATGGTTTGAATAAGAGAATAGATAAAATAAAGGTAGAAAAATTGAAACAAATGATAAAGTTTGACAAATATATTTAAGCATAAAATGCAAATTGTCCACAGATTTAGTTGATACTTGATCGAGTCTTGTAAATTAGGAAAATAAGGAGACATTATATATTCTAGAAGTGAATGCAAATTGTACAAGCTTTGCCAGCGAGCTGTTGGATATTGAAATAGTGAATACATGTTTAATGTATTAAATGAAAACTTTCACATATGTGTTGAAGAACTGGTAGGTGCATAAGAACTCAATGCATAGTTAATTCATGAAATCATGCATTCACTGTTGTAATTCCAACCAGCCCACTACCAAAGCTTGTGCAAGTTGCATCTAGTGATTAAATATTTTCCAAAATATATAATGTCATGTTTACCTAATTTGCTTAAACAAAAATGAATAGTGGATCTGCTCGAACCAAGGTATTGAATTTTCCCTTTCGTAATTCTGATTTGTTTACTATGCCTGACACTGAAACAAAAAAATTGCATATGTATGAGAATTTTTTTTGTCTTGCTACTAGAAGTATTCTTTGTTGTTGTAATGCCTAACTATACAAATGGATATAGTAGATGGCATATGCTCTATAACCAAGATACATGGAATAATTGACAAGACCTTGTTCAAAGTATTCAGTTTTCTGTTTCAAATTCCAAAGGAAACAATTACACATATCCAACATTGTAACCTTTGTCAAAAAAAGCATTGTTGCACGTGTGAAATTGGTCAATATGTTTACTACTGTAGAAGCACAGTAGGATGGGGACATTTTTCCTTTGTTTTTAAGAAAGAGCAACAAAACCAATGAAAAAAGGAACAATAATTAATAAAAACTACTGAATGGTTACATAGCATATGTCATCTACTACTGAATGGTTTAAGCGAGGTCTTTCCAACTGTGGTTGTATTGAAAGGATTAACTATGTGTTTATTGCTTGAGTGGCCATCAATCTATCATCAAAGCTCGCAAAGAAAATTTTGTGAGATGTGTTGGAGGCCTAGTGGGTACACAAGCAGTGAATGTATAGTTAATTCATGAAATCTCAAGCGAGTGTTGGGTTTTATTTGTGCTTATTCTTGTTTCTTTATTGTTTGTTGAAAATTGTGTGTGTTTTTAGTTCTTGGTTGTGCTTTTCCATGTTTGTTATTCTGTAAAAGTGCACTGCTGGTGAGTGGCTTGTCTATGTGTGTATGATACTTGATAACTAGAAATATGGCTTGTTGTTACAAGAGCTAACGACGTTTAAGTGGGTACAGTAGATGACATATGCTTTGAGCAAGGTCTTGTCGACTGTGGGGGAATTCAATGCATTAACTATGTGTTTATTGCTTGAGTGACCAATAGCCTATCAATAAAGCTTGCAAATTTTTTATTTAATGTCTTAATGTTTGCAGAAATTTATGACATTGGTCTAATTTTTTGCAAATTTTATCATTGTTTTTGTGGTTCATGTTTATGAAAAATGTATTAGATGTCATGGAATGTGTTGTCTGTTTGTGATAAGTATTGATAGCTACAAGTATTTCTCGGTGTTACAAGGAAAGTTGAATAGTTTGAGAAAGGTCTTGTGGACTATGGGAGCATTGAATGCATTAACTATGTGTTTATTACTTGAGTGACTACCAGTGTATCAACAAAGCTCACAAAGAAAATTGTGTGAGATATATTGGAGGGCTAGTAGGTACAAAAACAGTCAATGCATAGTTAATTCATGAAATTTGAGGCAAGAGATGGGTTTTATTTGTGCTTATTCTTGTTTGCTTATTGCTTGCTCAAAAGATTCTATTTTTTTAGCTCTCAGTTCTCCTCTCCGATGTTTGTTATTTTGTGTAGTGCTTCAATGCGATGAGAGTGAGAGGTAGAGTGCTCTACTGTTGGGTGGCTCATCAATGTGTTTATGATAGTTCATAACTAAAAGTATCACTCACTGCTATAGGGAAAACTGAATGGTTTGACCAAGGTTTTGGCAATTGTGGAGGCATTGAATGCATCATAGTGGTCTATTTTTTTTGGAAATTTTATCATCAAGCAATTAATGCATGTTTAATGCATTAAGTGAAAATTTTGCAAGAAGTGTTGGAGGGATGAAGAGTACACAAGCAGTGAATGCATAGTCAATTCATGAAATTCTAGACGAATGCTAGGTTTTATCTATGCTTATTCTCCTTTGTTTATTGTTTGTTGAAAAAGCTTCTATTTTTTTTAGCTTTGTGCAACCCCTTTCGATGTCCGTTAGTCTGTTCAGCATTCAAACACGGGAGAAGCCATAGGAACTCTATACTACTAGTGAGTGGCTTGCCTGTATATGTGTGATACTTAGTGGCTAGAAACATTGGTTGTTGTTACAAGAGAAAACGTCACAAATGAGTACAATAAATGACATATGCTATGGAATGCATAAACATGGAACAGTTGAAGTGAAGCAGTAGGTGACTACTGCAACAAACAAGAGTGATTAAATATTTGCAAAATATATTATGTCCTATTTTCGTAGTCAACTTTAACAAAAATGAATAATAGGCCTACTCCAACCAATAGAAAAGGAGATAAACTGTTTATTACTTGTCAATTGCAAATGAAACCATTGCAATAGTAACCTACTCATTGGCTTCAACTGTTTCATGTCATTTGTCATTTACTATACCTATTTGTACAATTAGGCCTTATAACAACGAAGAATACTTCTAGTTGCAATAGGACAGAAGTACTGATATCAGGACAAGCGCAACCACTTAGATGACTCTGTAAAATGAGTACAATCGCAACAAGTTACTATTGCAATCGTTGAATTCATTTTTGAAATAGTTGCTTGTCCAATGAAATTATATTGCTTAAAATACTTTGTTGGTAGGCTAATGCCTATCCAAGCAATGAATTTGGAGTCAATGCATTGTATGCATGCACAAGGAATAAGACCTTGCTCAAAGATCTAAAAGAGTATTTCTTTGTCTAGAAACAACACACTAGGAGATATTAGGAATGGTTCCTATCACTAATACTAGCATATCATGCTTTTTTACATGCTTGTCGATGTTGTTTCTATACTAAAAATGTTTAATGCATTTCTTATGTTATTTGCATTTAATACACCATTTTTTTTATATGCCTGTCATACCATTTAATGCATTAAACATGTATTGACTACTTGTGTATCTACCACCCCACTGCAAAAGATGACATAATTTGCATTCAACGATTAAATATTTGAAAAATATATAGTCTCCTTTTATTTTCCTAATTTACTTTAATAGAAATGAATAATTGGCATACTCCAACCAATAGAAGAATTGCAACAAACAAGAATTAAGACAGGAAAACTGAAAGCTTTGAGAAAGATCTTGCCAACTATGGAGGCATTCAATGCATTACCTATGTATTCATTGCTTGCATAGCCACCAGCCTATCGACAAAGCTCACATAATTTTTATTTAATGTCTGGATGTTTGTAAAAGTTTATCTTGCACAATTTACATTTAATAGACTATTGTTTATGATCCAACAGTTAGACCATTTAATCCATTAAACATTCATTGACTGCTTCAGTACCTACCACTATGCCGCCAAAGTTGACAAAATTTGCTTGAGTGGCTACTTCTCTATTAGCAAAGCTCACAAAATTTGTATTTAATGTCTAAATGTTTGCAAAAACATATCGTGTTGGTCTATTTTGTTGAAAATTTGAACAAATCATTGGATGTGCATTTGATATGGGTGTTAGTCGATTGCTATAATCTATGTAGCATTCATTTATTTCTGTGATAATTTTGCTTTGTTTACTATGTTTCAATTGCAAATAGGAAGATTGCAATAGTAACCTACCTTCGTAGGATTTCTAAGTTAGGTTTAGTTTTGAGGGCATCTTTCCATTGAATAAATGTGCACGCATATATTGTCTACAAAGTTAACTTGACATCTTAAACCACAAGAACATCCAAAAATCTCCTTAATAAACACGATATGCTCATGCCAACGAATGAAACCAATTGCAATAGTTGATTAAGCAATACTCTATCAAACCAAGGTTACAATGCTAAACGGGGGTAAACAAAAAGGCTTGTGTATGCTCCATCGTGTAATAATGTTGGCTTGGTACAAATTTTTCCATCGGTTCATGTATTATAGTATAATATGCAAATCTTGGGTAAGACATTTTCTAAATCAATTGTTATAGTTGAGTAAACTTGGTAGTCTATTATTAAATAGGCTGTAAGCCCTTCAAATAAAGTTCTTATTAACCAGTGAAACCTTTTTCATTAGTTTTGCTGCCCTCTTTCTAAGAACCGGAGAAAATTGTTCATAGTTTTCTAATGGGACCTTTTAATAGCAGTAGATGCTTCTTGCCGTTGTCTTGATACAAGTACCTCTATGCCATTGCAACTACAAGTATTGCTTATTGCCAAAATTCCTAATTGCACAAACGACCACAATAAATGACATATGCTATCTATCAATATTAACAGGGAACAGTCGAAGCCAAGGATCTGGTTAGTATTACAATGCTTTCATTTGCAATTGAAGGAAAATGAACAAAATGAGAATTAGCACACAAAAAACTGAATGCTCTGAGAAAAGTATTGTCTACTATAAAGGCATTCAATGCATTAACTATGTATTCATTGCTTGAGTGACCAATAGATTATCACCAAAGCTCACAAAATTTGAATTTGATGTTTGAATGTTTACAAAAATTTATCACGCTAGTCTATTTTGTTCCAAATTTTAGCAAATCGTTGGATGTGCATTTGATATTAGTGCCAGTGAAATTCTATCATTTATGTAGTATTTAGTTATTCTTGTCATAATTTCTCTCTGTTTACTATTGTTCAATTGCAAATGAAAATATTGCAATAGTGCCCTACCTTCATAGCATTTCTAAGCTAGGTCTATTATTCAGGACATTTCCGCATTCAATTAGCATATGCATATATTGTCTGCAAAGTTAACATCTTAAACTAACACATCAAACAATTGCAATAGCAACTTGGTCTGACTGCAACAGTAACTTGCCTGCTAGCAAAAACCAAGGGACATGAAATGCTTATTGGCAACAAACCATAGAACAAGCCTTGAATTTCTACAAGCTATCATGTCTGCGTTGTCCATTGTCATATTTCCATTCATGGGATTTTTCAAATTTTAAACATTGGTTTAGTACAAACGTGAAAATTTCATCAATCCAGTTAATAATCAAAAAATGGGCAAATTGGATGTCATATTGCCAAAAGAAAATGAGAGAGGATTCTCTAAAAAAATAGTATTTTAAAATTGAGGATTTTCTAGTAACAAAACATAGATGATGCAATGAACATTTTGTCCAAAACAACAATAAATTGTTGTAAAATAACCCAGTAGTAGCTTTCCAATGCTTTTGCATAGTTTTACAGTTTACATTGTTTTTTCATTTTTTAGAGAATCAAAGATTCAATGTATAATAACTTTCAGGATCAGTTCAAAAAAATTCAAATGGCTACGATTACATTGTTTATAAAGGACTCAGAAGTGAATTGTATCAAATACTCGTAATTGTACACATGCAAAAGTAGGTGCATGACTACCAATTACTTCAGGATGTTAAGTTAACTTTGAAAATAATGTACACACATGTTTTCTAAACACTAAAGCTAACTTAGGAACTAGAGTAAACTGAAGTTAATACACAAGTGCATGACGAAAGTAAAGCTGACATAATGTGCATTGAATTCTTAATTTTCTTGAATTTACAATTGTAATACTTACTTGCCCAATCAAATTTGATTGTCTTGCAGTAGGCCTACTATTCATTTTTGTTTAAGTAATTTAGGAGAATAGGACACTATATATTTTGGAAAATATTTAATCATTGGATGCAAATTGCACGAGATTTTCCAGTGGGCTGGTTGGCACCACAATAGTGAATGCATGATTCATGCACTAGTTATATTATTGATATTCGTTTAAGAAAAATAGGAGAGTAGAAAGACACCATAAATTCTGGGAAATATTTAACAAATGAATTGCATATCCCATGATTGCAATTATGTATATCTCTGATTGCAAAAGCAACATGCTATAGAGGAAAAAATAGTTTCATGTTTATGAATTACATGGCATGTCATACACTATGCCCATTTGTTTCTTTGGGAAGTCAGATTATTGAACAAGCGTTCTCATTTATTGTTCACAACTCTTCCAATTCATAATTTTCAGACACATTGGAAGAAGAAAATTTCATTGCAAACAAAGCGGGCAAATGATACAAGAATCTGACCTTGCAGCTTGTTGTTGAAGAACCAAGTCTAATTGCAGTGATATGGATCTTTTTCCTACACTTCAATTGCAACCAATGGTTCTTGTTATAGGTACAATTTAGAAAAATGAGCACAGTCCATGACATAGAACATGTTATTCAAAAAAATGAAACATAAGAGCGCACAATAAATTTTTCCAAATATTCACTAATTAAATCCAAACTGTGTGAGCTTTATTGCTAAAAATAGGCTCAATGCATTTTAATTTACTCATTTGCATTTGTAATACTCGGCCAATCAAATTTGATTGTTTTGTAGTAGGTCTACTAATAATTCTAGTTTTAGAAAATTAGCAAAATATGGGAACATTATATACTAATTGGGATTCATGGACATAATTTTCATGTTTCAAAACCATGATTTGTCTCTTTTGCTATTGGTTGAAGTAGGTCT
This sequence comes from Sequoia sempervirens, assembly GCA_007258455.2. Taxonomy (NCBI): domain Eukaryota; kingdom Viridiplantae; phylum Streptophyta; class Pinopsida; order Cupressales; family Cupressaceae; genus Sequoia; species Sequoia sempervirens. The sequence goes on along the minus strand of VDFB02105785.1, from coordinate 292,414,711 downwards.
ACTGTTCATTTTTGTTTACGTAAATTAGGAAAATAGGATATTATATATCTTGGAAAATATTTAATCATTGATGCAAATTGCACTAGCTTTGCCAATGGACTCCTTGGCACTATAGCAGTGTATGCATCATTAGTACACTAGGTCTATTAATGATTTTTGTTTAAGAAAATTAGGACACTAGGAAGACATTATAGATTTTCACAAATATTTAACCAATGAGCTACATATCCCATGATTACAATTATTCATATTTTTTTTTGCAAAAGCAACATGCTTATCAGGAAAAAATGTTTATGAATTACATGGCATGTCATTCATGGTGCCCAGCTGTCTATTTGGAAAGTCAGATTCTTGAACCAACGTTCTCCTTTATTGCTCACAACTCTTCCAATACATGATACTTAGACGCATTGGAAGAATTAAATTTCATTGCAAAGAAAGGGGCAGAATGATACAAGAATCTGACCTTACAGCTTGTTGTTCAAGAACCAAATCTATTTGCAGTGATATAAATCTGTCCCCCACTTCGGTTGCAACCAATGGTCCCTGTTACAACTACAATTTAGACAAATGGTCATAGTCCATGACATACAATATGTTATCCATAAACATGGAACACATAAGCACACAATAAATTTTTCCAAATATTTAAGAATTAAATCCAATATGTGTGAGCTTTGTTGCTCAAAATGCGGTTGATGAAATTGATACATAACACTTGCAAACAAATCAAACCTATAATCTAGATGCTTTTGGTTTTATTTCTATAGACAACACTTCAGTTCTTAATTTTCTCATTTGCATTTATAATATTTACTTGGCCAATCTAACTTGGTTTTCTTGTAGTAGGTCAACTATTCATTTTAGCTTAAGAAAATTAGCAAAACACAGGAACATTATATACTTGGGACTAATGAACATTTTTTTTGGAGCAAGTCTACTATTCATTTTTCTTCAAGTAAATTAGGAAAATAACACATTATATTTTTTTCCAAATATTTAATCTTTGCATGCAAATTGCACAAGCTTTGGTTGTGAGCTGGTTGGCAATACAATAGTGAATACATGATTAATACAGTAGGTTGATTATTTCCTTGTGACCCGTGCTAAAGTAGACGTATATGTGGCATGTAGTGGACATAATCATCATGTGAAAAATCTGAGCTAGACGCATCAAAACACTCTTGCCCTCTAGTGCATGTAGTCATAAGTGTTATAAAATCCATGGAAAATACCATGACTTGTAATTTTTTGGCAAATACCATGAATTTTAAATTCATGGAAAATGCCACAAATTTTATAACACTTCGTTGCATTCTCTTCAGGCCAAAATAGCTCCTTTATTTCATCATCCTCACAAACTTAGATGCAATTCATGTTTCACTAATATTTAACCAATGAACTACATATCCCATGATTACAATCATGCATATTTTTGTTTGCAAAAGCAACATGCTTATCAGGAAAAAATAGTTTCATGTTTATGAATTACATGGCATGTCATTCACTATGCCCATATGTCTATTTGGAAAGTCATATTCTTGAACCAACATTCTTCTTTATTGTTCACAAATCTTCCAATACATAATACTTAGACACATTGGAAGAATTAAATTTCATTGCAAAGAAAGCAGGAGAATGATACAAGAATCTAACCTTACAGCTTGTTGTTCAAGAACTAAGTCTACTTGCAATGATATAAATCTTTGTCCCCTACTTCGATTGCAACCAATGGTTCTTGTTACAACTATAATTTAGACAAATGAGCATAGTCCATGACATACAATATGCTATCCATAAACATGGAACATAGAAGCACACAATAAATTTTCCAAATATTTAAGAATTAAATCCAATCTGTGTGAGCTTTGTCACTCAAAATGCAGTCGATGCAATTGATACATAACACTTGCAAATGAATCAAATTATATAATCTAGACACTTCTGGTTTTATTTCCATTAAATGCAAAATGTCCAAGATGTGTTGGAGAGTTGGTGGGTATGCAAGCAGTAAATGCATAGTTAATTCTTGTTTGTTTATTGTTTTTTGAGGTTGTATGTTTTCAACTCTCCAAGTTTTTTGTTTGTTTGTGAAACTTTATAACCAAAATTATTGCTTGTTGTTACAAAGGCTAAGGGGACAAATGGGTGCAGTCCATGACATATAACATATTATTCATAAACATGATACACACAAGCACACAATGAATTTTTCCAAATGTTTAAGAATTAAATCAAAACTATAAGGGCTTTATTGTTGAAAATTTTCTCATTACGCTTGATACACAACCCTTGCCAATGAATAAAATTCTATAATATAAACATTGCATCAAGGGCTTCACTGTAGTACTAGTGGTAGGGACCAATTCCAATATCTTGTAGTCTATTGTTACTAGATAAAGCAAAACTCTTTTAGATCTTTGAGCAAGGTCTTCTTCCCTATACAAGCATACAATGTATTAACTCTGAATTCATTACTTGGATAGGCACTAGCCTACTAGTAAAGTATTTTAAACAATACAATTTTATTGGACAAGCAACTATTTCAAAAGTGAATTGAACAATTGCAATAGTAACTTGCTGCAACTGTATTCATTATACAAAGTCACTTAAGTGGCTGCCCTTGTCCTGATGTCAGTACAATGTGAAAGCATGCACAGGCATTCCCATTTAGGAATTGTCCCTTTGATTAACAACATATCATGTTTGTCAACAAAATTTTGAATCTTGTTATCTCGCACATATTGCATGCACTCATTAAATATTTGTCACAATATCTAATGTCTCCCTATTTTCCTAATTCACTTAAACAAAAATGAATAATAGGCCTACTCCAACCAATAGAAAAAGAGATAAATTATAATTTTCAAACACATAAAATATGTCCTTAAATCCCAACTGTAGAAAAAAGATAAAAATATTTTAAACAATTCAATTTCATTGATCAAGCAACCATTTCAAAAGAAAATTCAACAAATGCAATAGTAAACGTGCCCACTGCATTCACTATGTTTTGTTATAAAGTGGATGTTGTTGCTTACTAATTTATCCATAGAAACTAAGTAACTAGTAAAATAGCTCAAAGAGAACTCAATCAAGTATCAACTGAATCTTTCATGCTTGAAATCTATCATTTATCTTTGTTTCTATTGCATGCAGTAGGTCTGCTACTCTTCTTTGTGTAAGCAAATAAGCGAAATAGAAACACATTATAAAAATTTTCAAATAAATTTGATTGGCCAACTAAGTATGTCAAATTGAAATGCAATATGTACAGTAGCAACTTTCCCTTTTAAAAACATGTATGTTTTATATTGCTAATATATTGCATACTAAAAAGCTGCAATATCAGAGTTTAATCCATTTAAATGGAAACATAAGAAAATAAAGTATTGTCTAGCATATAAAGGAAAAAGATGTCGACTGCAAAATAAAAGCAGCAAAAAGTTTTAAGTCACAAAACATGAGATATAGTGATATAGACAAAAGAGCCAAGAACAAAAGCATAATAAAAAAGAGAAGTGTAGGTTGATGCAAATATTTAATGTCTAAATGCAAATTGTGTCAGCTTTGGCAGCAAAATGGTAGATGTGAACCAAAATAGAACAACACAATGAATTTCCGCAAACATCTAGTCATTAAATCCAAATTTTACAAGCTTTGCTGCTAGGTTAGTGCCTATCAAAGCAATCAAGCCATAGTTAATGCATTGTAAGCCTCCACAGCAAACAAGATCTAAAACAATATTGCTTTATGTAGCAACAACAGACTACTATTCTAATGCATCAATCAAGGGAAAAATTTGTTCCAAGTCTATATTTTCGCACGTTCACATGTAACACCTTTTCCATTCTCACTATCCATGCACTCAGTTGACATCTAGAATGTATTCAACACAACGAAGCATAGACAAGTATTCTCGTTTACACCTATTCACCACTGACACACTACAAGGTATTGGGATTGCTCCATACCACTAGCCTCAGCATATTGTGTTTCTCAAGTTACTTTTCAATGTCGTTTCCCTTCCTTAATGCATCACTTTAATGGTTTGATACCAATTGTTTTTTATGGGACTTTTCAATGATGTAAATGGATAAATACTTGAAAGGAAATTAATTAATATTTAAACCTCTAGTATAGCTATACCAATAGCAAAAGAGATAAATAATGGTTTTCAAACATGAAAAATATGTCCATAAATCCCAAGTATATAATGTTCCCATATTTTCCTAATTAACTAAAACTAAAATCAATAGTAGACCTACTGCAAGACAATCAAATTTCATTGGCCAAGCAAGTATTACAAATGAAAATGCTAAAATTAAGAATTGAATGCAAATTGTGTCGACTTTACTACCATCATGCATTTCATGTGCATGGAATTTTGCTCAGAGGAAAGTTACTGTTGCGATCAAAGCGAGTCACTATTGCAATTGTATGATGTGCATTGGAAATGGCACACATGTCAATAAATCTACAACCATTGCATTCAATGCCAGTAGGTCTACTACTCATTTTTGTTTAAGTAAATTAGCAAAATAGAACATTATATATTTTGGAAAATATTTAATAGCTAAATTCAAATTGCACAAGCTTTGATAGAGGGCTCGCTAGCACAAAAGCAATGAACCATTTAGTTTTCCCTGTAATAGCGAGCAATACTTCTAGTTATTCATGTAGGAGCACCTTAGGTCTAGTAGGTGTAAGTTAATATTTTGGCTTGGTTTTATATTTTTCCATGTAATAATGTCATTTAAGACCATTCCATGTGTGTTTGAGTCAATATTAGGTTGCTAGGTGGGTTGGAGAATCAAGTTGCATAAGTTGTCAAGTTTGCAAAAATGTTGTCAAATTGCACAATATGAAATATGAAGGGTCAATTTTGCATAAAGTGAGAATTTTAATAGTTGTAAGTTGAAAAGTGGTTGATGTCCATTGGAAAATGAGGTAAAATGTTTAAAAATACCTTTTGTGGTTGAAGGCAAGGTTGGTTGTAAAGTTTTGGAAGTTGAAGCAATAAAAGTACTTTGTTTTCTACAATTCCAGAACGTTTTTATTTGTTTAGATGAGTGGTACGGAAACGTACAGTCACTTCATGGTGTGAGACTAATTGGAAATGAAACATATTTGAATCTACTTTCTTCTATTTTTTATCACTCAATTTAATTAAGTTTTTATGGAGTTATGCCCATTTTACTACAAACAGGTTTGAAACCCTTGTTAGGGTAATAGTGAGCAAACAAGTCAATTTTGAAGGATTTTGTACAAAATAACCTATCTTGATTCCCAAATATGTTGTATAAAGCCCAAATCGGTGTCTAAAAATATATTTACATTCTTGATATCATGTCTGCATTGAAATTTATGGCCAAAAAACTTCAAATCACTGCTACCAAGTATGTCAAGCAAGTAGGCATTACAACCACATAAGACTTAGGGTTTGGAGAAGAAAACTTGGGAAGTTGTTTGAATTGCTTATAAATTTTAAGTTAGACCCTATATGACATTTTTGAGTCATTGGTTTTAAGAATTGAGGCTTGGAGAGTGAAATACATGTTGTGACCTAGTTGAGCAAGCCTAATTAGGCCTCTTACAAAGCGTATCAATAGATTTTTGGCTTTGTCATTCCAAAAAAACCACCCCTAAATTTTTAGTATGTTTTATAACTTCCAAATGGGTATCCAAAAGAACTTTTAGATTATTGGTATAAATTTTGGTTTGAAAATTATGGGGGGAAAACAATTTATGGAGTGTTATTAGAAGTTGAGGCCTTGTGTGCAAGAACTTACGATTAAATACTTGAAGGCTTGAAGAATTTTTTGTTTTAGATCATATTAAAGTTAACCACCCCTAATCTACATAAAATTGGTATCAGATATAGAAGATCTTTGTCAAATGATATATTATTTTGGCTAATATGGTTGAGTGAGATCTGATATTTCAAGATGGCTATTAATAAGAAAAAAAATGGGAAAAGGGCATATTAATTATTAATTAGATTGTTCAAAATGGTAAAGAAGCTACAAGAGGAAGAAATGGAAAAGATGATACAGGAGGAGGAAATGAAATCCAAGAAAGAAAGAAAGATGGAAAAGGAAAGCTTATTCTAGACTACCTGCAAGTTTAAAGGTAAATGTTGTCAAGTTGTGATCTAAAATATTTGCATGGATAATATTATTTCTAAATATATGGTAGATAAATTGGGTTTGGAAAGAATACCACACCCCACACCCTATTTAGTGACTTGGCTTCAAACAGGTAATCAAGTAACCGTATGTGAGCAATGCAAAGTTGAGTTTCATATAAGCAGTTATAAGGATGAAATAGTTTATGATATTATGCATTTGGATGTATGTCACATTGTGTTTGGAAGGTTGTAGCATTCTAATAGGGCAGAAAATTATAACAGCAAAAACAACACATATGAGTTGTGAAACGATGGAATGAAATATGCATTAATACCCTTGAAGGATGAGTGCATAGGAATTGAAAGCTTATTGTTAAGTGGGAAGAAGAAACTACAGTAGTATGAGGCAAGGAAAAATAAGGTAATGGATGAGGTAACACATTTTGAAAGTAACATGTTGTTTGAAAAAGAAATGGAAGAATTTTCTTTTGAATTTTCTCAAACTAATGAAAGTAATGGTGACATTGATATTGAAGTGGGTGATGTTCAGGAAGAAGAAGAAGAGACAACAAAATAAGTTGTAGAGGACTCAAGGGTAGTCCAAAGAGAGGAGAGAGTCATGGAGGAGAAGGAGATGGCATGGTTCTCAAGGGAAGAACCAAGAGTTGATATTGTTGATGTCAAGGAGAATGGAAGAATGGATGAGCAATTCAAAAATGAAAATGAATGGCTACGTAAGGTTGAGGTTAAGCCAAATATTTTGGAGAATCATGAAGAGAAAATAATGTGTGGAAAACAACATGAGGTGGATGAAGAAGTGAATTATGAAGAAGAATAATAAGTTTTCTTTAATACGTTTATTTCATGTGCAGGTACCAAAGACAAAGTGGATGAAAGAGACAATAAATTTACAATTATAGTCCAAGGTCAAGCTAAAGCAATAAAACAAACAAAAAAACACAGCTACATTATACCAAGTTGGCCTTGGCTCAAAAATCATGTTGTTGGACCAAAAGCACAAGTGTGCCAATTGATAAAGGAAATAATGCACGCATGCACAAGAACTGGAAGACAAGAAAGAAGATTCCTTTTTGAGGTGGACCTCAAAATTTCTCTTCCCCGGGAGTATGGTGCAGGAGCACCTTAGGTCTAGTAGGTGTAAGTTAATATTTTGGCTTGATTTTATGTTTTTCCATGTAATAAGGTCATTTAAGACTGTTTCATGTGTGTTTGAGTCAATATTAGATTGCTAGGTGGGTTGGAGAGTCAAGTTGTATAAATTGTCAAGTTTACAAAAATGTTGTCAAATTGCACAATGTGGAATATGAAGGGTCAATGTTGCATAAAGTGAGAATTTGAATAGTTTTAAGTTGAAAAGTGGTTGATGTCCATTGGAAAATGAGGTAAAATTTTAAAAAAATCCTTGTGTGGTCGAAGGCAAGGTTGGTTGTAAATTTTTGGAAGTTGAAGTAATAAAAGTACTTTGTTTTCTACAATTCAAAAAAAAAAATCTCTGTTCAGATGAGTGGTACAGACATGTATGGTCACTTCATGGTGTGATACCAATTGGAAATGAAAGTTATTTGAATCTACTTTCTCTTATTTTTTATTTCACTCAATTTCATTAAGTTTTGATGGAGTTATTCTCATTTTACTACAAACAGGTTTGAAACCCTTGTCAGGGTAATAGTGAGCAAACAAGTCAATTTTGAAGGCTTTTGTACAAAATAACCTACCTTGATTCTAAGATATGTTGTATAAGGCCCAAATGGGTGTCTGAAAATATATTTATAGTCTTGATATCATGTCTTCATTGAAATTTATGGCTGAAAAATCTCAAATTGTTACTACCAAGTTTGTTAAGCAAGTAGGCATTAGAACCACATAGGACTTAGGGTTTGGGGAAGAACACTTGGAAAGTTGCTTGAATTTCTTGGAAATGTTAAGAAAAACCCTATAAGACATTTTTGAGTCATTGGTTTGAAGAATTGAGGCTTGGAGAGTGAAATCCTTGTTGTGGCCTAGTTGAACATGCCTAATTAGGCCTCTTACAAAGCATAGCAACATATTTTTGGATTTGTCATTCCAAAAAAACCACCCCTAAATTTTGAGTATGTTTTAGAACTTCCAAATGGGTATCCAAAAGTTTGTTTATATTATGGGTATGAATTTTGGTTTGATAATTATGGCGGGAAAACAGTTTATGGAGTGTTATTAGAAGTTGAGGCCTTGTTTGCAAGAACCTATAATTAAATACTTGAAGGTTTGAAGAATTGGTTGTTTTAGATCATATTGAAGCTAACCACCCCTACTCTGCATCATTTATCAAGACATTTTCATTTATACAATCATCTTCCCCCTGCTTAAATTAGAAGCACTTGCAGACTACAAAGTCTCCTAAGTCATAATAATTAATTTACAAAGTGTTCTTCACAAAATTTGTAGATCATAGCCCAATGCATCAACCTAGCCAAAAATTTGTTTCAAGTGAACATTCTCACATGTCTACATGTAATAGGCCCACCATTCTTACCATCCATGCAATTAGTCCCAATGCACCAAGTATGCAGAACGTCCAAGCATACATAAGCCTTCTCGTTTACACCTATTTAGCAATCTAACCCTAGGCTTAGAAAGAATAACAATTGTGCTAGTATTGACATAGTATTTAATGCATTAACTATGCATTCATTGTTTTACAACGCATTACAGTTATCTACAAAATTTATCATCTACTTCTATTTTGCTACTTTGCTTACAAGCAAATCAATACTAGGGGCACATGACAGAATTTGGGAAAAAATAGACCAACGTGATAAATTTTTGCAAACACTCAGACATTAAATACAAATTTTGTGAGCTTTTTTGATAGGCTAGTACCCACTCAAGCAATGAATACATAGTCAATGCATTGAATGCCTCCACAGTCGACAAGACCTTGCTCAAAGCATTCAGTTGCTCAAAGCTATCAAGAATAACAAACATCGAAGATGGCAACACAGAGCTAAAAACACATAAGTTTCTCAACAAACAATAAAAAAATGAGAATAAGCATAGATAAAACCCAACACTCGCCTAATATTTCATGAATTAACTATACATTCACTGCATGTGTACCCACCAATTATCTAACACATTTCACAAAGCTTGCATTTAATGCATTAAACATGCATTCATAAAGAACATGGAAGAGAGGAACCCAAAGCTGAAAACACACAAGCTTTTCAAAAAACAATAAACAAACAAGAATTAGCACATACAAAACCCAACACTCGTCTAAGATTTCATGAATTAACTATGCATTCATTGCTTACATACCCACCAGCTCTCCAACACACCTCACACAATTTGCATTTAATGGATTAAACATGAATTCATTGCTTCAGGACCCATTAGCTTGCCACCAAAGCTCCCACAATTTGCATCCACTGATTAAATATTTTCCAAGATACATAATGTCCCCCTATTTTCCTAATTTACTTAAACGATACTGAATAATAGACCTACTCCAACCAATAGAAAAAGAGATAAAACATAATTTTCAAACACCAAAAATATGTCCTTAAATCCTAACTATAGAAAAAATACAACAATATTTTAAACAATACAATTTGACTGACCAAGCAACTATTTCAAAAGAAAATTTAACGATTGTAATAGTAACTTTCTTTTGGGAAAAAAATAGTTTCATGTTTATGAATTACATGGCATGTCATTCACTATGCTCATTTATCTATTCGGTAAGTCAGATTCTTGAACCAAGCTTCTCCTTTATTGTTCACTGAATTCATTGCAAACAAAGGGGAAGAATGATACAAGAATTTGACCTTCTAGTTCCTTGTTCAACAACCAACTATATTTGCAGCCGTATAGATCTTTACCTCCATCTCCAATTGCAAGGATTGGTTCCTATTTCATAGAAAAATTAGACAAATGAGCACACTCCATGACATATAATACATTGTTCATAAACATGAAACACAGAAGCACAATAAAATTTGCAAAAAAATAAACCATCATGATAAATTTTTGTAGACATTCAAACATTAAATACAAAATTTTGGAAGCTTTGCTAGTAGACTACTGTCCACTCAAGGAATTAACACATAGTTAATGCATTTAAACCCTCCACAATCAACAAGTCCTTGCTCAAACCACTCAGTTTTCCCTGTAACAATGACCAATACTCCTACTTATCAAGTACCACAAACAATAGATGAGCCACTCACTAGTAATACACCGTTTTGATGGCTCCTCCCTCGTTCAACCACTGCACATAATAACAAACATCGAAGATGGAAGACCAAAGCTAAAAACACAAAGCTTCTAAACAAACAATAAACAAATGAAAATAAGCACAAATAAAACCCAACACTCACGTCAAATTTCATGAATTAACTATGCATTCACTACTTGTGTACCCTCCAGTTGTCCAACACATTTCACAAAGCTTGCATTTAATGCATTAAACATGGATTCACTGCTATACTACACACCAACCTGCCGCCAAAGCTTGCACAATTTGCATACATCGATTAAATATTTTCCACAATATATAATGTCCCCCTATTTTCCTAATTTAATTAAATGAAAATGAAAAATCAACCTACTCCAACCAATAGAAAAAGAGATAAACCATAATTTTCAAGCACAAAAAATACGTGCTTAAATCCCGACTATAGGAAAAAAAACAAAAATATTTTAAGCAATGCAATTTGATTGGCCAATCGACTATTTGAAAAGCAAATGCAACGAATGCAATAGTAAACCTGTCTATCGACAGGAACTAATAATATGTGTAAAACACCTCAAGAGATATTTTTATGGAAGCGTTTATTTAATTTTTCATTATTTCACATAAATAATATGTACACAAATTAAATAGACACATCAATAAAGATATCTCTCCACATATTTTATATAACAATAGGAAATGGAACATTTAAGATAAATAAATTAATATTATTTATGTTATAATTATAGATTATAAACATAGACCTAAGTTTATAATTAATATATATTATTAATAATATTATATTACATATTTTTATTATCTTATATTAATATTATATTATAATATGTATATCATATTAATATTATATTTAATTTTATAAAAGTAACCCTAAGTTTATAATTAATAAATATGATTAATATTATTATATAAAATATAATATATTGAATATTGTTAGTATATAAATATTATATAATTAATTGTAATTATAGTCCTAATCCTAATTAATTATTAATATATAATAATAATTGACAATAATCTTAAGTTTATAATATTAATTATTTAGGGTAAGGGTCAAATCAGTGTTAAATTTTAATAAGGTTTTGGTTTAATCAAAGTAAAAGTGTGACTTCAATTAGGATTATTGTTTTTGATATAAAAAGCAGCAAAACTAGGGTGTTGTCCCTTTAATACAAGGCCCTACGAGCCATCATTTGCACATTAACAACAAAATCAAAACACTGAACCGGACACCCTAACCATTCCATATCAAAAACCACATCATAATCACGAGCAGGGTAACCATAGTACCAATAAACATCTTGAGAAAACTAACCATCCTACACTTAGCATCAGTATAATTAAAAGTGCATATCGCTAAACCATTGACTATACTACTAATAATGTCCATCGTGAAACCAAAGTTAAAAAAAATCTTAACCAAGACCACCAGGGGACATACCAGTTAGAATTAAACATATAAACCATAAAATTATCAATAGAGAAATCAAAAAGATAGGATGGCCAGTAAGGCCATTCCCAACCAAAATGCAAAACATCTCGCATCCCTAATCTTTTTTTCCTCTACATGGCTTGATCAGAGTTACAGTAGCCCAATCCTTGGTGAGGAACTTGAAAAGTTCCTTGCGGTCAATGTCCTCCACAATATTGTCAGTGGAATTATCCTTCTGTAACAGGCACAGAGTGGTGGTAGATCTGTGCATAATCTTCCGAGCGAAGCGGGTGACATCATGAAGTCATTTTTCTAAATTCTCCATTTTGTTTTTAAGTTTGTCAACCTTCTCCTAGACAATGTATTTTGTGTTGCTTTCTTCCTCCATGGGGGCCTTCCCTTTAGCAATGGTCGAGGCCCTAGTCTTAACCCCCTTGGCCCTAACATGGGAAGGACCCAAAGAACCCGTTTTCAAAGTTTCAGAGACATGGGAAGAGCTACTTATAGAAGCAGAATAGGCTTCCTCCTCCACATCCTTCTCATCCTTTCTCTTGTTCTCACTTTCCCCTCTATTATCAAACTCAGAGGCCTCCTTGGGACTCTTGTCTTTTTCAGGCTTAGTAACAGTCTACTGGACCTGCGAGGAGTATTGGTCTCCTCTATAATTTCAATGTCTGAGTCGATTTGTTGCAGCTTGAATTTGGTTTTCTTTGAAGCTTTGGCTTTAATTTTTGGGGTTGGAGCATTACATTTCTTATCCTTCCTCTTTTCAATAGACCCAGTATTAGGGGATGTGTCTTGGGGAGGGGTTTTCAAGGCTAGGTTTTTAATACACTTTTTTCTTGTTGGGGCCAGGGGTATCCATGATACTGGTTGACGACGAAGTAGAAGAGATAGGGGTTTCTTCAACAATAATGGGCCGAGGAAGGTAGAGGGCTAGGTGAAAATGGTAGAGTCTAAACATAAGCCCTTGGTGCAGAATGGTAAAATTCCTACCCAAATTCATAGCTTCAACCACATCTTTCATGGTATTTTCCAGAGAGTGCAAAAGAAAAAATGGAATTGAAATATTTTTGTGATTCTTGAGATGATTGAGAAAAGGAAGATGGTAATAGTAATACACATCGAATCTCCCCTCAAGAGTGAAACACTTCATCACGACCATGCACACTTTGTCCCAAGGTTTTGGAAGCTGCTCGCGGTCGTAGCCACCACAAAGTTTGACAGGTCATTCATCCCCACGAAAGAATTGGTTGAGGCTGGCCTGGTCAAAAAATTTGCTCGTTTTCTTCTATTTTCACCCATCCATTGCATTACTAGTGGCCTTAGCAATAACCTCCTCATTCACTTCAAAGGAAATACTCCCCATTGTCACCCTTCTTGCGGTCCAAGAGGTGAAAAATTGTTTAGAGAGACTTTCGTCAAACCCCGACATACATTCCATGAACTGGGTAATTCCTCCCTCTTTGCAAATATGCCAGATGGTGTCATCCTTCCATTCATTGAATTTGTCAGACTCAACATGAACACGATCTCCACCCATGACAACAACAAGCAAATGGTGATAAGAAAAAGCAGTTGCAGAGCAATTGTTAGGTGGATTGTAAGTGAGAATGAGAGTTGCAGAGAAATTGCAATAAAACCCCAATTTAGAACTGAACACAATAAAATAATAACAAGATAAAAACTTACAATCCGTGAAATTATTACAATTAGTTTCACCCCTGTATCTAGCTCAAAACTAGTAGTTCCCTCGTGTGAGAAGTCCATCGCTCGATAAAAAATGGGGACGTTAATAAATCTGAATGTCACATAAAATAAAATAAAATATGTGAGGCCGATGGAGGTGACACAAATATCGAAGGGGTTCAAAAAATAATGAGCCTTTCGGCCACTAGATTCATCATGAAATGTCACAGCAACATCCAAGCAAAAAAAGTACATTCCACATAGAATTTCCTTCTCATAGGCCTTCCCGTACAACAACGACATATTTTTGAAATTTAAAACCATGCCAAGACCACTAACTAAAGTTAGTAAATTCCAAGCTAGGGCTAAAAGAAAAATTTATTAGCTTCCATGGTGAACTGGGCAAGAATCATTCCTTAGGAGGGACAATGTAAATAGAGGAAAGGAGCATTCCTTCCTCCAACAACGTAGCCCCTCATGATCAAGTCCCATAGCAGCCAAACTGTCAACAACCACATTTCCTTCCCTAAATACATGTTGTAGAGTGAAATCCTCCAACCCAGTAAGGAGAGATCTAATGTCATCAATTATCCCTTGAACTAACCATCCAACTGACATTGTACCTTTCGTGGCTTCAATTATCAATCAAGAGTCACCCTCAATTTCCAAGGTTTAGACATTGATCGATAGTGTAATCTTAAGACCCCACAGAAGCGCCATACCTTCCACCTGATTATTTGTGTGTTCTTTTAAATTCCCTATGTAGACTGCTATTAGACTGCCATTATGGTCCCTAATGACACCACCCCTAGCCGCTTTTCCAACTCTGGCCACCCCATCAAAATTTAGCTTGTACCAGGTTGGTCTAGGAGCTTTCCATTTTGTGTTGTATCTGGCAACCTTCTTAGAATTATCAAACTTGTGAAAGTCCCTAGGAAGTTTCCATATTCTAGCAATTACATTGTCTCAACCGGTTGGGGGACTACTAGGAGTCTTCCATCTACAAAAAGAGGTGTTGTCCAATAGGAGTTTATTAAGAGTTATCAGCACACTGTCAACACTACTCTCCTTATCCCTGAAGATCCTGTTATTCCTCTCTTTCCACAGACACCACCAAATATGAGGCAGAATTTGCTACCAAAGTTTTCTGATAAGGGGATGGTTTGAAGGGCACCTCCAATTAATAACAAATTTTTGAATATCCTTGTGAAACACCCATTGGATGCTAAACTTCTGAAGGACATTTTTCCAAACTTGGGAAGCAAATTGGCATTGGATGAAAAGATGAGAGATTGTCTCCTCTTCCTATTTACAAAGGGTACACCTGTTGGGAAGTTGAAAATCCTTTTTAACAAGGTTGTCTAGAGTTAAATTTTACCATGAATAGAAGCCCACCAAAAGAAGTTAATCTTTGGGATGAGTTGTGGGTTCCAAACCTTCTTCCAACAATTCTCATCACCATCAAATTTTAACAACATATGGTAAGCAGACTTAACCGAAAAGGCCCCCGTGTGATTTTTCATCCAAAATAACTTATCCTCCTTAGGAAAAAGAGGAAGTCTCACTTTATTTATTAATGATTAAATCTCAACAACCTTTGGAAGAAGGTCAGGCCTATCTAAGAAACTTTGATCAAGGTTTTTCCATTTACCTTTGGGGGTAATATAATCTACAATATAAGTGCCAAAGAAGGGCATAGCCCACTCCCTTAGTATATTGAAATTTTTGTCAGTGAGGGGTTTGTCCCCAATCCACTGGTCCTCCCAGAATATTATTAATCTCCCATTTCCATTTTTCCATTTAAGACCACCCTTAATAAGTGATCTGCATTTGAGAATATTGTTCCATATCTTTGACCCAGAGGGGAGACCATTCAAGTCAAGGGCCCTAGAAAAGCATCCTTGGTTTAGATACTTAGCCCTCATAATGTTGCACCAGTCAACTTTTCCAATCACAAGATTCTAGCCTATTTTCGTTATGAGGGCTTTGTTTAAATTAATTAACTTTCTAATCCCTAGGCGCCCTTGGCACTTAGGACGACAGATAGTGTCCCAATTGACAAGAGCCAATATTTTTTTATCTTCAACGCTAGTCCATAAGAAGGTCCTTTGGATTATTTCCAATTTCTCTGCCATGGAACCTATAATTTTGAAGAGAGAGAGGAAATAAATTGGGATCCCTTGGAGAGAGGCTGAGAGCAATTGCCATTTACCAGCACTACTAATGAGCTTACCCTTCCAACCCGCAAGATTTTTTTGCATCCTCTCCAGAATATTATTCCAAAAAATAGGAGTAACCTCCTTCATAGTGAGGGGGAGGCCAAGGTGGGTTCCCAGTAGAGAAGCACTTTGACAGCCCAGGATAGACAAGATCTTAGCTTGCAAACCCACCTTGGTGTTAAAGAAATAGATACTACTTTTTTGATAATTGATACATTGCCCAGAGCCATTGGCATAATCATGAAGGAGGCCTTTCCATTCTCTAGCTTCAACCACTGAAGAATTTACAAAAAGGAAAGTGTCATCCACAAATTGTTGTAGAACTGAGGGGGTAGAGTAGAGGCAGCTTTGATTCCTTGAATCCTACCCGTATGTGAAAGATATAGAAAATTCCTACTAAGGACTTCAACAACCATAATGAAAAGATAGGGTGATAGAGGATCACCTTGCTTGATGCCTTTTCTAGCTGTAAATAATCCCCAAGGAATCCCATTGACCAGGACAAAATAGTGGATTGGCTCAACACATTCCCAGACAATCCCAATTAACTTATCATTGAAGCCAAATTTAAATAGAACCAAGTAAAGAAATTTCCATCTGACTCTATCATATGCCTTAGAAATGTCCAACTTGAAAGCCATACCTTGGTTCCTACTTTTTTCCATTGAGTGGATAATTTCATGGGTTGTAATAGCAACATCAAGGATTTGTCTTCCTGGGACGAATCCATTTTGGCATCTACTAATGATCTTATCCAAAAGTGGCTTCAGTCGATTGACCAGAACTTTAGAGAAAATCTTGTAGACAGGGTTGCATAGACTTATAGGCTTGAAGTCAGCCATACACTTTAGGTCCTAGATTGTGGGGACTAAGAAATGTAGGTATTATTCAACTTTTTCAACAGTTTACCAATTCTGAAAAAGTCTATGACTGCCATGGTCATATCATAGCTGACAACATCCCAGTATTCCTTACAGAAATCCAAAGGAAAACCATCTGGCCTGGGGGCCTTATATGCACCCATAGCAAACACGTCCATCTTAACTTCATCCTCATAAACATGGGCTAAGAGTTGATTATTGTCCTTCGCACTAATAGTAGTTGGGAGGTGACTCAAAAGTCTGTCCTACACGTCAATGGAGAGGCAACTACCATTATCCAAGTATATATGTCTAAAATAGCGTTCAAATATTTCACCAATTTTATCTTCATCAGTAACCTCTTGATTGACTTCATTCAATAAGCATTTGATGGTGTTTCTTTTCTTGGGTCTGCTAGTTGTCATGTGGAAAAAAGATGAATTCTTGTCACCCTCCTTTAGCCATTGAACTCTAGACCTCTGCTTCCAATATATTTCTTCTTTGCTTAAATTATCTTTCCACTTCCTCCTCCAAGTTTCCTCTTCTTCATGCAATGATTGTAGAAGATTACCCTTGGCCATTATATTTTGGATGCTATCAAGCTTAACCCCAATCTCCTTTTTTTGCTTAAAAATGTCACCAAAGCTAGATTTGGACCACCCTCTAACTTCCTTTCTAATGAGATCAAGTTTTTGGGAGATTATGTACATAGCTGACCCTTGGATTAGATAACTCCACTAGTTTTTTATGCAATTTTTGAAATCTGGATGTGTCATCCACATAATCTCAAATCTGAAGGGGTGAGGGCCAAAGAAAGTCTTATTCATCCATTGGAGAAGAATTGGGCTATGATCAGAAATAGTCCTAGGGACGACACTAAGAGAAGCATTGCACCCCAAATCCCAACCCACAGAGACCAACACTTTATCTAAAAAAACCTAAATAAGATTACCTTTCTGAGTGTTAGACCAAGTGAAAGGATTACCCTACAGTTCCAAGTCAAACAAGCCAGACCTGCTGATGAAGTCTAAGAGGTCGCTCATGCTATCACTATAGTCCATTAGGCCACCAAGTTTCTCTGAAGGGAACAAATGGGAGTTAAAGTCACCAGCTACCATATACAAGGAATTTTTATCTTCCAGTATTAAAGATAAGACTTCTTCCCACATAATTTTCCTTCCTCCATAAGTATTTGGGGCATAGATATTAAACAGATGCCAAGTGTAATTATCAACTTTGAGGGTCACAACGAGGTAACTATGAGAAAACGCATAGGCTTCCCCATCAATCTTAGCAAGATTCGACATAGTAGCAATGCCTCCAAAGGCTCCATCTGCTTCATTGTAGTAGAAG
Organism: Sequoia sempervirens; assembly: GCA_007258455.2. Taxonomy (NCBI): domain Eukaryota; kingdom Viridiplantae; phylum Streptophyta; class Pinopsida; order Cupressales; family Cupressaceae; genus Sequoia; species Sequoia sempervirens. The sequence continues at coordinate 292,396,776 of VDFB02105785.1, read as the reverse complement.
GCAGAACCCAACCAGATTTTATTAGCTATTGAGGAGAAAGTTTGATAAGTCATCTTAACTTCTTGCAAAAGAAGGACATCAATTTTAAGATCCATAATGTATTTCCTGAGAGAAAATTAATTTTTGGGGACTATTCAACCCCCTCATGTTCCATGAGAGGAACTTCATTTTCTATTACGATGGGTTGAGTCGAGGGTTGATTGTCGTCCACTGGAAATTTCCCTTGTTGTATCTTTTTGCCTTGGCAATCTCTCTGAGGGCCTTCCAACTCTGTTATTTGTCCCCACATCAACTTTCTTGGTTCTTGTTTTCCTCTTCTGAGTCTGCCATTATTTTTTGTTAACCTCATCCAACTAAGATTTAGAGGCAGATGGTTTAGAGTTTGGAGTGAGAATCACAAATTTAGTGACTTCCCCAGTAAGCTCATCCACACCAATTGGTTGGGAAGAGTAAATGCAAAAGGTGTCATTCTCTTTCCTAGGCTTCGTAGGGGTAACTATCACTATCTCCAACTGTTGTTGAACAGTAACCACAATTTTCTCCATAGCCACACCATGAGGTTGGTTAGTAGCAGCAGTAGCATTATTTGTGTTCCCTATGTCCATGCACATAGAGGACAATGGAGTAACATCAATTTTACACTCCAACCCCAAAACTGAAACATGAGGAGATAGACCCAAATCCCTTAGTGGGGAGATTTCACCTTTCTCCAGGAAGCCAAAGGACTTCCCACATTTCTCCCCATTAGTATTCTCCTGAACCCCAGGGCTAGGGGATTTCATCATGTCATCTAAACCTTCAGTAAATGGATAATCATCCAACTCATTGGAGTTGGTGTTCTCTAGAGCATTACTGGAGCTAGGGATCTTCTGCATTTCCTCCTCCCCAGAAGAAAGGGATGGGATTTTCCCTTTTGACAAGGGTTCCTTAGTGTCGAGGCTTTGCAGTCCGCAATGACATGCCCCTATTTTCTATATTTTTGACAGAGCAGAGTGGCATTTTCATAAACAAGGGCCTGGGTCCATTTTCCCCATTTAGATTTCAGAGTTATAAAGTTGGGGAGAGCCTTGTTAATGGGTACATTAACACAAAATCAAGCAAAAACTAACCTGGATTTAGCTAGAGTGACCGCGTTCGCAGAGACATAACTACCAAAGGAGTTACCAATCCAATAGAAGATTCGTTCATCCCAAAATTCCAATGGGAGGCCTGGCATGCAAACCCACACAAGATCCATTCAATTAAGTTTCGTAGACGGATCAAAGCTCGGTTTCTATTTGGCCAAAGCTAAAAAATGTTTTCCATAAGCCCATGGACTCAAAAGAACATATATCAAATCCTCCTCAACCATGAATTTGAAGAGGAATAAACCTCCAAGCATAGAAGAGAAATTCACACCACCTTTCAGCTTCCAATGACCATTAGCCCATCTGCAGACCATGTCAATAGTGGGCTTGAAAGCAAAGAATCTCCCCACCAGTGCTAGATGCAGCTAGTAGGAAACCTCATCCATGACTGTGTCTGGTAAACAAATCTCAGTTCCTTCTTCAGATTGAGCAATGTCCAAGAGGATGGACTCGAAAGCATTATTCCTAGTCCCAATAAGGGCTCTCTTCCAGTTAGCCTTGGAGGAGTTATCTCCCTTAATATTACCATTGTCCCCATTAGTGGGAATCACTATTAGTGGTTTGGACACACTTGACACAATCCTCGCATCCCCATGTGCCACAATAGAAACATGAGGGCCGCGAATCTTTTCCATATCGAGAGGGGGGTTAGCCTGAGGGGAGGTAGAGACCTCCCCAGAAACTACAGACATGTCTGGAAATTTTGAAAATCAAGAGTGGGAGATTGCAGAGCGGGAGATTGCAAAAATTGATAATTCAGGATTGCAATTTGATTATATTAGGATTATTCTTAATTTATGGTTTGAGTTAGGGTTTAATTAGGTTGAGGTTTCAATCAAGGTTAGGGTTTAATAAAGGTTTGTGTTTAGGGTAAAATTTTTAGTTTAAATATGGTTATGGTTAAGGTTTAATTAGAGTAAGGGTTCAATCATTATCAAGGCTAAGATTAGGGTTAGGGTTCATTTTGGGTTTTAGTTTATTTAGGGTTACAATTAAAGTTCAAATAGAGTCACTATTCGCTTAGCGTTTATTTAGGATAAGGGTTATATCAAGGTTATGGTTTACTAAGGGTTAGGTTTAATGAGGGTAAAATTTTGAGTTCAATTAGTGTTACTACTCATTTATGGTTAGGGCTAGGGGTTAATTATGATAAGGTTTCAATTAAGGTTAGGCTTTAATTTAGCTTTGTGTTTAATTAAGGTAAAACTTCTAGTTTTAAATAGGGTTAATGTTCTCTTTTGGTTAGTTTTGGGGTTTAATTAAGGGTTCAATAATTATTAAGATTATTGTATTACTATATTATTGTATTTTAATTAGGATGGTTATAATTTGAGTTGAAATAGGGTTAATTTTCAATTAAGGGTAGGGTTAGAGTCAAGGTTTAAATAGGATTGGAGTTAAAGTTTAATTAGAGTTAGTGTTTGGTTAAGGTTAGGGTAAGGGTTTCAATTAGTGTTGGATTATTTATTAGATTATTGTGTTAGGATCCATTCAAGGTTAGAGTTGGGGTTTGATTTATGGTTCAATTAGGGTTAGGTTTAAATTAAGGGTAGAGATATATTTTAATTAAGGTTGTTGTTCAATTAGGGTAAGGGTTATACCATCAATATTTTCACTTTCCACTTAATTACTACTCTTGTGAAAACTTTTTTTCCATGGCCTGATGTGAGATTAAATCATTTAATATAGTATACTTTCTTTTGAACAATTTATTTTTGTCCAGAAGGTGGTCTCAATTTTTTTCTTACATAATTTTTTATTTCCTCCTAGATGTTTAAATATCTTGCATATTAATGTCTCATTTATTCATTCACTTACCATTCTATTTCATCCACATGTCCTTCCTTATGCTTAGCTCTTCCTTTATAACCATTATGGGCCAATGATAATTCTTCATATTTTGAGCCTTTTTTTAGGATAGTTGCACAAATAGGTCATCACCAATATTTCCAATGATAGAAAATAGAGAGTTAAGGAACAACAAATGAAAAAATGTTTCAATAAATAGAATTTGTACATATTTCAAGTTTTAATTTTAAGGTTAGTAATTCCATTGAGAGATGTAATCTGCAATAATAGTAGTGAGTGACAGAGTGTAATAACACAATCGTGTTAACAAAAACTCAAAAACTCCAAATAATTGTCAAAACAATTTTTGAAAAAATAAATAATAAGAAAATATTTTAAGAGAAATAAAACTATTAAAAATTAAACATAAAGATATAATATTTACTAGATTTTTTTAAAAAAATTACAAAACAATTCAATATTTTTGAACAAAATATATTATGTGCAAGGCTAACTATACTAAATAATATTTTTTAATAAAATAATTATGCATCTAAATGAAAAATAACTATACACAAAAATAGGGCAGCGGGCTAGCTCGATTGGATAAAGCATCATGTTGTAGACAAGAGGTCACAAGGTCTAGTCTCCCCCCATCCCTGTGGTACTGGAGGGTGTGGCATGCTAGCGTGGCGAGGGGGCTAGCTCGATTGGCTAAAGAATCTTGTTGTAGATAAGAGGTCACGAGGTCTAGTCTCCCCTTGTCCTTGTGGTACCGGAAGGCGTGTCACACCAACATCGATGATCATTTCAAAAAATATTACCATGCGCACTATAGTTTATAGGGGGCTACTCGATTCTTGCAGTCTAAAAAATAACTATACACTTTAGTAAATACAATAATAAACTATAGTTTAAAAATAACTATATAATACTCTTTTCTAAAAAAAATAGAAAACAAATAGTTTAAATAAATAATCAAATAGGGGGAAGGTATGGTGTGAGCATGTTAACAAAAACTTATTAAAGAGCTGACATATATTTAAAAAAATGTAAATATTTTAAATAAAATAAAACTAGCATACCTATCTTTAAAAAAAATCTATGTAAAAGAGATATAAAGGTACCTATTTTCTATTGAACTTTTTTATTATTATTAATATTAATATACATTGTTCTTTCTTTATTTACTTTATTTATTATTAGAAGAGTTATTATATATTCACTAAACAAAAATATAATAAAATCAAAATTTATGAATATAATATTTAAAATTATATATGTATAAGTTAAACAATTAAAAATGGTTTTAAAAATCACTTAAAACTTTATTTGATGAGTGTAGATTAATCTCCTACAGCTCAGGTCAATCTCTTTCATTGCAAATTCTTTTCATTACAATTTATTCATGTTTTAGGATGCTCCACAAATTTTTCTTTTGTTTCCAGCTTATTTCTAAGTAGCCTGAAAACCTTAATATATTCTTTGCATATCAGCTCGCAAAGGGTGCCACGTGTTAGCATGGTGCAGTTTCTAGCAATACCATGACCTCTTACTCTTGCAAAGGAACACGAGGCCACCACATAGTGGCCTCGCGTGGTCTTTATAAAATATTTCGTTCTTCGAAGCACTTGAAAGCGAAGGGCACCACGTGTTGGAATTGCGAAGGTTCTTGAAGGCTGGTGAAAGGAAAGCCTCGATAAATTTCACTTGCATGCCAAGTATCCAAGGCGTGGAGTTCTTAAAAGGGAAAAGCGAAAGGAAGCTCATACATCGTCAAAAGGTTCCACTTGTCAGTAGGGAGGAAGCCTGGGCATATTTTGAGCCTAGAAGGGAGTTAAAAGTGTGCTATTGGTTGTCTTAATCATGGAGGGGTGTCGGAAGTCATTGCATGTCAAAGCTTGAGGATGTGCATGCCGGCCACTCAAAGCCTACTTGTCCAACTAGTTACAATAAAATGATCAACTATCCAGGTGTCAGCACAACCACACAATCAAGAGCATGATGTTTGTCAGAGAACAATTGCAACAATCGTATGATGATGATCCATAGGAGATGAGTTGTGGAGGAATCTTTTTAATTGTGTCCTTATTCTTAGCCTGGGGAGTTTGCTCTGTATAAGCCCCAAAGTGCTTTGTAAAAAGTGTTGTTGTTCACCATCCTTGTAAAAAAAGAGTACTTAGAGAATATCAGTCGAAAGGAAAATCTTATTTTGTAGACCTTAGCATTTTGTTTTTTTCCAATTGATTAATAGAAAGAAAAACATATCAAATTATTCCCAGTTCACCTTTACTGTGTGTTTTATTTTTTTTTATGTTAACTTCAATGCTCTATGTCATTTAGGAATGTATATGATATTGATGATTGATTGTTATGAGTTTTAGCTTTTATGGTTTCTAGCATAAAATTGTGGATTATTGAATCATGTCTTGTACTCTTTTTCCTTGTGTAATGATTTATGATTAGTTATCATATTAAATGCTTGTTAGTAAGCAATATTTACAAAGGTTAAAAGTGAGTAGAATAATCAGGGCATACAATACTCCAATGAGCCTTAATGGGTGCTTCTCATGAAAATATTTGAATGCTATGCTATGTGCCTATTAGGCAGGTTAAGAATTTTGTTCTCTTTTCAACAATGAAGAGTTTGTGACACTCTATGCTTGTTTCTTAGGAGTTTGTACTTCTGGTTATTTGAGAGGGGAACTTGAAATGTTGGAAAAGCTTTGGTGCATCACCTTAGATAAGAATTTCTTATGTTTTATTCTTTCTTTCCCTTTTTCTCTCCAAACCAAGAATGAAGAGTCAACTTCTAAAATCCCAAAGGTCATTATGTAGAGTGCATTTGAGTCCCCCATTTACAGTGTAACATGCCCATTGTTCTACACGGTAATTTTCCTATGTTTTACCTACAAGTGAATAGTTTATGCATTAACATCTAAGAGTAATAAAAAAAAATCTTTTCCTTTGAATCATAATGCACATTTGAAACACAATTCAAAATTTACCATTACATACAAAATAATTCCTTTCATTGATTCAAATAATGATGATACATGATTTCCATATGACATTTCATATTTTCAATTTCAATAGAGATGGATACAAATTACATCCATAGCTTAAACAAGCTTCCAAAAAGTATAAAGTACAATAGTCCAAGAATTCCCCCTCAAATCTTGGCCACCAACTGAAGAGGAGAAGCATCACTCAAGCACTTTTTTTCCAACCTTGGACTTACTGCAGTCCCCCGCACATATACCTAATTGGTAAGATGGCCCTACCCTTCAATGAAGAGATTGGTTTGGTAACCTCATAACAATATCCCTTTCTGATCTTGGTGTTGTGTCCAATACGTTTCTAGACTAACATACAGTGGTTAAAACTTACATGTATGAACATCCCATGCCTAGTACATAATCTTGAATCACAGTGAAACCAACAGTGTAAACAATGGCTACTTACACTACTGTGGCCAAAGTTTCCACTACCCTAAACTTAGAGTAGACGTCACATGTTCACCCACCTTCCTAGCTCAATTTGGTTTATAATGAACATTATACTCTATATCTAGGTTATCCCCTTTCCCACGGATTTGACCAATCCCAAGAATAACCCACAAAACATCTCATAACATTATGACTATACTACCAAAGTGATTTAAGCAACATCTTGCATAGAGCTACATATGTCTAGAATATGCTTCCTATGTATAGTGAAGATAACTACTCATAGTATAAATATACTACACTCAAATAAACTCCCATATATAGGGTACATAAAGATGTAACTAACAAGATAGGTTCTACAAAATTAGCAATGACTTACAAACTGTTATTTGTATTAGTAACCAGTCTTTGAAATCTAGTGCTAAGGGTCTCTCAGTTTTAAATGAGAAAGATATAAAGTGGACTGGAAAGTCTCTAGATCTGGGAGATCATGAGAAGGCTATTGATGAAGTTAACTGCATGAATTTGGAGGAGAAGATTGAGGATCTTAACCCTGACGTGGAGAAGAATTTGGAGGATGGCCCTGCCTGAGAACAAGGACCAGGACTAAGAAAAGGGCATCCATTTCATTCAAGGATCTGAAGGATGTGGTCGAGATGCATGAGGGGGTCATTGCTGAAAATATGGCCTCAACCAATGTTCTTGACAAAATGCTATAGCTTTGATGTTGTTTTTGGTTTTTCAGCCTTGTTGTTGATGTTTTGTTGTAGGGTTGCTGACGGGTTCCCTGACTTTATCTTTTGTTAGCATTTTGTGGGATGCGATTCTTAATGTTTATGTCTTTTAGCAGCTTATCTTCGTTGTAAAGGGTTTTGAGGCCCCTTCAAAAAATGTTTTTTTCCTTATAAAAACAAGATAGGTTCTACAACATATTGCATAAGCATGAAACAAACAATCTCAAACAAACACCACAACAAATTCAAAAACACTCTTTTCCCAACACAAAAAACAAACTAATTTATCATTTCCAATATAAAGAAACTAGCATGCATGTATAAGCTCCAATCGATTATACTCCTTCCTAGTGTGAATCCTCAAACCGATTGACACCTCCTCCAAGTTCCACTTAACTATCTTCTAGCTTCTCACAAAATCTCACAATAACCACAAATACAAAATACCAAAATAACTCTCAACACAAAGCAAAACAACATCAAGATAATCAGAAAGATAAGTGTAGCATTTGGTAGAATGGGCACCTCTATTTGTACTAACTTGTGAGCAACCAAAGGCTACAAACAAGCAAGTATCTCTACCACATTTCTTCCTCATGCAACGACTCACTCACAGGTTTGCAACACATGACAGTTCTTAAGTTGAGTCAACTTAGTATTTGGGAAAGCAAGTAGATCATAGGTTTTCTAATTCGAATTCCATTTCAAAATGATGTAAAGTTTGCACTTGACTGATTCAAAGCACTATTTACAAGCTTATTTGAATTCATAGACTTCTTTTCCATTACAACCTCTACTAAATATGGCACAACCTCTATGCTTTGGTGCCACCTTCACAGGTGCAACCTGCTGACTTATTCCTTGCTTCAGACAACATTCACTTCCCTACTTAAGCGTTTAACACAACTTAAATACTTATTACGTGTTTATGCTTTAATGTTTGACTTGGTCAAGTTTACTTTATGTGTTGGACTATCTACCACTTAAATATGCGCTTTAAGCTTCTTGCACCTCATGTTATATCATATGCTTTGTTGCATATTACTAACAACAATAATTAGCACTATCTTATGCCTTATGGTTTATATTACCGACTTTGATTCTCATATATATATATAGATATTATATTTATATATATTATATATATGTATATATATACATTCCATAGTATATATATATATATATATTTATTTATTTATTTCATAAGGTTTACCAAATACATTAAAGAATAGTATTACGCATATACATATATGTATGTTTATATATAAATATATATTAATATATATATGTCATTATAACATTACACACACACACACATATATATAACACATATGCATATATATGTAATCCTATTTCATTATCTTTATTAAATACTCATACATACAATACCGTCGATCGACATAAATACATGGGATTCATATATACATACATATATATATATGTCAATTTAGTCCAATCGGTACCCACATGCATATGGGTGATTCGTCCATGAGCATGTGTAGGTACATCTACCTATGTATACTCATGTATGTATTCAGTTGCATGTATGAGTCTACCATAAACATGTACACATATACATATATACATCTTATGCATATATCTTATCGATACCACAATAAGCATACAAGGAAAGATTGACACAAGACATCTAGACTTAATCACAATTCTCAATCACATCATTCACAACAAAGATTACTTACCTTTCCCCAAAACTAACTTGACTCTCAATGACCAATTAGTACGTGAGTGTGTGATTGCTCAGTTTAGGCTCATTACGGGTTACCAGATCAAGTTCTTCTCCTGAGTGATACTTCCCCTCCCTTCTGGAGGATCGAACATGTTCCTGTACTCAACTTGGCACATCATATCCATAGTTAGCCGAACACAACATAATCATATGCATCATATATTTCATAGTTGGAAACATTATAAAATATCAAATTGCATCAATTATTCATTCATCATATTTCCATTCAAGATTCATTAAACATATTCATATAAAGATTAATAAAACACATTCATTTAGAGATCCATAAAACACATTCATTTATTCAATCAATTTAACCAAACAAGGTAATAGTAAATAGGTAATATTGCTTGGGGAGTAACATATTCCCCCCCTTGCGAATCATTGTCCCCGATGATTTATTAAGTATCGACATGTACATAACATAAAACATCAAACACTATTCATCACATTTTAAAACATTATTATTTTATAAAGTTTTCAAAATCTTGCAAGACTTGCAGAAACTTCTACTTCATCTCAGCATAATCTTCCCAAGTGGCAGAATCTTCTACATACTGGTCCCATTGGAATTTTCACTATAGAACTTCTTTATTACGTAAGTGAAGATTACGTGTTTTGAGCACCATAAGAGGATCGATTATTACCACCCTTGGATCTTGCACCTGTAAAGCATTCCAATCAATAACATGGTTATCGCCTAGGGTATACTTCTTAAGATGTGAAACATGAAAAACATTGTGCATCGTGGCAAGAGCTGGTGGCAAAGAAATCCTATATGCTACAGGGTTGATCTCTTCAAGAACCTCAAAAGGACCTACGTAGCATAGAGCTATGGATGACTTACCAAAATTGATAGAACTATTATGAGGCTTGACCCTTAACAAAACCTTTTCTCCTACTAAGACACTTTTAGGTACCCATTTGGAATCAACATAACTTTTCTACATGTCATTAGCTTCTGCTAATCTCTACTTAATAATTCCAACTTTCTCCTCCATTTCAGACATCTCTGTCCTAAGGCTTATCATATCTTCTAACTTATCCCAGCTTATAGGAGTCTGAAATTTCCTCCCATATAATGCTTCAAATGGAGTCATCTTGATCGCAGAATGATAAGAGTTATTATATGCAAACTCAACCAATGGTAGCTAATATTCCTATTTTTATTGTTGATCCATGTAATACATCCTTAATAGGTCCTCTAACACTTTATTTACCCTTTCAATTTATCCATCTGTTTTTGGATGATATGCAGAACTTATATTCAATTTTGTTCCAACTACAAAAATAGGGTTTTCCAAAATCTAGATGTCACACAAGCATCCCTATCAGATATAATCTTCTTAGGAATCCCATGTAATCTAAATATCTCTTTTAAAAACTTATGAGTTATTACAGGAGCTCCACCAATTAGATTTCCTAGTATAAAGTGAGCTACCTTAGTGAGCTTGTTCACCACTACCAAAATGGCATCGTGCTTATTCCTTGACATAGGTAATCCTTGCACAAATTTCATGATAATTACTTGCCACTTACTTTCTAAAACTTCAAGTGGATATAAAAGGCTTGCAGGGCGATGATGCTCTGCCTTTACTCTTTGGCACTCCAATGATGCGAGCTAGGAGGATTCAACAACACATCTCACAAACCTTCAATAATAATCCAAAACAATCTTTGTATAACACATGCTATTAGGCATTGTATATCACATTGGAAACATAACTATGGCAGCCCACAATTTAGTGCAATGAATAGTCATTAATAACTTCTACAAAACATATAATAAATCCAATCACTCCAGTGAGATTTAAGAAAACATAGTTATAGACTTTTCCTCAAATTCGTATGAAGATCCAACAGTGTAAATGAAAGTTATAGTATTTTTCCCAAAACTGCAAACCCTAGGTAGGGTTCAAACTTGCCCTCACAAAAATGGTCATAACTTATTCAAATCTTAATGAAATTTGATGAGAATTGAAGAAAATGAAATTAGATTCACATGGAAACAAAATAAAATTTGTTTTAGATCCAAAATATGTACTTTACATTTCGTACCATCACACTTTTTTAGACTGTAAATTCTGCACAATATTGTTAGAATAGGAGGTCTCACCAAAATAGTCATATCGGCCACAAAACTCAATAAAATTCAATGAGACAAAATAATTAGAAACTAAAACAGATATATTTTCCATCCATATATGATACTCCATTATTTGAGCCCATAAAATTTCATACAAAACACAACTTCAGCCTGGTAACAATGTAAAAATCAGAAAATGCACAAAATTTGAGGTTTCCATTTATCAAACTTCAAAAATGATGTCTCCAACCCCCAATTCGAGTTTTGGAGGGTTTATTTATACATTTTCAACCAAAACTAACTATTTTCAACCACCTTTTGATTAGTTTGTTGACAAAACACCTTAATGACACTTCATCTACCTAATTTTGCACTTTTGACAATTTTTACAATATATGAGAAATGAACAACATCCTAGGACCTATAACACCACAAAGGTGGCCTCTTGGGCCTTATTACAATATCAAAACATAAAAATGAACAAATGACTCAATATGGCCTCATGGAGGCATGTGATCAAATAGTGCTCTGCACCATCCAAGCAACTAGCTACAAACCTTGCAACATCCCCTTTCATACCCTTCTAGAAATATAATGGCTTTACATCAGCCAACATTTTGGTGACACCAGGATGTCTTGAATATGGTGTGTTGTGAAATTATTTCCATACCAATTTCCTCAATTCACTAGAGTTAGGTACATAAATTTTCCCTTGAAATCTTAATAATCCATTAGATTCAAGGTGATACCCTTCATATCATCGATCTTGAGGATCATCTAAGAGTTCTTGCTTGAATTATTCATAAAACTCGTCACCCTTGGATTCTTGCAACACTTGACTCTTAAAGTCAATTTCGATTGATACCATTACGGAGATATGCCTCCTATGGCTCAAAGCATCGACAACCTGATTCTCTTTCCCCTTGATATAGATAATGTTGAAATAATAGTTTGATATTAGTTCTAACCACCTTCTCTACCTTGCATTAAGATTAGGTTGGGTAAAAAAATATTTGAGACTGGATGGTGATCGGTTTGGAGTTCAAAGGGTTTTCCCAACAGATAATGTCTCCACATCTGTAGTGCATGAACAACTGTTGCTAACTCTAAATCATGAAAAGCATTATTTTGTTCATCAGGATTTAGCTTCCTTGATTCATAAGCTATGGCTTTCCCCTCCTACATTAACATTCCACCCAATCCTTCTCCTGATGCATCTGTAATAACAATAGAATTACCATCTGGATCTGGTACCTTTAGTATCGGAGTTGAGGTCAACTTTTCTTTGAGTAGATCAAATGTCACTTGACATTTCTCTATCCACTCAAACTTCTTACCCTTCCTTTGCAAAGGTGTGATGGGAAAGTATATCCTTGAAAATTTCTCTACAAACTTATGGTAATACACAGCCAAACCCATAAAACTTTTGACTTCAAGTACACTCTTGGACACTGACCATTCTAATACTGCTTTAAACTTTGCAAGATCAACTGCAATTCCATTTATTGAGATTACATGTCCCAAATATTGTACCTCTTTTTGGTAAAAGGTACACTTTGAGATTTTCCCATACAACTTATGTTCTCTCAATCATTGTAACACCATCTCCAAATGCTTGTGATGTTCTTCCTCATTCTTGGAGTAGATTAAGATGTCATCCAAGAATACCAACATAGACCTATCCAAGCAGTCTCTAAATACATTATTTGTTAGGTTCATGAATGTGGTTGGTGCATTCGTCAGTCCAAAAGGAAAGATTCAAACTTGTAATGTTTGTATCTAGTTCTGAAAGTTGTCTTAAAAATATATTTATCCTTGATTCTTAGTTGGTGATATCTAGAATGTAGATCAATCTTTGAAAACACAGCCGTACCCCACATCTAATCAAAGAGATCATCTATACGTGGCATTGGATACTTATTCTTTATCGTTTCTTTATTAAGAAAATGATAGTCTATAAATAAGTGTAGTGTACCATATTTCTTCTTAACAACTATTTCAGGTGCTCCCCAAGGTGAAACATTAGGTCTTATTAATCCTTTAGACAACAATTCTTCTAATTGTGCCTTCAATTCTATCACTTCAGTTATGGTCATCCTATACTATAATTTCGATATAGGTTATGACCCATGGACTATATCAATGGAGAAATCAAATACTCTTTTAAGAGGCAATCGAGGTAGTTCATCTAGAAATACATCCACAAATCTTTGTAGGATTGGATAATTCTCCATATACATTTTCCATGTTTCCACTACTTCTCCTTCTTCGATTTCTTGAGAGTCTTGAGGTCCATGACATCATCTTGAAAGATGACTTCCTTGTATTCCTCAATTTTATCCATCTTTATTGTGAAGAGTTGAAAACATTTATTTTTCACTCTGCATTTGCACAACTGAAATCTATCGCAGTTTCACTTTTCTAGGTGTTCCTTGTAAAGACACTTAGTTACTTACGTCATCTAAGCATTCTATGGTTTTAGCATGGTAATCCACTTTAGCTCTATGCTTCCATAACCATTTCATTCCTAAGATGACATCATAAGTGTCGATGCAAGGATTGTCAGTATGGGCCGAATTACGCTTGATCCATGAAGAATCAAAGCATAATGGAGCCACCAATACTCAAATCTCAACAAGATCGATCAAACAATATTAAAACTAAATATTTCATCAAAACTAAACATATTAAACTATGAAATCCATAAAAACATCTATTCTAATCCATTCAAAATTTATCTTGTTGTGGAATTGGTGTCATGTTGATGTGGACCGATGACCCTTTCCCAATCCTGTGATAGTGAGCTTGTTTCAGTCGATTCTATGGAAGAGAATCGATGAAACCATGGTGTTTGATGTATGAAAAACCTAAATTAAGCTAAAATGAGCATGATGCAAGCTAAGTTACCATGATTTTATGCTATAAATGATCTAATTATGCAATTGTTAAGCTAATCTAAGCTAATTTAAGCTAATTTAAACTAAAATGATGCTAAAATATGGAAACCCTAATTTATTTGCAAACTAAGATGGATGCACGAAAGCCATTAATGAAAGATCTAAGCTATTATGCAACTAAAACAAACTAAAAATAAGCTAAATGTGTGCAAATTGAGAGTATGGATGTGAGTAAATTTAACAACATAAGTTTGCAATAAAAGATGGATCCATTTGTCTCCAAATAGTGATCTATTTATAAGAGACCAAATGAAAAATGGATGGTTGAGATCAAAAAGCTTAATCAACAATTCAAGATGAAGGAAATGAGAGGCATGGATCATGGATTCTCATGAATGGATGAGAATGCAAGATGAAAGTTAATCAAAGGCTCACAATTGCCTCAAACAAACACACTTTTGACCTACTCACACAGGTTAAAGGTAACTTGTTTAGGAGGTTAAAGGGTTAACTTGCTTTTGAATCTAAGTGAGTTGATTGGAGGAGAGGGAATATTCCTTAGAATATTCTTTTAGGGTGAGAAAAAGGGGATTTTACAAATTAAAACAAAGTTTTAATTGTGCAAAAAGGATAAAGAATATTTCATGGGAATATTCCCTTGATTAGAGGAATAATTAGTTTAATTGCTAATTAAACAAGGTTCAATTTATGCAATTAGGGAATTAGAGGAATTAGATGATATTTATTAAATTAGATGATTTAATAAATAAGGGAGAGGTGAAATGATATTTAATTAAATGACTTAGGGTTATTTAATTAAATAAGATGACTTAAGAGATTAAATTAAATATTTTGATGTATTTAATTCAATGAGATGAAGTGTTAGTACGAAAAGAGGTGAATTAACCCAATTTAATTAATTAGGCCAAATAGACGAAAATGATGCAATTAATTAATTAGCTAGGCTAATTGAATCAATTAAGTGAAAAGATGATAGATAAAGAGGGAATGATGTTAATAAATTTGATTCGAGTGTATGACATCGATTAAGACATTTTTCAGTGTCTACATTTTTCCCCTCTTTGAAGCGAGGTACATGCTGCTTTGATTCAAAGAACAATGCTTTTCAGATTAAAAATGTTGCCCAAATCAAAAAAAAAAAATTATTATTTTTTAGATGCCCCAATAGAAGGATAAAACTAACTCCTTGCCCCCTCAAGAAATCGGGCATAAATTTTGAATTTTGAGTTGATTTCTCAATAAAGGTTGAAAAGCTGCCCAAGGGTTCATAAAAGTTCCGAGATGCAAGAATAATGCCAAAAATGTAAAAAATGTAAAAAATTAGGTCCAAATTGGAAAAAGTGATGAAAATGATAGTAAACCTCATTAAAAAAGGTTAAATTAGGGGGAAAAAACCCTAATTTTCTAGCTTAAATAGGCCAAGAGGGGTAAGTTTCAATTCATTTGTGCATTCACACTTAAGAATTTCTTGCAAATTGAGCTCTGAACTTTCAATGAAATGGCACGCTATGAGCTTCCTCGACACATTTTTGATCAATTTTGTGAGTTCCAGCGGCTTCCAGGCGTAGGACCACTGGTATGTGATTCAAAACCTGATTTGAAATTTGAAATTTTGATGCATTTATTAGGCATTAAAATTTAGAATTTGGGGGTGTCACTATATAGTGATGCCCAAACTTCAATCAATGATGCCCAAATGATATATTGCGATGCATATATCTAGGGTGACACTTTTCTAGATTTGAATTTAGGGTTTCAAATTTTAAATGGTGACGCAGTCGTACCTAGCGACGCACTTGCCGATTTGAAAGTTAGGGTTAGGTTAGGCTAAATTCTAATTCATGACGCCATCTTGTATGGCGACACATTTTTCAATTTGAGGTTTGAAATGCATTGGGTTTCATTATTTGGATTTTGAATATAGCAACGCATTTGTGATCTTTGAGTCGAAAATTCCAAATAACTTCAAATTTTGATGATTTCCTGATGTTGTGGGCTTCATGGGTGCAGGTTTTCCCACCATTTATGTCAAGGGAGCACAAGTGGTCAGTACTTGAGAGATTGGGTGATCTTTTAGAGTTGCACCAGGAGCACTTAGGAGAGATCGGATTGTGGTATATTGCATATGCACATGTTTTCAAGACACACTTTGATGACAACATTGTGCGAGAGATGGCACAGCGAGACTTTGTCTTTCCACCTTCTGACGAGAGAGGCGACAGTGACTTTGGAGGACATGTGGCGGATATTATAGTTGCCTATCCACGGTGATCGCGTGATCTACGATCCCGATGCTAGATTTGATGTATGTTTAGAGGTGATGGAGATGGACCAGATTGTATTGGTCACCTCACAAATTGACTTAGAGACATACAGAGGTCAGGTTCTGATGTTCAGATTGATTGTTGCGGCCATCATTTCAAGTTTGGTGGCTCCAAGCAGACACAACCATTTTTCAGTCCTGGATGGGGTTTGGCTTGGCAGCAAATGTTGTACAGGAGGACTCTTTTTGCATGGGGGCCCATGATGCTGGCCTCCCTATACCATGATTTATATGATTTCATGTATTTCGATGGGAGAGCCCTTGGTGCAAGTGTGACTCTCCTTCATATCTAGGTATGGGAGCATATTGCAGTGCTTCAGTTGATTGTACAGATGGCAGATGCAGAGCCAGATGATCCCGTTGTATGGAGATATCGAGGTGCCATTACACTCGAGCACACAGGACAGATTGGGCTCCTGTACTGGCGACGAGTGATAGATGATATGACTGTGTTCCAATGGAGGCCATGTATTCAAATGCGAGTCTAGTTTTATGATGTACAACAGCTATACTTTGCTCAACAGACTCGATATATGCAGGTTCGAGAGCATACAATGTACCTTCTTGACAAAGTGGTCAAATAGTTTGGCAATGTACAGGATAGGCCTGATGATGTTTATAGAGCTATTTTTGCACAATCGGGTAGAGAGGTTCCGTCATGGGGACCGACAATTCCAACACCAAAGGTCATTAAGAGTTTCTACTAGTTGGTTGCCCAACCTTGGGCATATGATCAAGGTTATCCCATTGTTCAAACCACTCCCGCTTATGATGCATGGTTTGTCCCATCGCAGTGACTTACAGATCCTGCAAGTGCTCCTCCTAGAGGGAGGCCACGAGGCAGAGGATAGGGAGGCTAGGATGGCCATGATGGACAAGTTCTAGGGGCTCCTCTAGTGGGATAGCAGCCTCCAGTAGTGCAGCAACATCCAGTGCCACCACCACCACCACCACCAGATGCCAGAGATGCACAAATATAGCAGGTGCAACAACAGCTGTAGGTTTTGATAGGTGAGAGAGACCAGGCCCGCCAGCAGATTTTGGCTTTGACTGTTGAGCGAGACCAGGCTCGGCAATAGGTGGTTGTTGTGACAGCCGAGTGATGCAACACTTTAGAGAGTATAGACTGTTACAGGTGAGAGAGATTAGGAGGTGGCTCGACATCAGTAGATTGAGAGCATTATGACATCTACCCATGGTCGGACAGTTTCAGTGTGGCTATATAGAGAGGTTGTTACAGAGGTTGTGTATTATAGGCAACACTACCATCGAGATGTACCACAGGCATTGAGATAGCCCAATTTTTCAGAGCAAAGCGATGCACACCCCCAAGTAGAGGATCAACCTGAGTGGCAGGCTGGAGAGGGTAGCAGCCACCAAGGCTAGCTTCATGATATACAAACACTTTTTGATTTTTTTCCCATTCTTTATACTGATATGCATTCATGGGCTCCTTTTTTATAGCCTTGTGGATATTGTACTTATCATCAATGTACATACACTGATCTAGATTTTGTACCATGACACATTTTTTTGATATATATATGATACAGATGATTTATGTGATGATGTGTTCACTTTATTTCATGTATGGATGATGTATGGATGCTTATATATGATCATGTATGGATGTATTTACTTTTATGTCTATGTGATATGTGATGACATGATATGGATGGATGTAATGATATGGATGAATGATTATATGTAGATGTTATGGATGCATTTGATGTGGATGCATTTCTTTTTGTATATTTTATATGCATGTTTTATGATGATGTATGCTTATGTATGCAAATGATCATGATATGCAATGATTTAAGATGCTTATAATAAAAAATCTATATTATTCATCATAGCTCAAATGATAATGCAAAATGTATGGTGTGATATGCAATGATTATGAGATGTATGATTATGCTGATGGATGTGATGATTACAAAATAATTATGAAATGCATGTATTTTGATGGTTTGTGGATGCATTGATGATTTTTTTGTGTATCATAATACCAGGTTAGCGCGGAGAAAAGATAGAAGAATAAAGAATGAACGGCTGTTGTTGATGATGATTGCTTCAAAAGATCCAACAAGTCCTTGATCCGTCAAGACTTTATTAGAGATGGTGATGAGACAATACAAAATAATGCACGATGAAATGCAGGATGGGATGCTCACACTTCGGGATTGGGATTTTCCGTCATTCCTTATTGTTTGATATAACACATATATGATGCATCAAGGTATTGATAACTAGGACAATGTTGTATCTAGTGTAATGGACTTTGACTTGATAAGCAAATAGGATAGTTCTTGTTCACACCTTGACATATGAAAACATCATTGGAATGCAAGTTAGAAGTTTAAAACATATTGGACCAAAGCATACACAATAGTCAACAACATACCCCAAACAACCTTCCTACACACAACTAAGCAAGTATGCGCCAAACTTATTTTAAAAGAGTATCCACAAGCACAAAAAATGAAAGATAATGATCGATGCCCCATTCCTTTCTCTCTAACTCATTTTAGATAGACATCATCGAGAGGTCCTTAGAATGGGTCATTAAGATAAATCATAAGAAAAGATCAAAGACAAACAGTCAGTGTTACCTATAGCTCCTGCCTAGTTTAAGTTTAGCTTAAAGTGATATCTGATAATGATGCTCATCGTAGGAAGGATACATCCTAGGACATGTTGATCAGAGGGTTATTTGATGTCAGGATGATGATGCTAAGATGAGCTATTGTCATAAACTTTACTGATGCATTTACCTATGATTTAGACTTTATATTTTGACTTTTGAGCTCGCACTTTATGACTTTTTATGTTTGTTTTCTACTTGTTTTTCCAAAGGGTGAAGATAATGATTGATTATTATGGGTGAAATTTTATTGTGGGTGCAAGTGAGATGAGATGGATGGAATTTGGATTTTCTGGAATATTTCAATCTTTTTGGTATTTTGAAATGTTTTGAGGCTATTTTTGGTCTTTTTGGAAGTTTACATGAGTGTTTAAGATTTTTGGATTTTTTGAGTTTGTTTAGGGTTTTTTGAATACTTGAGGCTTTTTAGGTCTTTTGAACGTTTTCTATTGTTTTTGTGTTTTCAAATTTTAAATGTTTTTGTGTTTTCAAAATATTTGGATGTTTTTGGATTTTTGAGAGTTTTACAAATGTTTAGGGGTTTTCTAAATTTCCAAGTTTTGACCAAGAACCTAACCTAAAGACCTATCCTAGGGGCCTCGAGGGTACATCAGTGATGGCCTTGCCTACTTATACATGCAAAGACTAGGTAGTTCGACTGACTCAACTGATTTACAGGACCAAGATATGAACAAACAAGAGACAATAACTAATTAGAACAGACTGTTAAAGAACTGACCTAGGTTGTCTCGAGGGAACATCAATGATGGTCTTACCTACGTTCAAGCTCAGAGACAACGTAGTTCGACAGTGAGGCCCACCTCTATGTTACATCCAGTATGTGGACTATTTTAAGTTTAATTATTGATTATGCCTGATGATACCATTGATGATAGGAGATTTAGACATTTGTGTTCATGTGATGATTTGATTATGACTATGCTACATCTAGTACTTGGATTATTTTGAGTTTGGTTATTGTCTATCCCTATTGATACTATTGATGACAGGATATTTAAACATTTAAGTTCATATGATTATTTGATTTTGATTATACGACATGCTAGCTAACTATGATGATTGATGTAATTTTATGCTGGTTATTGATTTTGTTTAATTTGAATCTGAAAACATAATGATGAATGAATGAAACAAGTGGTGTGAACCAATCATGTTGCAATTAGATGATTATGAAAATTAAGGTTAATCAAAATGGGATAAGATAGGTGGCTAATGATTTTTCAATTATGTTATAGGATCTTTATGCTATACGAATTATGAAACTTGTGTGAATGCAATTGTGATTCAAATGGTTTGATTATTATATGAATATGATTTACTTGGATGGATTAACATGTGCATCGAGTTTGCAAGTACATTTTCTATGGCCAATGGAAATTGGAGGCAACCCTTGGGGACCCTGAGTAATTTAACCAGTGAAACAGAGCTAAATTTCATATAGAGGGACTATAGTTCCATTATGTAATGTATTTTATTCGTGATGTTATTTGTGAATGTAAATTGATTTTGATTGCCATGTCAATCCACCTAGGAGATGAGTTGTCCATCCAAGTGGAAAAACTCGGATTTGAACTTTTAGGCACTTTTTGGAGATTGAAAAATGGTATTTTTTAAGTGTTTTTATGGGTTTAAGCTCCCTAGGGCAGGTATCTATGAGTTAGGTATCTTTTTAGCTCAAAATCTTGGGTTAATCTAAAGATTGGGCACTCTTTTTGAAGCCTTAAAGAGGTTTGACAAAAATAAGGTTTTGGAAAGTGGGATGGAGACTAGTCTCTTTCCATCCTCACTTCTCCAAGTTGCCTTGAAAGACTCCCAAGTTATCAAACATATGTGAGAACACATGGGTGAGTGTGTCTGGGAGAGTGAATGAGAGGTTGACAAATGTCAGCTCCCTATTCAAAGGAATTCAAACTTGAGTTCCTATAAAAAAACTCAAAACAAGGGTTATGGGATTCTTTTGCATTCTTGATTGTGGTTGAATTTTGGGGGTTGAGGAGGGGTGATCCCACAATAGTGGTTTACAATTTTTGGCCAAACTGGACACTGAAACAATTTTTTCTAACTAAATCTTCACTTTCGGGCACCTATAGTGGCTAAATCGTGAGGAATTTGAAGATGATGCAAACTAGAGTTTCGTGATATTTTGTCTATAGATTCTAAATATATTTTTTTCAAAAATTTTGGAATCAGATTGCACCTCTTTTTTCATCTCCCTCGAAAACTAGATTTTTTCATAAAACTAATATTTTTGAGTGACGTTCACCATATAACACAACTTTTTTTCCATGAAGGATAAAATTCTAATTCTTTCGAATTTAGATTTGCAACTCTGATATCTAGTGCTTCCACTTGGTTAGATAGTTTTTTATTGAATTTTTTTTATTAATCAAGTTTTGAAGTCAAACCAATTACAATTCAAACATAGGCAGACCGTATAACATGTGGCTTTTTTTGTATGTATCGATTTTATTTTATTTTTGTTATATCAAGGAATTCAATATCTGGTGCACTCATATTTTTAATTTTTTTTTTTATAATATTTTAGTTTTCCACATGTGGAGAACAAAGAGCTTGATTTTTGGTGAAAAACTTACATTCACAAGAAATTAAAAAAATATATAATAATAAAATTAAATTTATTTAAAATTATACTTTTTGGGAAGCTTATAATTTAAGGAATACATACAAAAAATAATTTTTAAATGAATTCATTTGATCCCCCAAAAGATAAATCAAAAGTGTTTTTTTATCAGCATTTTGATAGGTGTAAAAGAGACTATGTTATAGGTATGGTTTAAAACTAGCGGGATTCTATCCAAGGGGGTTTGATCTAAGGTAGTTTGATCAAACCCTCTTCAATTGGAATGTTTTAAATAAAACTTTTTAAGGCTTAAATCATTATATTTTCTAAAAATATGTGATTTCAACAAAAATCAGAATCTCCTAGAAATTGTAAACCAACTTTGTGGGATCACCCAAAGTTTGAAGAAAAATCTTGGAAGAAGAGGAGTTGTGTGGATACTCAACCCATCTTTCCCTAAGCTTGGTTTTGAGGTAGATTCACCACTCTTTTTGTTTCTCTATGTTTTTATATGAAAGATTACATGTGTATGTAAAAATGTGCTTGGTATTTTATCTCTTGTGTTTAGCTTCTATGCTTATTTCAAAATGCTTTTGGTGCTTGTTTTCTTGTGTTGTTGAATATGGTTTATGTGATGGGAAAAGGGTTGTATAGGGATAGGCTCACCCAAAATTTGGGAAGAGCATCCCTCGTTGGGGATGGTATGGAGTAGGAACCTCCATGGGGATGTTTTGTTCCTCCTTAAAAGGAGAGGCTTGAAAAGGGTATGAGTACCCATATGCAAATTATGAAATGGTAGAAATGGCTTTGGTGGTATGGGTCTTTTGTGAAAGAGAAGTTATGGTGGAAGGGTTGTATGTGAAGAGATGAAAGTATGATAATGGTTTTATTATTGTTGCTCTCTTTGAGTCCCCATATGGAATGCATTATCTACCCTCCATCCCCCATGTTGGATTTGTAATGAATCCTTAAGTTATGTAATAAACCCCTTGGGAGGGAGTGAAATTTGTTGTATGTTTCATGTGTAGCTTGTTGTAATGGTCTTTGTGCATACCCGGTTCCCTTGGTTGCCTCCTAGCTCAGGGGTGGTTGGTTTTCCAACCAAAGGTTGGGAGGTGAGCACTACCTTGGCTATGGAAAATATGTTTGTGTTTTGTGTAGGTTGGTGACAATATGAGGATCTTACAAGTTTTATAAAGGTTATCTTTTTTTATATCATTATGTCTATGAGGGGAAGATAACCTCACTAAAATGTAACTACTCTTATTGGTAGGGGTGGGAGAAAAGTGTATATGTGTGAAAGTGGTGTATATTTGCATGATGTTGTGACTCTATAACTAGGGGTGAAAAGGAACACTTGTTAAATCAATTTAGTTATCCTCTCATTTAAAAGAATATGCATTTCATTTTGAAAGAATTAATGTTAATTTAAAAATAAATTTATATATTTCATTTGTTGGTTTAAAGGAGAATGATATATTCTGTTGTGAAACATATATGAGTAACTTGGTAGGTTTCATGTTGAAGAATAGTAAATGTTACAACAGAAAGGAACTACATTTATAATCTATTATTATGTTGTTGAGTTAATTGACTCACTTTCTTAGAAGTCCAAGGATGTTCTTTTCTACATTATGAACTGATGTTGCTCTACTATTGAAATGAAAATGTGTATTCAACTTCTTATATTCACTTAGTATGACTGAATGAAGTATCAATTAAAGCATTATTTTATTATATAAGAAAAATAAAAGATAATATAGGGTGAAACGATTATGCATTTGTTTGTGAAATACAGAGGGGTACTATGCCTCACATCTGCCTCTGGTTTCTTGTTCCTAAATGTAACATTAATAAATATGATGGAGTTACTATGTGCTGCTATAAAATATTAAAATATTTCGCTAGAATATCCTTGTGAAGCAAATAAAGGAAAAATATATATATTGGTCTTTTACAATTTGGGTGTTAAGACGTATAAAAAAAAAAAGAGTTTCATTTTATAACGCACCATAATATGCAGAAGATTTCAATGCTATTTAGAATTTTGTAGTAAGACAGTGTATTTGTAAGTTTCTTGCAAAGGAGAAATTTATAAACAAATTTAACAAGATATATATATTCAGCAACACTTTTCCAAGCAACGTTAGATTGAGTTGTTGCCTGTAGGTTGTGTTGTTGTGAATCTCTTTACCACAGTGGTTGCCGCCTTCATGGACAAGATCGCAAACATACCTGAAGTTCCATGTGATGAATGAGGAGAGGATTCCTTACCCAATTCCCTCAGCTCTGTTGACTTCATGTAACCTAATATTAATAGTAGAGAAGAGAAAAAATAATGACTGCAGATTGCTACTCATCACAAAAAAAATCAAAATAATATGTTGTAAAAGAGAGGGTTAACTTGTAGGTATAAATAAAAGAGATTCTTACCTAATTGAGCAAGAAGAATAGATGAAAATACGAGGAAATGAACCTGTAAGTGTGGTTCGAAGCTATGCGAGAATTTATTTTGGTTGAGAGGCATGGCTTACTATCATGTGTAGTCCCCATCTTCATGTCCTTCTTTGTAGGAGGCTACTATAATATCATAGGAGGCTACTATAATAGCATAGCTTCCCGCATATAGTTCGTAGTGGCTACCAACATATACTGTACCGTTTCATGAGGTGAATAGTTGAAGGAGACTTTCAAGGAATATAGTGCGTGTGGGCTACTGAGTAGGTTATTTGACCGCCGTTTACCTTGCCATCATTTGCATTGGTCATGAGAAGACCATCTACACACGGAGCCGGGTTTTGACCTCCAAGCCATTACACGTAGGAAAATGCTAACGTATAAAAATGTCGATGTGATAATGCACTAGAGCAGCAAGTCTCTTGTACTTATAGAGATTCATTTGTATTCGGGTCAGGTAAATGAAGAACAGTAAGGGATTGACACTGAATGAGATTGCATGGTGGTCTTTGGACTATTCTGCCTATCAAATGTAATGGTGAATAGATGTCTATTCAAATTCTATTGGAATAGTTAAATCTATGATATGGAGCCCTTTTAATAAATCAAAACGATAAGCGAAGATAATAGCTGCAGCAAAGGAGAAGTGGAAATTAGGTATTAGGTTAATATATTATTATAATAATAGTTAAATGTTCATCGAATGTTCTACTACAATTTCAGTTTAGAACAAAGTATACGGATGAAAAAATTATCCATTAAAATAGATAACTAGATTTGGATATTGCTCTGTGGCAAAAAAAAAAAAAAAGATAGTAATATTACTTAAGATTAATAGAGGAAATTAAATAGAATGGGTGTAACTAGTTTGGCACCTAGTTGTATGAGCAATTGTGGTTCCGATGTTAATCAGGTTGGACTGCATTTAATACACCTTGAAAGAAAAGAAAGGGAGATCAAACCTATGACAACGCATCTGAAATAGTAGGCACCAATCTTAAACACAAATATGGAAGCGTAGGCTTAAAACATTAACACCAATGTGCCATGGATGGATTTCCTTTTGGGCTGTAGCAGTTGTGCCGCCTTGCATAGGGAAGAGGAAGAGAGAGCAAAATAAGGTTTGATAAAGAATTTAAGGTTGGTGAAATTTATTAAAAATGGATGCCAAAATCAGTTAAAACTATTTATTATTATACCCGCTACAATTAAGTCAATGTCAAGACAATGTAGCTGGAATTTAAAATAGCATTTATTGCACAGTTAAACGGGTATGGCAAATCCTAATATCTACAGTTTATTGTTTAACTCATGGGAATTAGGAGGCTAAGCATAAAATTATGTGTATTATCATTTTATACTCTGCATTAAGTATATTGCAAACCATACCCACACCCCCCCCCCGTCAAGTCTTTTTATTTGTTGAAGGCGTGAGAATGATGACGAGTTGAAATTTACCCTCCTATGTCTTTTTATTTTATACTCTGCATTAAGTATATTCTAAAAGAAAGAGTAAGTTACCCTCCTATGTTTATTACACATGCCATAAAGAATTTAAGAATAGTGTTTTTTTTAAGTACTTATACATTTTTATCTAGGTAAAGTGGTCCTCTACGTGGAGGAAAAGAAAT
Organism: Sequoia sempervirens; assembly: GCA_007258455.2. NCBI lineage: Eukaryota > Viridiplantae > Streptophyta > Pinopsida > Cupressales > Cupressaceae > Sequoia > Sequoia sempervirens. The sequence continues at coordinate 292,371,267 of VDFB02105785.1, read as the reverse complement.
ATTGGAAGGGGTTGAGTTTAGAGTAAACAAGACTATTTAATGCATGCCATAAAAATCTGTAAAATTGTAAAGCCATTCATTTAAGATTAAATCAACTCCAAAACAAAAAAGTATATATATATATATCCTTAAATAGAATAAGGAATGCATGGTTTTTTAAATAAAAAGAACTTTCAAGTAAATCTAAAAGGAAGGAAAAGTAAAAAGGTGGGTAAGTATATTAATTTAAAATTAAAAAGAATCTAAAAATAATAAGTATTAATAGTACTTCTTTCTAAAAGGAGGGAAGTTTATTTAATTATTCATTTTTATTTTATTTTTTATTTTTAAATTTCTTTTTAAGTAAATAAATTATATATAGGTATAAATAAATATATATTGTACTAAATATTCACATAATTATTTATATATGGAAAATAAAATAAATAGAGGGTTAGTAGATAATTAAATTAATAAATACGTTATTTAGGTAAGAGATATTTTCATTTAGATGTAGCATTATTAATATTAAGGGAGATACTAATATATTAATATTAAGAGAAGTATCAACATATTAGCAAAATCATTGCCATGGGAGAGGTTAATATTGATGTTGACATTATTATTAATGTTAACGAGTAAGATTAACATCATTATAAATTTAAAAAAATAGTTGTGTTTTTTTTTGCCCTGGTGTAAAATATGGGCATTACATTCGACGAGAGATTTTTTTTGGATTTTTGATGTTCGACCCTTTTAGGGTTTTGATGTTTTCTGGATGTTTTGGATTTTTCCTTTATAATTTTCTGAATGTTTTTGAATTTTCGTTGTATAGGATTTTCTGAATGTTTTTGGATTTTCGTTGTATAGGATTTTATGAATGTTTTTGGTATTTTCTCATATGATGTCCCACGACCCCAAGATATAAAAGAACTCGATTGCAATGCATAACGAAATGCCCCCAATGTGATATGTTAGCCTACTTCGATAAAGGCGGGACAAACTGACCTTGGGAATATGCCAAGTAGTGCTAAAGAGTTCATAATACCTTGCAGTGACAAGCCATGATAAGGACGCAGATGGGGATGAATGGTGATATAAAAAAAATGATAGGTCAAAAAAGCTAAAGAATAGATGGAGATGTTTTATTTACACAAGGCGCCTGTTTGCCAGGTTTTCACCAAGGTACTTGCCCAAAGCCACTGAAGTGGTTTTCACTAGAGAATGATTTTTTTCTTTACTTTTTTCAATCATTTTTCTCATTTTTTTGGATTTTTATCATTTTTTATGATTTTTTTTGTATTTTCTGATTTACACCCTTCATGTTTAGGCATAAAACTTTTTGAGATGCAAGTTGTTGATTGGTTCTTACAAGGGTTCACCTTTAGGAGTTGACAGTTGGTATGCTCCTGATCTGTAGCTTGTTGTGATGACAAAGGGACCCAACCAGTTAGGCTCAAACTTTATTTTGTTGTCTTGATCTGGAAGGTGTTGGCATATGGCTTGTTTGATGGCATGTGGCTTCTAGTGTTGTCATTGATGGCAACCTAAGTCATCCCTTTAGTTCATAGATCAGAATTTGCTCATACCGGCAAGAAATGTAGTGAACAATATTTTACCGACAAAGAATATGAAGAACAGGGTATCCAGTCAATATATCAATCTGTATGCTTCACTGGATCATCATTTTGAGTTGTGGATCTCCGAGAGAGTTTGTTAAGCATCTATACTATCTTGTTGTAAAGTTTTGTGATGTCGCATTGATTGTCGTATGAGTTAGGAGATCCGGTTGGATACTTTGGCAAGATGTTTTTCTATTTATTTGCTCATTGAGGCCAACCTAGTGAATGTCACATGTCACAGATGTATAAGGAGTAATTAATTAATTTTTTCTTGTGTTGCTTTTCTTTTTTGGGTCGTAGCTATGTCTTAGCTGACTTTGATGGGTGCACATTAAATTTAATTTGTGATTTGAGCTGACCATTAAAGAATATTTCATGTTTTGTTAAAGCCGACTTGAAGCAATGGAATCTTTGTTAGTGGATATATATATGAGATTGGTAATTCATTTTGTGAATGTAAGAAAGTGTGAAGGTATGTGAATGTGTGTGTAGAGAAGAGAAAATGCATGTGTGAGTATTAGAAGGGTGATTGAGCGATCTATGCACAGTTTCAGAAGGGTAGAAAAACAAAGAAGAGCAGAGTAGAAATACAGAATCAGTCAGAAGGACTAAAGATCGTCTACTGAGCTTCATTGGAATTGAATCCAAGTATTTTTAGATGCTATCTTCTTAGTTCAACTTTTTGTTGTAATCACAAACATTTTGTAAGGAAGTGATCCTTTCATATTTTGAGCAGTGAGCTCTAGGCAATGTGCCTGAATGCATGTGCATTCCTTTTTATTCATACTTTTAATAGAGTATAATTGTGGATTAATCTCCACTGTGGTTTTTCCCCTAACAGGGTTTCCAGATAAAAATATTGGTGTTATGGTGCTTTGATTATCTTTTTCATGTGCTTGCATCTTTATTTCTATTTATGTGTTGTAAATGGTTTAAGGTCTGGATTTAAAGTTTAGATTTGTTGAACACTGATTCACCCCCCCCCCCTCTTAGTGTTCCCTGAGTCCAACAATTGGTATCAGAGCCAAATTTCTCTGTAGAAAGTTTAACAACTTGAGGTGGATCTTGAATTGCAATGGACTTTGGTGGTCTTCAACAATAGCTTATGGTGGCACTTGATGATCTTGATCAGTCTAAAGCAGAAGTCATGGAATTAAAAGAAAATCTTGTGGATGCTAAGAAATTCATTCAATCATTGAAGGATAAAATCAATGAGTCAAGAGAAAAGAGGAAGGGACTTTGTGATTAGTTGAAGCGGAAAGAAAATAAAAGCTTGGAAGATGTTCACCTGAATTAGACCCTAAAAGAAATAACTAAAGAATGTGAAAAGCTTGCTAGGGACAATGCTACTCTAAAGCTTGAGATGGAATATGTGGCAATGAAGCTAACTAAGGAGATTGAAGAAAGGAAGAAGAATGAAGAGAATCTGACATAGTCTTTAAAAGAAAAGTCTGAAGAATGTAGCAGAGTAAATAGTGGACTTATTCAGCTGGAGATTAAACTACAACAATCCAGGAATAATGAACAAGAGCTTGAAAGACATATATTTATTCTCAGAGATGAACTCACTACTGCAAATGAGTACAAGGAGAAGTTTAGAACTAGCTCTGCTAAGCTTGATGAGCTAACTAAAGGACACAAGGATGCAAATGATAAGCGAGGTCTTGAATATCAGAAGGAAGAAAGCTCCAGATCTGAACATAAGGATTCCAAACAAAGAAATCAGATGAACAAAGGCAGAAGGTATCTAGTAAGACAACCCAATGCTTGGAAGTTTAATGGTTACTACTTTGCTTGCAATAAATTTGGTCATATGGCTTCTCAATGTAGAAGTAAAATAAATTCAAGTAGTCCATTTCCAAGTCAATGTTTTAGTTGTAATAAGTTTAGTCATAAGTCAATTGAATGTAGAAGCATGTATGTAAGTGTAAGGAATGTTAAATGCCATACCTGTGGAAAATTTGGGCATATTGCTAATCAGTGCAGATCAAAGGGAAATCAATGGAACGAATGGTCTAGACAAAGAAATCTGGTGTGTTACAACTACAATAGATTTGGTCACATTGCAAGATTCTGTAGGAACAAAAACATGGATAGAAGAGGTCTGGTATACAAGGGAAAAATCTCACAGAAATATGAAAAAGGAAAAGGGAAAGTGACTATGGAAGAGATTAGAGATTAGATGAAGAAAACATGGGTAAGGAAGAGTGACTTTGATGAAGGGAATAAGTTCGCACTAGAATCTTCTTCTGGTAATTCCTCCAGAAATTGATCTCAGGCCATTGGCCTAGGGGGAGTCTTTCAAGAAAAATCATTTGTTCCCCAGTCGATAGCTAGCACCAGAATGCAGGAAATTATCAGTAGTTGTGATAAAATTTTGTAAATGCACCAAGTGATCGCTTATGCATAATCATGAGAAGTAGAAGGTCCGCAGAAATTTTTTTCTTTTGTTGTCTAAGAAAACAAAGTACCCAAAACTCCTAGGGAAAAATATTTAATGCGACAAAAAGGTTAGGTGCACGAAGTTATAAAAGGGTATTTGGAACCCTCATTTGTCACCTTGCATTGAAGAAGAATAGAAGGAGAGCCTCTACAATGAAATTTCAAAGGAGTAAAGAAAATTCGGCGGTGAATTCATTAGGTATTTCAGTTGCTTGTAGAATTTTGAATTTTGTGCTTGATAGTAAAACTTGTTCCGTACAGAAAGAACAATGAAGCAAATCAAAGGAATGGTGAATTTGGATGAGTATAGCAGTGGAAAGATTAGGGTTGTGAGAATTTTTTTGCCAGTCAGTGAATTGAAGTGGCTTGAAGGTACGAAACATAAAAGTTTGGACATTTGGAATGAGTTTCCTTATTTCGTCAACACGGAAATGGTCAGGTTTATCCTGAACAAATTGAATAAGGACATGCTAACCTTGGATAAACCTTATCTTATTTCAAAGGATGTGATTAGAAATTTAACTGGTCTATGCAATGTTGGGGATATTTCGAAAAAGAAGTCGATTCGGAAGTCGAAACCCTAACCGGAGTGACAAGAGATCAGAGGGCTCTAGTAATTTCAACAATCAAAGAACCAATAACAAGGTACATTGCACATGGGATTTCATACAAAATTTTCTTTAGCAACAAGGAAGGCGCAACTTTGGCAGGCATAGTTTATATCACTCACAAAATGATAATGGAAGATGAAGACTTTGATCTGTGTGGATTGTTGAAGGATTAGTTGATGGAAATGTGCAATTGATGAAAGAAGAAGATTACCCCTTCAGGTTTGGTACTTTGATCATATGTATCATGGTGTATTTTCTGAACTACTTGCCTCAGAATGATAATGTGGTATGGAAGGAAAGTGAACCAGTTTGTAAGAAATTTTTTGAACATTCTAATGCTTTAGGAAATTATGAGCAAGTATATACAAATTTCTTTAAGGAATTGCTAGGGAAGTTTGGAGAAGTTAACATTCCCCTTTCGGTAAAGATGTTTGAAGTTGGATCATCTTCCGATAAAATAGAAAGGAAACAGAAAAGGGCTCTAGAGTTTTTTGATGAGATCCCTCCGACACATAAGTCTCCAAAATCTGAAGGAAAAGGCAAAGGACAGATAATTGTGGATATACCAGATGAAGACTCTATGAGTACACTCCTAGGGATGAATTAGAATCAGTTGAACCGGATGTAATAATAGCCGAAGGAAGTGATGAAGAAGGTGCTTTATTAAAAAAAAAGATACTGCAGATTGTTCAAGAGGAAGATGGAATGCAGAAGATTGTTGACATATGGTTAGATGGACCCTCATATGAGCAAGGCCTGATTGATAACACATTGAGTTCTTACTTTGTGCATAATAACATTGAATTGGAAAGTTTGAAGAATGTGCTTCCAGAAGAAATGATTGAATGTATCAAGGAGGCTATGGTCTCTAAGCCTCAAGATAGGAAAGAGGAAGAAGTAATTCTACATCTGAAGGATCAGTTTAGGTTGTCCCTTACCAAACTGAAAAAGAAAATGAATGAGTTGAGGCAATGCATTAATTCAACTAATAACATTTACAACTTTTGTCTTTGGTGGCCTCATGTTGTTAGGAGGTATAAGGAAAAAGCTGGAGCAGATTAAAGTTGAGTTGATCAAAAATGGTCAAGATTACAGTATGCTTCAGGACTAGGATGGAGCAATCAAGAAAAAGACTCAGGAATTGTAGTCTAAGCATGCAAAAGTCCACTTTACCAGAAACACTCTTGTGGACACCTTTTGGAAAGTCAAGGATCTGACTGAATGCAGGTTGGAGCAACTAATTGAGGTCTTGAGGAAAGGAGAAAAACTAGAAGAAGCAATTACAATCCTAGAATCCCTCATTCAAATTATTAACAAGACATTTTAGAATAATAACGTGATCTTAATCATTGAGATTTCTATAGAAGCATGGAAGAAATTTCTTCTAAGTATGAAAGAGAAGTACAAGTTAATTTTCTAACTTAAGTAGCAGTTGTACTTCAAATTTTGAATTTTTGAAAGGGGGGGAGAGTTTAGTGAAGAATATATTTGTCATTGATGTCAAAGGGGGAGGAAAGCAGTGAAAAATTCTTTATCATTCTAAGGGGGAGTTTGAGTTTTGAAAATTTGAATTCTGACACTTAGTCATTTTTCACTAAGTGTTGCCATGAATGCCAAAGGGGGAGATTGTTGGCATATGGTTTGTATGATGGCATGTGGCTTCTAATGTTGTCATTGATGGCAACCTATGTCATCCCTCTGGTCTACATATCAGAATTTGCTCATACCGGCAAGAAATGTAGTGAACAGTATTTTATCGACAGAGAATATGAAGAACAAGGTATTCGGTCAGTACATTGATCTTTATGCTTCACCAGATCATCATTTTGAGTTGTGGATCTCTGAGAGAGTTTTTTAAGCATCTATACTATCTTCTTGTAATTTTTTGTGATGTTGCATTGATCAGTGTATGAGTTAGGAGATCCGGTTGGATGCTTTGGCAAGATGTTTTTTTGTTTATTTGCTCATTGAGGCCGACCTAGTGAATGTTGCATGTCGCGGATGTATAAGGAGTAATTAATTAATTGTTTCTTGTGTTGATTTTTTTTTTTGGGTCATAGCTATATCTTAACCGACTTTGATGGGTGCACATTAAATTTAATTTGTGATTTGAGTCGACCATTGAAGGATATTTCATGTTTTGTTAAAGTCGACTTGAAGCAATGAAATATTTGTTAGTGGATATATATATGAGATCGATAATTCATTTTGTGAATGTAAGAAAGTGTGAAGGTATGTGAATGTGTGTGTAGAGCAGAGCAGATGTATGTACAAGTATTAGAAGGGTGATTGAGCGATCTATGCACAATTTTAGAAGGGCAGAAAAGCAGAGCAAAGCATAAATATAGAATCAGTTAGAAGGGTTAAAGATCATCTACTGAGCTTCATTGGAACTGAATCTAGGCATTTGGAGATGTTATCTTCTCAGTTCAACTTTTTGTTGCAATCACAAACATTTTGTAAGGCAGTGAGCCTTTCATATTTTGAGCAGTGGGCTCTAGGCAGTGTGCCTAAATGCATATGCATTCCTTTTTATTCGTACTTTTAACAAAGTATAATTGTGGATTAATCTCCACCGTGGTTTTTCCCCTAATAGGGTTTCCACGTAAAAATATTGGTTTTATGGTGCTTTGATTATCTTGTTCATGTGTTTGCATCTTTATTTTTGTTTATGTGTTGTAAATGGTTTAAGGTCTAGATTTAAAGTTTACATTTGTTGAACACTAATTCATCCCCCCTCTCAGTGTTCCTTGAGTCCAACAGAAGGTTCTTCTAATTTTGTTTTAAGACGAGATCGCCTACCTGGAACGACCAACATTTGATTCTCTTGTTATAGCTCTATTTCAATTGGTTTTGATACACTTGCAAGTGATTAAGGGTGTCAAGATGACATTCATCCAGGAATTCTAGCTCATTCACTTGAGACACTTTGTACTCTTCCTCAGTTATCAAATTCTTCAGTGACACTCACAATGATGGGAGCTCAACCTCGATAGGAAAGATGGCTTATGATCCTTAACCTAGGGAGAAAGGGGTTACTCATGTAGGTGTGCGGATAGTGGTTCCATAAGCCCAAAGAGCAGGATTTAGTTGTAGATTCCAGTCACAACCAACTTCATTAACTATTTTCTTTAGGATTTTTAGGATAGTTTTGTTCAGTGCTTCTGCTTGGCCATTTCCTTGGGGATAGTATGGTGTAGAGAATTGGTGTTGAATATTGAATCTATGACACAACTCTTTCACATCTTGATTTTTGAATGGGGTTCCATTATCTGAGATGAGGGTTTGTGGTACACCATAAGGAAAAATTAGGTAGTTCAGGATAAACTTGGCTATCCGCTTCCCCATTATGTAGTCATAGGAATGGCTTCAACCCAATTAGTAAAGTACTCAGTGGTGGTTATGATAAACTTATGGCCATTGGATGATGTTGGAGTGATTTTTCCTATGAGGTAAAGTTCCCACTATGGAAAAGGCCATGGTGTGATCATTTTTAACTCTTGAGATGGAGCATGAATCAAATCCCCATGATGTTGACACTAGATGCATTTTCGCACATATTGATGAACTTCTTTTTCCATGGTTGGCCAATAGTACCCTGTCTTCAATAGTTTCTTAGCTAATGTTATACCACTAGAATGGGACCCACATATGCCATCGTGTACTTTTGTTAAGGTAGTTAAGGCTTCCTCTTGGTTAAGACATCGTAGTAATGTCCCTTTGATGCTTTGACGGTAAAGGGTATCACCTAGGATCATGAATTAGGATGCCTTTTTGACAAAGGTCTTTTTAAGGTTCAAGGTAATGTTCGATGGAAGGTTTCCTCTATTAAGGTAAGTAAAAATGTCATGGTACCAAGGGGATCCAAGACCAAAAATGACACACAAATTCAGATTCAAGGATTTTGAAAGTTGGTACAAGAAGTTGTTCTACCAAGAATTCACATTGAAGAATGTTGTTCGGCATGTCTAGTAGTGATCCAATTGTTGCCATGGTGTCTGTTGCTCTATTGTTCATGCGAGGAATCTGCTCAAAATTTATGTCTATAAAAAAGTCTTTGAGATTCTCCACCATCTTCTTGTAAGGAGTGAGTTTGTCATCTTTGGTTTGATAGTCGCCATTGACTTGGTTGATAACTAGCTGAGTCTCCATAGAATTGCATCTCTTGTATCTGCCATTGAACTGCTATACTGAGACCTATTATCAAGGCTTCGTACTCAACAATGTTATTGGTACATGGGAATGATAGCCTATAAGACTTGGGGATGCAATCACCTTGGGGGGTGATGAAAATAATGTCAACTCCTGATCCATGTTGGGTGAACAATCCATCAAATTACATCTTCCACTGAGCTATGAGATTAATAAGGAACATTGATTCATCAAGAAAATAAGATATTAAAGGGTTCTCATCATAGATAGGTGCTTCTACTAGTTGGTCTACGATCACTTGTCCTTTGATTTCCTTGCACTCCACATACTCTATGTCAAACTCTATCAAGATCATTACCCATTTAGCCATTCATCTTGTGAGGGTTGCTTTGGATAAAAAATATTTTAATGGATCAATCTTTGCGATGAGATTGATTTGGTGTGACAACATGTAATGCCTAAAATTTTGTGAATCGAAAACTACTGCTAGGCTTGCTTTCTCAATGGTTGAATAGTTCATCTCATAGCCTACCAAGGTTTTTTTGATGTAGTATATGGCTCTTTCTTTTTTGTTTCATCATGTTGTGCTAAAAGAGCTCCTAGTGTTGTTGGTGTTGCTGAGATATACAAGATCGATGGCTTTTTTGGTATCAGCGGCATGAGCACTGGAGGTGTTAGTAGATAATCCTTGATCTGTTGGAAAGCTTTATCACATTTATCATCCCATTTGTAGGCTATCCCTTTATAGAGAAGATGTGAAAAGAGGTGAGTCTTATCCAATAGTTGAGCTATGAACCTTCTGATGGACTGCAATCTTCCTTGAAATCCTTTGATTTGTTTCAATATCTATGGAGATTCCATGTTTAGGATGGATTTTACCTTTGCATGATCAATTTCTATCCCTCTTTGTGAAATGATGAAGCCAAGAAGTTTCCCTAATGTGACCCCAAACACACACTTTTTTGGATGTAGTCTTACCTTGTATTCTTCAACTCTGTCAAAGATAGGTCCTAGGACTTGTATGTGCTCACTTCTCTTCTTTTATTTTTCCAAAATATTGTCCACATAATCTTCAACTGTTTTGTGGATCATGTCATGAAAGATGAGGGCCATTTCTCTTTGATAGGTAGCTCCTACATTCTTCAACCCAAATGGCATCACATTCCAGCAGTAGGTTGCTCATAGACAAGTAAAGGCAGTTTTATGTTGATCCTCTTTTGCGATTATGATTTGGTTGTAGCCTTAAAATCCATCCATGAGCGACAAAATTTCATACCCAGTTGTTAAATCCACAATGAGATCAATGTTTGGAAGAGGTAAATCATCCTTTGGACATGCCTGGTTTAGATCTCTAAAATCAATATATATTTTGATGCCCCCAGTGGGTTTTGAGATTGGTACTAGGTTTGAAACCCACTCAGGATAATCTATCTATCAGATGAATCCAACATCAAGAAGTTTTTGTAGTTCCAGTTTAACCAAGAGTTTTATCTGAGGGTGCATCTTCCTTAATTTCTGCTTGACTAGTTTGGCATCAGGATAAACTACTAAGTGATGTACAACCACTTTTGGATCAAGGCCTGACATATCTGTGTATGGCCATGCAGAGTTATCTCTTCTCTCTTTGAGGAATGCTACGAGGTTATTTTGTTCTTCATATAACAAGGATTCAACATAAAAGGTGATCTTAGGTGCTTCTTTTGTTCCCACATTGACTGGAGTAGCCTTTTCTACTAGAACTATTGACTTTTCTGAATACATTGCACTAAAGGGGAGATTGAATCCCTCATCCTTGGATGCCTCAGGGAGGTTTTCACCATCGGATGCGTCCTTTGTTTTTACTATTTTAGGATCAGAGAGTGCCACTAGGTGGTTTTCACTCAAGGATCTACATGTTAATTGCATTTCATTTATTTTACGACTGAAGGATTCAATCGTCTCCCCATAGTATTCCCTTGTATCAAGCTCTATGTTGAATCCTACTTTGTGGTCTACCCATGATAATTTGTCTCAGAGTCCCATGAATTCTAAGATCACTTCATCATTTTCAAATAAATCTAGAATCGATGGTCCTTGTTGGTCTATGTCAATGAGTTGCGGATATACCAAGCATATTTTAGTTGGTTGGTTGTTTGAGACAAAGAATGTTATGGATATCAAAGATGGTGTTGTTCTCAAATAGGTCAACAACATCAAGAGGAAAGTCATCTAAGGAGGAAGCCTCAACTCATTTAGTAGAAATACCTTTGCCAATAAGTGTGACCTTGCTCGTAGTACAACCTAAGCCAAGATTTTTTAGTCATTTCTCAGGAACGAAGGGTTCTAGTTAACCATTGTCATTCTATTCTAGCTTCTCATTCTTGTTATACCCCATGCTCTGCATTAGATGTAGACCTTTGTTTTCATCTTGCATGGGAAGAACAAGAATATGGCATTCATCTTGATAGAGGAGTTTAGAGATATCTTTCTCATGGACGTCTTCTTGATTCAAATCTCCCCATTTGGTGAAGGTAGTAGGTGCCATTTTGATTATTTCTAGTTCTTTGGTGCTAGATGTTGGTTTCCTATGAGTTTGAGAAGAAATAGGTAACTCTCCTAAGACAAAGGTGTCTTTCGATAGTTTTTAGCTTCCACAACCATCATCTTGGATTACTACTTTGACATTTTGTACTAGCTCCTTTGATGGTGACAACAGTGATAACGCTATCATAGGAAGCAGCTACATTGGAATAAGTATGTGAACATTTGTGTAATCCTTAGCTTTTCCATTATTGTTAGTTTTGTTATGATGAGGCATAGGGGTCTTGTATATCTTGAGATCCTGGTTTCCAGCTAGTACTTCAACAAATACAGTATCATTCTCTATGAGATCTTGGATGATATTCTTGAGTTTCATGCAATTTTATTTTTTATGTCCTTTGATTTTATGAAAGTCATAGAGATCATGCTTGTTGTACCAGGATGGATTTTCTTGGGGTTCTTGGTAGTTTTCAAAATTAGGAAGTGTTATCAAATTCGACTCTACCAATTTCTTCATGATTGTCTTGATGGGTTCTGATAATTGTGTATTTGTGTTTGGGACAGTTGTTCTTGTTACCGATTTGCCTTGGTTGCATGTTGGTGTTAATGATCTGATTGTTCTGGGTGGTACCATTTGTTGCACAGTTGGTTGGATGTTAGCAACTTGATTATTATTGGGTCTAGGAGCACTTAGTATGACCTTAGCATCTACTACACTGTCGTTTGTTACATTTTTGTTCTTAGCCCATACACGAGGTTTCTCATTTGAACTGGTTGAAGGACAGTTATCTTTGTAAGCTTGAGTATTTCCTTGTGAGATAATGCTCTTTCAATATTAAGGGTTCTTGGAAAAATCTTGTCATAGGATGTGATACATTGCATTTTCAAGTGGAATGATAGATTCGGATCAAGGTTGGCTATGATGATTCCCACTTGTTGTTCGTCAGGAAGAGGCCACTTGCTTTTACTAGCTCTTTGTCTCCATCATTGTAAGAAATTTTAAAGGTTTCTCCTGGATTTTTTTTTAGAGTATACAACTCTGAACTAGACTAACATCCATGTCAAGATTAAAGGAGAAGTGATTGATGAATTTTTCAATGATTTCTTGAAAAGTTTTAATTCCAAGAGGAAAATGAGAGAACCAATCCATAGCAGTACATGTTAAACTTAGAGGGAAGAGGCACATTAGATATGAATCATTGTAAGCTACTTCCATACACGTGACATTGAATTCTTTGATATGGTCCATGGGACTTCCTCTCCCTCTATATTTGTCAAACTTGGGGATTTCAAAACTAGGAGGGAATGGTATCATTGCTATGTTTCGATCAAATGAGTAAGGACACAAGTTTTGTGTATGAGGTTTATTTATCTTTCCCGTGTGAAGGTCCTACATTTCTTGTGAGAGTGCTTTTAATTGTGATGTGAGATCATCTTGCAGATTGGGTGGAGGAACATATGATGGGATGAGAGATGAGTTATATGGGGTGTATGAAGGTGTGAGATTCTATGAAAGTGATGAATATGTTCTTGATGTATTTGGATTGATGATGTTCGTATGAGGAAAATAGGACCCTTTTGTTGTTGGGCCTATTTTTTTTGTTGTGCTAATAAAGTTGCTTGTTGTGCTTGTTGTTGTTGTGTGGCTTGTTGTGTTGCTAAAGCTACTTGTTGAGCTTGTTGGGAAATGGCCAGTTGCTATTGTTGTTGTTGTTGTGCTAAGGTTGCTTGTTGAGTTGTTAAGGTTGCTTGTTGTGCTTGTTGTTGTTGTTCTACGACTTGTTGGTAAGTTTTTTGTGCTTGTTGTACAGATAAGGCATGTGCTTGCAATGTGGGATTAGGTGGTTATTGAGACATCTTCAAAGGATTAGGTACATTGATGTTTTGAGTGGTTAGTGGATTGGTAGTAAAAGGTGGAGGATTCCCTTGGTTTAACATTCCTTGCAATATGGTAGAATGAGGTGGAGGAATGTATGTTTGAGGTCCTAATTGATTTGGCATAGAAAAGGGAGTTGTTGGAAAGGATGATGTCATTAAATTTTGCAATGGAAATGACATACTAGGACCTTGAGTCAATTGATTGAAAATATTCCCTTGTCCTATGATTTGAGGATTCCCTTGTGTAAAAGATGTAAACAAAGGATCTGTGATCAAGGTACTCCCAGGATTGATAGAACTCGTAACCAAGGGATTTCTTTCAGGTGGATTGATAGGAGATGATGTGGTAATGGTAGATGGAATGGATGAACCCACCAGAGGATTGGATAAAGATGTCCCTAGTTGCATTGAGTGTTGATTTTGTGATATGGTATTGGCATGCCCTTGTGTGCTGCTTTGAGATTTTTGGTTTGTATCGTTCTGTGTGATAGTAGGTACACTTGTGGTACTCAGGTGTGGATGAAGAAGGGTGTCCTCGAAATGTTGAAGTGGTGGTGGAATAGTGAAGCTCAAGCAGAGTGTGTAGCTATTTTGGATCTTCAGGAATGGGAGGAGCACCAAAGGCAGGTGTCCAAATGGTAGTGGGAGGTGGAGGATTTGTTTCAAGAGTACCCACAAGTGTATTACTTTCAAATGGTAAGGTGTGACCAAAATATTTAGCAAGGCTGGTTGCAAGACTAGGTATGTAAGTTTGACTTAGCCCTTATGATGGAGTTGTGAAATCCTGAGTGAAACTTTATGCTACAAATGTTTGGGAGATAGGAGCTACATTTTCAAAATGTTGATGTTCTAAAAGTTCTTCTCTAGTGAGCTCAAATGGGTTTTTGGTGACATCTTCGATTTTGTATGGTCCTAAAGGAGATGATGGTTGTTGTGATGGTGTAACATGACTTCTCGGATCAAATTCTAAAGGATTTGGATTACTTGAGGTAAATGTAACTTTTTCTTTTTCCATGATTCTCTTGTGTTGTGATCTCGTCTTTACAATAATTTGGTGTCAACTATGGGAGAGTTGTGTTGAGTTTTGTAATTTTTGAACTCTCTAGTTGACTCAAACCTAGGTAAAAGGGATGCTCTAAGTATTTTGGGAGTAATGATGATAATGTGGGATGAAAAGATGGGTTGTGTGGGAAGTGATCTTTGCAAGCGTTTTGGGACAACACTTTTGACTTAAGTTTGATGTTTTGATGTTGGAATAAAGGATGATAATGAACCTAGAAATATTTAGGGTATACTTGTGACCTTCAAGATAAACTAGTTCACAAATGATAACTATCTCTACTAAGTGCATGGAAAAGGATACATTTCACATACAAAGTAGTTAAGGTAGCAAGTTGTTTTGATGTTTTAAGTCCCAAAGTGTTGGTGTATTTGAAATTTTCAAAAGATAGATGAGGTGAAGGATGAAATGTGATGAAGAGGTGAGTGAAATTTTGGACCCAATGTTGACCTAAAGTTAACCCTTTGTTTTGACTAGACCAAGGTAGTGAGAATGATGTTGGACCTCTAAAATGTTCAGATCCTAAAGATTCAATAATTTTTAGAAAACTTGTTGATCTTTAAAAAGACAACGGTTCTTGCTTATAAAGAATCTGTACATGTCAGGATATTTTCTCAATGTGCATTCATAAAATTTTATCAACAATTTGTTTATGTTTTCGTTGAGTGTCTCAATGCAGTTGTTGATTGCTTTTGTACTACAATGTCTAAGTTTATGGTGACTAGCAGTTGACCTTCGTTTAGGGATCCTTACTTTGTGTGAGATCATTTGGTAAAGTGAACATTTGTTTCAACAAGATCAAGGTAGTGAAAATGATGGTAGACCTCCAAAATTTTCAAATCCTAGAAAATGAGAGGACAGAGGAGAATGTTCAAACCTGTTCGGGCTCTCCTAGCTTGGGCATAAAAGTTTCTCAACAAAGTGTAACGGTTGTGGTAAAATATGGATTCCCACTTTTTACTATACTTTTTTTGATGATTCCTACGTCTGAAATGGAGTGTCAGAGACTTTCCTTTACAAAGTTTAACTATTTTATGAATCATTTAGAGGAGTTGGGTATCATGAAAAAGACCAGGATTTTGACTCCAAAAGAATGCAAACAATTTCAGACTATACCTTGAAGTGTGTCTATAAAATTTTGCTACCAATTTGTTTTTGTTTTTGTGAACTGCTCAAAGGTGTTTCTTAAAAGCTTTTGGAGTGAGATTTCTAAGTCTAAAATGAGGACCGGTAGACTTTGGCTTAGGAATCTTGATTTTTTGTGAGATCATGTGGGAACAATTTAAGTCTATGGAAGAAAGGAACATATTTATTACCACACGGGTGGTGGTAATAGGGGCCTTCTAGCCTCAATATTAGTGTGTTCCTCTTCTTCATCTAAAATGGTTGCTACGTTTCTCCACTATGAGTTTGTTTCCTTGTTTTCAAAAGTGAAGTTTCTCAAACTGCTAATGAGATTTGTTTGTTCACTGTTTATGAATTCAAATTTTGGCTGAATTATAGCACCTGGAAGATCAGGTTGTTCAACAGGAGCAATTGGTCTCCAAATAGTCATGTGGGGTTCATTTGTCAATTTATCTTTGCTTAAATGAATTTATTTTACCACAAACACTTATGTTTTGATTATGTTTTCAAACTAGATGTTTATGTCAAAAACATCATAATTTTCACAATGTCCATTTCGTGAAAATCACGAGATTAAAGCTACAATTTCCTATGTTATCTTTGGTAAACATGGGTTTGAGATTAATGTCAAGATATTTAGAAATTCCTAAGGATAAATCCTTAGGACAAGCAGTAATATCAAGGCTAACTCAAGAAGTCCATATTCAAGCCAAAGTGTTTGAAATTTTGGATAGTGAATGTTTGTTTTTAGATCATTTTGAAATCAAGAAAAGTGTTAAACTAACTCACAAGCATTGCAACCCTAGGATGGAAATGGCTATATTTGTTGTATTCCCACTTGGATTTCTCTAGTTACACTTATTCAAAGCAAATTATTAGAAGCTTAACCACACTGGCTCCCCTCTATGACACTAACTTCTATGGGTCAGCCAAGCTTCAAGTTCTCATGAATCTCCCATGAAAAACTTTTCATCTCTACTAAGAATTGCAAATATGTGGGACGGCTTCGGAGGTCCGACCTCCTGACATCAACAAATATTAGGGATTTTTGGCTACTACACAAAGGTTCATAATAAGGGCATCCAGTTTAGGGGGTGAAATGATAAACTCCTTGTGAGAGGTCTCCCAACCCTTAGAACAAGGGATTTACACATCATAAATATATTGGGGGAGAGCTATCATGCACGACTTCCCATAGATTATGTTTTCATCAAAACCACAAATTTATATAGCAGTTTGGAAGAGCTTGGCTTATGCTCGTTACTGCTTGGGTCATTCCCTTGGGGTGAGTAATTTTTCCCACAAAGGTAGCCCCTCTAAAGGTGAACAATAGCGAGTAAGTAAATCCGTAGTTTGATCATCTTTGCTTGCATGCACAAAGAGAGAACACACACTATGCCTTTTCTCACACTAGCATTGTTGTTCAATTTTAAACCCAAATTAAAAGATGGAGGTAATTTTTTAGACAACCAATGTCACTAAAATGCTTTTGATTCTCAAGATCACTGTGAAGTGCGAGAGAAGTTCATACACATTTGAATGACACAAATTGCAAAGAAAATTACAAGACAATTAAAGCACAAGTTCGTTTTAAGCCTCAAAGAAATGATGAGTTGTTTTTAGAGCACCAATTGAAAGATGAAGTTGCCTTGTTCGATTTTAAGCCCAATTGAAAGATGTGATGTGAGGGTTCATTTTTATCCAACTTTGAATGTTCATTTTAAACCCAATGGAAAACTAGTGCATTTCCTAAAACTGAAAGCAAAAAGCATGAAATTGGGTTATAATTTCCCCAAAGCGTTTGCATGCTAGTTACAATTATAAAATGTTTAGATAGAAGAGAAGTTCTTCAATTTATCTCCATGCCTTAAAACTTGCAAAACCTTGTTAGTCTAACAATGAAAACATAGTCAGACATCGATTAGTGTGAAGTTTCTTTCCTTGGTTGAGCGTCATTGCACACGATGGCATCACAATTTGAAATTTGGGCATTGCTCTAGTGAATTTGAGCGCTGATTTGTAGAAAGTCCAGTGAGCACGATTGCATTGTTGTTTTGATGGGCATCGTTGTAAATGAGTGTGTCACGGTTTGAAATTTAAAAGTGTCAGCCTAGTGAAGGTGAGCGTCACCATTTTCATTCCATGATACTTCAAATTTAAATACTCCTCGCTATATTTAAATCGGCATCAAAAAATTAAATATGCATTGTTGTATCAAATTGCTTGGGCATCGCTATATGGCGATGTTATTGAAATAGCGTCATTGTTTGTGTTTTGAGCGTCGCTGCAACTTGCAAAACAACATGAACATGGATTTCAAGCTAAAATATGGTTAAATGGTCAGCTTTCCCTCCTTCTAGCACTAGAATGTCGATGCGAGGATTGCCAATATGGGTTGAATTACACTTGATCCATGAAGAATCGAAGCATAATGGATCCACCAATACTTGAATCTTAACAAGATTGATCAAACAAGATTAAAACTAAATATTTCATCAAAACTAAACATATTAAACTACGAAAGACATCAAAGCATCTATTCTAATCCATTTGAAATTTATCTTGTTGTGGAATTGGTGTCGCGTTGATGTGGACCGACGACCCTTTCCCAATCCCGTGATAGTGAGTTTGTTTCAATAGATTCTATGGAAGAGAATTGATGAAACCATGGTGTTTGATGTATGAAAAACCTAAATTAAACTAAAATGAACATGATGCAAGCTAAGTTACCATGATTTTATGCTATAAATGATCTAATTATGCAATTGCTAAGCTAATCTAAGCTGATTTAAGCTAAAATGATGCTAAAATATGGAAACCCTAATTTATTTTCAAACTAAGATGGATGCATGGAAGCCATTAATGAAATCTCTAAGCTATTACGCAATTAAAACAAACTGAAAATAAGCTAAATGTGTGCAAATTGAGAGTATGGATGTGAGTAAATTTAACAACATAAGTTTGCAATAAAAGATGGATCCATTTGTCTCCAAATAGTGATCTATTTATAGGAGAGAAAATGAAAAATGGATGGTTGAGATCAAAAATCTTAATCAACGGTTCAAGATGAAGGAAATGAGAGTCATGGATCATGGATTCTCATCAATGGTTGAGAATGCAAGATGAAAGTTAATCAAAGGCTCACAATTTCCTTTAAAAAACATGCTTTTGACCTACTCACATAGGTTAAAGGTAACTTGTTTAGGAGTTTAAAGGGTTAACTTGCTTTTGAAGCTAAGTGAGTTGATTGGAGGAGAGGGAATATTCCTTAGAATATTCTTTTAGGGTGAGAAAAAGGGGATTTTACAAATTAAAACAAAGTTTTAATTGTACAAAAAGGATAAAGAATATTTCATGGGAATATTCCCTTTGATTAGAGGAATAATTAGTTTAATTTCTAATTAAACAAGGTTGAATTTATGTAATTAGGGAATTAGAGGAATTAGATGATATTTATTAAATAAGATGATTTAATAAATAAGGGAGAGGTGAAATAATCTTTAATTAAATGACTTAGGGTTATTTAATTAAATAAGATGACTTAGGAGATTAAATTAAATATTTTGATCTATTTAATTTAATGAGATGAAGTGTTAGTACAAAAAGAGGTGAATTAACTCAATTTAATTAATTAGGCCAAATAGATGAAAATGGTGTAATTAATTAATTAGCTATACTAATTGAATCAATTAAGTGAAAAGAGGATAGATAAAGAGGAAATGATGTTAATAAATCTAATTCGAATGTATGACATCGATTAGGACATTTTTTAGTGTCTACAATAAGAACCTAAGAGAGCTACATACAGATTCACCTTTATAGAGAAACTTGGAAGTTCTAACCTTGCTTCAACTAGACATTGACTCACCACAGCTCTTGTCTAGTTTGTGTACTCCACAATCTAGGGTTTTTCCATATAACTAACCTTCCTAGACATTTAACTTGCTATTTTAGAAGAAATGAAATTTTTTGTGGCACCAATATCTCTTAAAATTGAGATAGGAATGTCAAACAAAGTACTTGAGACTTCTATCAGAGTGATTTGATACTCGACTTGTTGGTTGTCTACTGCATCATGTATCCTTTGTTGAAATGCAACTTACTTTAGAGGAAGAGGATTCCCATGTGGTTGATATTTCATTAGCTTAATAGGTCAATGATTAGCATAGTGATCCCTTCCACACGTAAAACATCCATTCATTGGTCCCTTCCTTTTCATAAGTCTCCCAAAGTTATTAACATTTCTGCCAGCTCTGCTATTGTTGTTATAGTTGTTGTTACTTCCTCTTTGGTCTCTTCTTGTTTTATTCCACCTTTTTTGAGTTCCTTTGTCCCCTTTATGTTGAAAAATTATTCCTTCATTGAGTCTTCTTAGTGCTTGATTAGCCTATGCCAAGTTAAACTTCTTTTTATTCCTTTCCCAATAGATTGAAATATACTTAAGCTTTTGTTATTGCTTAATTGATTTTGTATACACCAAGTCCATGGTTGTTGGACTGTGTATGTATACTTCACCACCTATTTGGGTATTAAGACCCATAATAAACTTCCTTATCCGGAATCACTCATCCTTTTGGTACATGGGTACGTACCTCAGGAGTCGGGTAAACTTTTCCCCATATTCATTCACTTAAGAATATCCATGCCTAATATTTTGGAAATCTATGAGCTTTTGATCATAGAAAAATTGTGGTAACCACTATTTTTGAGAAATCTCCACAAAATTGCTCCATGTCAGCCTCAAGGAACTAAGTCCTAACTCCATTTTCTTGTTCATCCACTAGCTAGATGCTTCTCTTGCTAATTGGTAAGCTCCTAATATGGCTTTAGTGATTTCAGAGTAATTTCTAATCTCAAATTACTTTTCCATATCTGTAAGCCAAGCTTCAACCGCATCCCCAGTAGTACTACCCTCAAATTATGTGTGATTTTCTTCATGTCACATGATAACTCATTGACCAATCGCTTCCTTTTAGTTCCTTCCAACTTTGAATGTGACTCCTCACCCTCTTGTTCACTAGAATGGGTGTGATCACGAGAATTATCCCCTTCCTCTTCATTATGAGGTACTTCCCCAACATTATTTGGCACTTCTTGTTCAACTCTTTCTTTACCCCTTGCTTCTTGTTCAAGGTTTTCTATCCTTGCTCTTGTTTCATCCATTATAGACAAGATGTGATCCAACTTAGCTTCCACATTCTCAGTTCCTTGTCCTACTTCTTGACTTCCCCCAATGTTAGTTCATGTTCTAACTATTTTTCCAAGAACAGTTTACCTAGAGGTTTCATTTAATTATATCTAAGAAAGTTTACTTAACATTTTACAATCATTAAAGAACAATCATTCATAAAAAGAATATCATAAAGAACTTTTACACAAGTTTTTCCAAAAAACATGTTTTTATTTCAAATTGATGAAGTATTTCAATATCTTTAAGTTTACATAAAGTGACTATTAAGATAGTCTAAGGGAGAGTATCCCTCAAATTTTCTTTCTAATACATAGCTACATGGGGTATAACCCTCCAATTTCTCATCTCTATCCCAAAAAGGGTAGTATCCCTCAGATTTATCTTCTTATACATAACTTTGGGCAACATATTCCTCTGATTCGCCACTTGAGGAAATTACAATAATTTCATACATACGTATAACACGAGGGTCCCTAAACAACATTGTTGGACTAACACTACATTTTGAGGGCATATCTTTAGAAAGTGATAAAGAGTCTGACTTTTTCGAAGAGACAAGAGGTAAGTGGTTGAAATTGGCACCATCTTTCATCCTTCTCTTCTCTTTGCTAATATGTGAAAGGGTGTGATTGATATTCTTAGTATCGCTCAACCAAATTGAATAGTTTATGCATCTAACCTTTAAGAGCAATAAAAATTTACTTTTCCTTTGAATAATAAATGAAAATTTGAAACACAATTCAAACTTTACCATTACATACAAAATATTTCCTTTCATTGATTCAAATAATGTTGATACATGATTTCCATATGACATTTCATATTTTCAATTTCAATAGAGATGGATACAAATTACATGCATAGATTAAACAAGCTTCCAACAAGTATAAAGTACAATAGTCCAAGAATTCCCCCTCAAATTCTAGCATCCAATTGAAAAGAAGCATCACTCAAGCAATTTTCTACCAATCTCAGACTTACTGTGTTCCCTCGCACATCTACCTAACTGGTAAGATGGCCCTACCCTTTGACGAAGAGATTGGTTTGGTAAACTCATAGTTACAATAGCCTTTTTTGAGCTTGGTGTTGTGTCCTATACATTTCTAGAGTGACATACAGTGGTTACAAATTACATGTATGAACATCCCATGCCTAGTACCTAAGCCTGAATTATAGTGAAATTGACAATGTAAATAGTAGCTAGTTACACTACTTTGGCAAAAGTTTCCATTACCCTGAACTTAGAGTAGATGTAACACGTTCACCCACCTTCCTAGCTCAATTTGGTTTATAATGACCATTATACTCTATATCTAGGTTACCCCCTTTCCCACTAATCTGACCAATCCTAGGAATAACCCACAAAACATCCCATAACATTATGACTATACTACCAAAGTGATTTAAGCAACATCTTGAATAGAGCTACATACATCTAGAATAGACTTCCTACGTATAGTGAAGATAACTACTCGTAGTATAAATATGTTGCACTCAAATAAACTCCCATATATAGAGTACATAAATACATAACCAACAAGATAGGTTCTACAACATATTTCATAACCATGAAACAAACAATCTCAAACAAACACCACAACATATTCAAAAACATTCTTTTCCCAACACAAAAAACAAACTAATTTATCCTTTCCAACATAAAGACAAAGGTATAGAAACTAGCATGCATGTATAAGCTCCAATTGATTATACTCCTTCCTAGTGTGAATCCTCAGACCGATTGACAACTCCTCCAATTTCTACTTGAATATCTTCTTCTAGCTTCTCACAAAATCTCACAATAACCACAAATACAAAATACCAAAATAACGAGCTCAACTCACAAGCTCTCAACTCACAACAAAACAACATCAAGATAATCATAAAGATAAGTGTAGCATTTGGTATAATGGGCACCTCTATTTATACTAACTTTTGAGAAACCAAAGGCTACAAAAAAGCAAGTATCTTTACCACATTTCTTCCTCATACAATGACTCACTCGCAGGTTTCCAACACATGGCAGTTCTTAAGCTAAGTTGACTTAGTATTTGGGACAACAAGTAGATAACAAGTTTCCTAATTTGACTTTCATTTCAAAATTATGCCAAGTTTGCACTTGACTAATTCAAAACACTGTTTGCAGGCTTATTCCAATTCATAGACTTATTTTGCATTACAACTTCTACTAAATATGGTGCCACCTCTATGCTTTGGGGCCACCTTCACAGGTGTGGCCTACTGACATATTCCTTGCTTCACACAAAATTCACTTCCATACTTAAGCATTTAACACAGTTGCAATACTTCTTACATGCTTATGCTTTAATGTTTGACTTAAGCAAGTTTACTTTATGTGTTGGAATATCTACCACTTAAAGTTGTACTTTAAGCTTCTTGTGCCTAATGTTATATCATATTCTTTGTTGCATATTACTAACAACAATAATCAGCGCTTTATGGTTTATATTAATGAATTTGATTCCCATATATATTTATATATATTATATATATGTGTATATATATACATTCCTATATATTAATATATATATATATATATATATATATTTCATAAGGTTTACCAAATACATTAACAAACATATTTTATATAATAGAAACATAGAAAAATGGAGGTAGGGTTCAAACACATAGAGTTTTATACTAAATTTGGAACATTTCACCAAACTTATTGTTACCTAATTTTCACCCTCAGGCTCAATCAGGCAAGGCATCTATGTTGCAGATGCTCATAAGGGCCAAATGGGATATCTCCATTGAGGGTTATTTCATGCGTCTGATGACATTTCACAGGGGATTTAGTTAAGAGGCCTGCTCTATTGGAAATATGCCTCAGTGGTTACAGGCTCAACCTCCATTATAGCCAGGTCGACATGACATCCTCATTGTTTGGCCGACTAGTTGCTTGATACTTTTTGTTTTGAATAGGTCGCTATGACCCAGTTTATGTTCTGTCGAACGAACCTGCAGAGCCTATCGCTATAACATTGAGGGTTCGGTATGACCTCTTATCATATGATTTTCTCTGGACGATACGCCATTCAATCATGAGCTCAGGGAGAGTCATGGCGACCAAGGGCTTCGGGGTAACTTTTGGAGCCTGGTGGAGTGGAAGCATTCGGAGTAATGTCCCAGCAATAAGAGTAAGGTCTCCCCAATTTAGGAGCTTTCGGCGTAACAAAACAGTCGCGGTAAGGTCTCCCTGACTCCGATATCTCACCAAAATGAGGCGGTGTTGGCAAAGGAAGGAGAGCTCGGTGGGAGGTCTCATCAACAACTAAAGGTCACGGTGAACATACTTGGCGCCTTCGATGTAACACGAGGAGTTCGGAAAAAGGTCTTGCCGAAAGAAGAGGGTCACCCCGACGGGATGCAGTTCGCCAAAAGGAAGAAATTCGCCAAGATGTCTCGGCGACTAACCAAGGTCTCACCGAAGAGGTATGAGAGGTGTCGTCGTAGGTCTCCCCGACTTGCTCGTGGTCTCGGCCAAGGTTGGTGCCTTCGCCGTAATGTCTCGGTGAAGAAATTTAGTCTCGCCGACTAAGTGGGGGGCCTTGATATGTTTTCCTTCGGTGGAAGTCTTGTTGACAATAAGGAGACCTCGCTAAGAAAAGGACTTCGGTAAGAGGTCTTGCCGAAGTAAGGTTGTCTCCCCGATAAGAAAAGGAACTCGCCAAATGGAAAAGCGTTCGGCATAAGGTCCTAGCGACCAACTGAAGTCTCACCGAAGGGGTGTGGCTTCGGTATAAAGAATGAAGATCGGCGAGATGTCTTACCGACACCAAAAGATCTTGCCAAAAGTCGGTGGTCTCGTCGAAGAAATGGAGCTCGGGGAGATGTCTTCCCAACCGATGGGAATCTCGGCGAAGGAGAGGGAACTCGATAGGAGGTCCCTCCAATAACGATTGTCTTGGCGACCACAGAGGCGATATTGGCATGATCTTTTGGGCTCGCTGGGAGCTCTCAGCAACTGTCACATGTTATGCCGATAGCTTCAGAGGGCCATAATCGCATCGGCGAGATACCTCAAGTGTCTCACCGAGATGTGATCCTGGCCGAATGAGTTTTGACCATGGTAGAGTCTGCGTGGAATACGCTCAACCAATCAAAGAAGCCAAAGCAAGCCATGGTAGTGGAACCAAGTGCCAGGAGAAGGTAATTAATAGAAGGAAAAGCAGCATGAGTCAAGAGCATTCAAAGCAGCTCGACTGCAGAGAGATTCAAAGGTGGACACGAGTATCAGAAATGAATGCGGTGGTTGCTGCTAAAGATCTGAGGGCTTCTCCAAGGGAAATCTTTCACGCCGACATGGACAGTAGGGACACAATGGCAGATAGCATTAACTCCATAAAAGATCTATGGCAGATCTTTCTAAGCAGATATTTTTTTGTAAGCCCTGAGGGGCCAATCTTTTCTGTATATAAGGCATTTTTTGCCTCTTTGTAAAAAAGTTCTCCTGGATGCTTTTCTGAAGTCTGACTTATATAGTCCTCTCTCGGATTAGCAAAATTTTGTAACTCGTTTGGAGCATGTTATATAAAGCTTACCTTGATCACTGTTGATATTCAGATTTTCATCTTGTTCTTGCAAAGTGTTGTGCATTTTAGGTTCATGATCAAGTTATTTTTGTGAATTTCTTTCATTCCTTCATAACTTTGTCTTGTGTTTCATTCCTTCCTTTGCAAAAGTGTCATTATACAAATTACAAATTGTGTTCACTTAGTCACACATGGATTCTGATCTATGAAAATATTTCTTTCCTCTCCGGAAAAAGTGTGTGAATCGAACCTGTTTGTGAAATGTTAGTGCAAGGCTTGCAAAATTTGATGTGTAATCTTATGTTCACCGTCAGTATTCAAGTGTAAATTGAGTATCTCATTGTTCCTATCATTTTGGTGCATCACCTTAGTTTAGTTTTAATTTATGTACTCCTTATCCCTTTCCCTTAAAAGAATTAGTAGTTAGGTGACACCAAAGGAAGCTGGCCTTCTCTGGAGGTTCATTTCAACTATAGGTGACCCACAGCCTTGAAATGATCCCATGTTGCTCTAAGAAGCTCAGTTTCAATCTCTGTGCATAGGGTGCATTTCTAGGTGACAACAATTTCTGACACACCCGGTGGGACTGTGAACTGCTTCTCAGTTCATGTTTATGCATTTTATTGTTGTTGTTTGGTGTGTACAGCAGTAGTTTTAGGATTTTGGAAGCATTTTCTTTACATACCTAGCGACTCCAAGCTCAAATCTTTTGGTTTCACAGGCACAGGTCTTGGTATGTCTCAAAATAATCTGTTAATTCTGAGTTTCCAGCTCTTTGACTGAAAAGATGTCAAATATTTATGAAGATGCTTATTATTACCCTCCATATCATGAGTATGTTACTCCTACACATCCATATCATAGTGTATTGGACCTGCTCCAACAGATTGATCATACGTTGTGGGATCTCAGTCAAGGTCTTCACAATATGAAGATTAATGATATTAGTAAGGTGCTTGTGTGCCTATCTAGGATATTGGTTGATATCAAGATGTAGCAGGGTACCATTGTGCATCAGCAAGAAGTGGTTGAGCAAGTCGACTTTTATGATCAAGAAAGAGTGGTAAAAAGAATCTGGTTCGAGGAAGGCCTTGAACAGGAAATAGCTGCTAAGGAGAACAAATGAAGCTACTCTCTGCTAAAGTGCAGAACACTCAAGCTTACTCTGATTATCAGCATCAAATAATGGAGGAGCTGCAAAAGAAGCAATTTGAAGAGAACCTTGCCCAGCAGCTGGCTGCAAAAGAGGCGGAAGTGAGGCTAAAAATTTTTGAATAAGAGGTTCCCAAGTACAAGTTTTCCACCTGCAGGCAAAATCAGTCTCTTGACTCCCCTAGTGAGTCTTCTCAGTTTGAAATTCCAAGCTTTAAGGGATCCAATTCGATGGAAGAGAATGTAGTACCTGAACAAGATCAGTCCATCATCCCTCAAGAGTAGCCCATTGATCCAGATGGCTTATTCCTCAAGGAGAGAATTAGCAAAGTAAACCCAATGCATTTAGTTGTAGCATGTTACCGACTACAGCAAGAAAAGCTCAAACAGGAGGAGAGACAAGAAGTAGGACAGCTGACAGTTGAAGGTCTTCACTTGTAGGTAGAAGATACCCAAGTTTCACTACAAAAGGAGCCGCATGAAGAGGAAAAATTCACTTCTTTATTTGATCAACTGCCTAGTTATGTTAAGCAAACTGAAGAGAGCATGCAGGTTCCTGATTTACCAGTTGATTTGGAACGGCCAGAGAATATTGCTGACTTGTTCAATGAACTTCCTCAATTTGTCAATGAAGATAAAGATCTCACATGCATGATAGCATCTATTCCTGATGATGAACTAATGTCATATGAAGGGGAAGCATGTGATCAGCCCATTCAAGTTGGTGAGACTATTGAAGAAGTTGTTGAAGATAATGTCTTGCAGCCTGTGAACTTATTAGACGATTTTTCCCACCTTGTTGAAGAAGAGGTGTATTCTATTATTGACAAAGAGCAAAAGGAGCCACATTTTGAAGATTTGTTTTTAGTTATCCAACAGGAATATCAGCTCCTTAGTCAAGAAGATCAGACTATAGCAGCCAATGAACAACCTGCATATTACCTCCAATCAACATCTTTTCAAGGAAAAGATGAAGTCTTTAGAGAAGATAAAGAGATCAAACAGGAGGAGAGTTCAAGTTTTACCCTTACTAGGGGTTGTCCAATTAGGTACCTAGTTCAGATGGAGTCC
This sequence comes from Sequoia sempervirens, assembly GCA_007258455.2. Classification (NCBI taxonomy): domain Eukaryota; kingdom Viridiplantae; phylum Streptophyta; class Pinopsida; order Cupressales; family Cupressaceae; genus Sequoia; species Sequoia sempervirens. Next base: position 292,343,908 of record VDFB02105785.1, on the reverse strand, counting down.
AATACTACACCAAGAATGAATCTTACACCCAAGCATGAGGGTACTACTCAGGAGGAGCACACTCAAGTTACCTTTCCACCTCAGAACGGGAATGTTTACATTCCATGTGAAAAGGTTAGTAAGCCTGAATATGTTCTGCAAGAGATCTTGCAGCCATCAGTTGAATTGTCATGCATGCTTCATTTCTCTTTAGTTGTTCTCGAGCATGGAAAATATTGTAAATTTTTTAGAAAGGGCAATTATTTTACCCAACCTATCAATGGGTTTGTTTGATCAATTTCTTACTAGTTAATATAGGGTAGGTTTAGTTGTTTTTTCTTTCCCTAAGTGTTGTTTCAACACATGTAAATAGTTTATTTCAGTTTTTCTTGTTTTCAATAAGTTTCCAAGTGTTATGGTGAGTCTCAAGATGAGTTACAACCATGTTCAAAGCTGCTCTTGATATTTTTTGAGTTGTCCCAATGACTCCATGCCCAATGGATAGGCCTAGGCTACTGGTTTTCATGTTTAGCAGGCAAACATCCAGCAAAGGTTGCCAAAAATGTTACCTAATTTTCACCCTCAGGGCTCAATCAGGCAAGGCATCTATGTTGTAGATGCTCATAAGGGCCAAATGGGATATCTCCATTGAGGGTTATTTCATGCATCTGATGACATTTCATAGGGGATTCAGTTAAGAGGCCTACTCTGTTGGAAATATGCCTCAGTGGTTACAAGCTCAGCCTCCATTATAGCCAGGTCAACATGACATCCTCATTGTTTGGCTGACTGGCTGCTTGATACTTTTCATTTTGAACAAGTCGTTGTGACCCAGTTTCTGTCCTGCCGAACGAAGCTGTAGAGCCTATTGCTATAACATTAAGGGTTCGATATGACCTCTTATCATATGATTTTCTCTGGCTGATAGGCCATTCAATTGTGAGCTCGGGGAGACTCATGGAAACCAAGGGCTTTGGGGTAACTTCTGGAGCATGGTGGAGTGGAAGCATTTAGAGTAATGTCCTGGCGATAAAAGTAAGATCTCCCCGATTTAGGAGCCTTCGGCATAACAAAACAGTCGCGGTAAGGTCTCCCCGACTCAGATGTCTCACCGAAATGAGGCGATGTCGACAAAGGAAAGAGAGCTCGGCAAGAGGTCTCATCGACAACTAAAGGTCACGACGAACATACCTAGCACCTTCGGTGTAACACGAGGAGTTCAGCAAAAGGTCTTGCCAAAAGAAGAGGGTCACCCCGACAGGATGCAGTTCGCCAAAAGGAAGAAAGTCGCCAAGATGTCTCGGTGACTAACCAAGGTCTCATCGAAGAGGTATGAGAGGTGTTGCCGTAGGTCTCCCTGACTTGCTCGTGGTCTCGGCCAAGGTTGGTGCCTTCACCGTAATGTCTCGGCTAAGAAATTTAGTCTCGCCGACTAAGTGGGGGGCCTCGATATGTTTTCCTTCAGCAGAAGTCTCGCCGACAATAAGGAGACCTCACTGAGAAAAGGACTTTGGCAAGAGGTCTTGTCGAAGTAAGGTTGTCTCCCTGAAAAGAAAAGGAACTCGTCGAATGGCAAAGCATTCAGCATAAGATCCTGGCGACTAACTGAAGTCTCACCGAAGGGGTGTGGCTTCAATATAAAGAATGAAGATCGGCGAGATGTCTCGCTAACACCAAAAGGTCTTGTCGAAAGCTGGTGGTCTCGCCGAAGAAATGGAGCTCGGGGAGATGTCTTCTCGACCGATGGGAGTCTCGGCGAAGGAGAGGGAGCTCGGTAGGAGGTCCCTCCGATAACGATTGTCTTGGCGACCACAGAGGCGATATTGGCATGATCTTTTGGGCTCATTGGGAGCTCTCAACGACTATCACATGTTATGCTGATAGCTTCAGAGGGCCATAATTGCATCGGAGAGACACCTCAAGTGTCTCACCAAGATGCGATCCTGGTCGAATGAGTTTTGACCGTGGTAGATTCTGCGTGGAATACGCTCAACTAATCAAAGAAGCCAAAGCAAGTCGTGGCAGCAGAACCAAGTGTCAGGAGAAGGTAATTAACAAAAGGAAAAGCAACATGAGTCAAGAGCATTCAAAGCAGCTCGACTACAGAGAGATTCAATGGTGGACACGAGGATCGGAAATGAATGTGGTGGTTGCTGCTAAAGATCTGAGGGATTCTCCAAGGGAAATCTTTCACGCTGACATGGACAATAGGGATAGAATGGCAGACAACATTAACTCCATAAAAGATCTATGGCAGATCTTTCTGAGTAGATTTTTTTTTGTAAGCCCTGAGGGGCTGATCTTTTCTGTATATAAGGCATTTTTTGCCTCTTTGTAAAAAAGTTCTCCTGGATGCTTTTCTGAAGTCTATGACTTATATAGTCCTCTCTCGGATTAGCAAAATTTTGTAACTCATTTGGAGCATGTTATATAAAGCTTACCTTGATCACTGTTGATATTCATATTTCCATCTTTTTCTTGCAAAGTGTTGTGCATTTTAGGTTCATGATCAAGTTATTTTTGTGAATTTCTTTCATTCCTTCATAACTGTCTTGTGTTTCATGCCTTCCTTTGCAAAAGTATCATTATAAAAATTACAAATTGTGTTCACTTAGTCACACATGGATTCTGATCTGTGAAAATCTTTCTTTCCTCTCCGAAAAAAGTGTGTGAATCGAACCTGTTTGTGAAATGTTAGTGCAAGGCTTGCAGAATTTGATGTGTAATCTTATGTTCACCGTCAGTATTCAAGTGTAAATTGAGTATCTCATTGTTCATGTCATTTCAATGCATCACCTTAGTTTAGTTTCAATTTATGTACTCCTTATCCCTTTCCCTTAAAAGAATCAGTAGTTAGGTGACACCAAAGGAAGCCGGCCTTCTCCGGAGGTTCATTTCAACTATAGGTGACCCAAAGCCTTGAAATGATCCCATGTTGCTCTAGGAAGCTCAGTTTCAATCTCTGTGCATAGGGTGCATTTCTAGGTGACAACAGTTTCTATAAATAGCAAGGTCAAAATGGGGTGAATGAACCCACCTATTATTCTTTTTCATTCAGGAAATGAGATTCCTCAAGTCAAAATCCACTTTCAACCCTTAGGTGAGTGAATTCTTTGAAGAATCTTGCAATTTCCCTTTTTTTCAAGGACGAGGGTCTTGATTAAACAACACTTTGGGGAGAAAGATTGAAAATAGAAAACTAACTCCAAAATGTAACCTACAAAATGCATCTAATAGATTAAGCTCAATTCTAATGGAATCAGAAACCAAAATGCAGATCTGAGAAAGGGAAAATGATGTGTACCAGTCACCAAAAGTGTTTTTTCAAATCCAATTGAGGACTCGTTCACCCTATGGAAAATGGGTCCTAGCTAGAGCTCTGTAAAAATAGTTTTTGTGTTCTCTTTTGTTGTGTCTGCACTCCCAAATCCCCGATTTTCATAGTCGGATAGCTAGATATAAATCTTGTAGGTGAGTTTTCGTGAAATTGCAAGAATGATGACAACAAATGCAACATTGACAACTTTGCAATTTTTCTCTTCAAGAGATCTTCCACCTAGAATCTACAAATACAAATCAAGAGGGAAATTTTTTTTGTTGTTGGTGAATGGGGGTTTGCCTTGGTCAAACCTTTTTTTGGTAATTAAACCTTGTAATGAAATGAAATAGCATGAAAGGAATGATGAATAAACAAGCCTATGTCACAACTCACCCAAACTTTGTTTGAACCCTGGAATGTAGATCTGCAACTAGCATGAAATGGCTTCAATGTATGTGGATCTTGATCTTGAAACTTGACTTGAAACAATGCCTTTGAATGCTTGAATGGATCTTGAACACTACATCAACATATTAGCTCAAATAACATGCATGATGCAAGAATACTTTGACATGATAATGGGATCTTGATTGCTGCAATAATCTTCAATAAATCTACTATTGAATGCCTTGAAAATGTTCTTCAAATGTTCTTGATAATTCTCATTTGAATGCTCTAGGTGCTCATACAAATTTTCTTAAGATGAAAACATAGTGAAATGACCTCTTATTTATACATTTGTTAACATTAATTCCCAAAATTGAAATAACACAAGCCAACATGTGAATATACATTTGAAATCATTGAAATACCGCCAAAAACATAATTTAAACTAGGGTCCTAGGTCTAAGTGAGGACCCATTCGCCCTTGGGTGAATAGGTCCTAGGTCACTTACCTAGGACACATATTCTCCAATGATAAGTGTTATGTCGTGGCATTTATGAATGTCGAGTTTTCCTCTTCAGAAATTGTAATTAATTAGGCTGGGTTTTGAACTAAAGGGGCTAATTAAGGAAAATTCACCTCAATTAATTAATAAAGCCCTAGATAAGTATGAAAGTGTAAAGATACACTTTAAAACACCATAAATAAGGCACAATTAAGTCTATTTTATTTAATAGGGCCCTAAACTTAATGTGAATATGTTAAATACATATTATTGTAGACATGTAAAATTGACCTAACACCTATCACACACTGTAAATGACAATTTTGCATCATCAACATCATTATCACTAAACATCACTGTATTTCACATCAATTGCATTAAAACCCTAATTTCCTCTATTAATTGAATAATACAACATTAATTAATTAATTTACTTTTTCATTATTTTTGACAAATTAAATAAATTCCATTTATTTAATAAAGTCATTTAAACCCTATTTTTTCTATTAATTGAATAAATCAACATTATTTAATTAATTCATGTTTCTATCATTTCGACCAATTAAATAAATTACATTTATTTAATAAAGTCCTAATCTAACATTGTGTCATCCTGATTAGTTAAATAATGCCAATTATTTAATTACATCACTAAATCACTTTATTCCCCTAAGTCAGATGAATTATTAAATCATAATAATTTAATTAACTCACTTTCCCTCCAAAATTTGAATAAATTAAATAAAAATATTCAAAACATCATCAAAAATCAAATCAAACTAATGCAACTTTATTTGCAAAAGTAAAACTTGATTTGCACGTTCAACTCCAAAATGAATCAATTAAATAAATTAATTAATTAATCTTTTTCATCCACTTTCCTAATTGAATAAATTACGATCCCCTGATTTTTCAATCTAATCCTGATAGATCAATTTATTCCTGATTGAGCAAATTATGATTCCCTGACTAATCAATCTATTCCTCAATCACATTGATCATTCAATCTATTTCTTCAATCACACAAATTGTGCAATCTATTTTACACAGATTATTCATGTCTAAATCCTCTCAACACTTCTCAAACATTGATCTTGATTCAACATTGTTTAATCCTAGTCGTCCATTTCAAATCACATTTTCTATAGAACAAACCTCTTTCCTCACAAAAAAGGATCAAAGAGTCAACATCATTTGCACAATGAAGTATTGTCGACATCCACAACCACCATTGTTAGAGCTTCAACATACCTTCAATCAACCATTCATGGATCAATATTTTGCACACGAACTATGGAGGCTTCGTAGTGATATGAACAATCCAACATCAGGTGAACACACTCTAATATGGGATGGTAACACTATGATTTTTCATGAATTCATGTATGCTTTCATATTTTGATCTTGTTTCTTGAATTTGGTAATAGCTTAGTTTCATTTGGTAAGTGTAGGAATAGATCTAGATTTATGTTCTTGATCATAGATTAGATTCTAAATTCAAGTATATTTATCTATTTACACTCTATGATTTCCCCCTCACACATTTTGGCATTCCTGGTGGGACCCTAGTCCCCTACACTAACGATATTGTGAGACATTTTTGAAGTTGTGGGTTTTGGAATCGCTTTTGTAAACACTATGCAAAATCAATGTGATATTATCCAATTTATTTGAAATTTTCAGATTTAAAATGAGTGCAAAATGCAAGTTTACACCTCTAATGCAATGCAACTTTATGCCAAATTTAGAAACTATAAATGCAATGAATTAATGAAAATCCTAGATCTAGGGTTTGAATTCACTCCAAATCAGAAATTAGAATGTTCAAAAGTCAAGTTCACCAAAATGAAACATAAACTAATGAGGTTAGGGGTTCAAACACATAGGGTTTTATACTAAATTTGGAACATTTCACCAAACTTATTATAAATAAAAAGGTCAAAATGGGGTGAATGAACATACCTATTCTTCTATTTCATTCAAGAAATGAGATCCCTCAAGTCAAAATCCACTTTCAACCCTTAGGTGAGTGAATTCTTTGAAGAATCCTGTAATTTCCCTTTTTTGCAAGGACGGGGTCCTGATTAAACAACACTTTTGGGAGAAAGATTAAAATAAAAAACTAACTCCAAAATACAACCTACAAAGTGCATCGAATAGATTAAGCTCAATTATGATGGAACCAAAAATCAAAATGCAGATCTGAGAAAGGGAAAATGATGTATACCAATCACCAAAAGTGCTTTTTCAAAGTTAACTGAGGACTCATTCACCCTATGGCGAATGGGTCATGGCTAGGGCTCTATAAAAATGTTTTTTGGGTTCTCTTTTGTTGTGTCTGCACTCCTAGATCCCCGATTTTCACAGTTAGATAGCTAGAAATATATCATGTATGTGAGTTTCTATGAAATTGCAAGAATGATGCCAATAAATGCAACTTTGACAACTTTGCAATTTTTCTCTTCAAGAGATCTTCCACCTAGAATTTGTAAACATAAATCAAGAGGGAAAAAAATTTTGTTGTTGGTGAATGGGGGTTTGCCTTGATAAAACCTCATTTTGGTAATTAAACCTTGTAATGAAATGAAATAGCATGAAAGGAATGATGAATGAACAAGCCTATGTCACAACTCACCAAACCTTTGTTTGAAACTTGGAATGTAGATCTACAACTAGCATGAAATGGATTCAATGGATTTGGATCTTGATCTTGAAACTTGATTTGAAACAATGCCTTTGAATGCTTGAATGGATCTTGAACACTGCATCAACATATTAGATCAAAGAACATGCATGATGCAAGAAGACTTTGACATGACAATGGGATCTTGATTGTTGCAATAATCTTCAATAAATCTACTCTTGAATTCCTTGAAAATGCTCTTGAAATGTTCTTGATAATTCTCACTTGAATGCTCTAGGTGCTTATGAAAATTTTCTTAGGATGCTTGAAATTCTTAGGATGAAAAAATAGTGAAATGACCTCTTATTTATACATATGTTAACATTAATTTCTGAAATTCAAATAACACAAGCCGACATGTGAATATACATTTGAAATCATTGAAATATCATCAAAAAAATAATTTAAATTAGGGTCCTATGTCTAAGTGAGGACCCATTCGCCCTTGGGCGAATGGGTCCTAGGTCACTTACCTAGGACACACATTCTCCAATGATAAGTGCTATGTCATGGCATTTATGAATGTCGAGTTTTCCTCTTCAGAAATTGCAATTAATTAGGCTTGGGTTTGAACTAAAGGTGCCAATTAAGGAAAATTAACCTCAATTAATTAATAAATCCCTAGATAAGTGTGAAGTGTAAAGATACACTTTACAACACAATAAATAAGGCACAATTAAGTCCATTTTATTTAATAGGGCCCTAAACTTAATGTGAATATGTAAAATATATATTACAACACTAAATTAAGGCATAATTTTGTTCATTTTATTATTAATATTTCCCAAATTAAGTGTGAAAAAGAGACACTTTTTCCTACACTACAATAATATATAAATAAAGAATAGTATTACGCATATACATATATGTACATTTATATATAAATGTATATATGTTAATATATATATATGTCATTATAACATTACAAATATATATACATATTAATATATATACCACATATACATATATACGTAATCCCATTTCATTATCTTTATTAAATACTCATACATGCAATCCCGTTGATTGACATACATACATGGGATGCATATATACATATACATAAATATGTCAATTTAGTCCAATCGGTATCCCCATGCATATGGGTGATTTGTCCATGAGCATGCATACGTATGTCTTCCTACGTATACTCATGTACGTATTCACTCACATGTACGATTATACCATAGCCATGTTCACATATGCATATATATACATCTTATGCATATATCTTATCGATACCGCAATAAGCATACAAAGAAAGAATGACATAGGACATCTAGACTTAATCACAATTTTTAATCACATCATTAACAACAAAGATTACTTACCTTCCCCAAAACTGATTTGACTCTCTATGACCAATTAGGATGTGAGTGTGTGATTTCTCAGTTTAGGCTCGTTTATATACATATATATAAATATGTCAATTTAGTCCAATTGGTATCCCCATGCATATGGGTGATCTGTCCATGAGCATGCATAGGTATGTCTTCCTACGTATACTCATGTACGTATTCACTCACATGTATGATTCTACTATAGCCATGTTCACATATGCATATATCTTATCGATACCACAATAAGCATACAAAGAAAGACTGACACAAGACATCTAGACTTAATCACAATTTTCAATCACATCATTCACAACAAAGATTACTTACCTTTCCCCAAAATTGATTTGACTCTCTATGACCAATTAGGATGTGAGTGTGTGATTTCTCAGTTTAGGCTCGTTAAGGGTTACCAGACTAAGTTCTTCTCTTAAGTGATACTTCCCCTCTCTTTTGGAGGATCAAACATGTTCTTGTACTCAACTTCGTACATCATAACCATAGTTAGTCGAACACAACATAATCATATGCATCATATATTTCATATTTGGAAACATTATAAAATATCAAAGTGCATTAATCACTCATTCATCATATTTCCATTCAAGATTCATTAAACATATTCGTATAAAGATTAATAAAACACATTCATGTAGAGATCCATAAAACACATTCATTTATTCAATCAATTTAACCAAACAAGGTAATAGTAAATAGGTAATATCGCTTAGGGTGTAACATACAAAACTTCTCATAAGGTTGTTCCTGTGAAGCGTAAGCTTTAAGGATCAATAGTTTTTTTTTGGCACGCTCAATGGGACCATTTTAACTACTAACCGCAAGTAGGTGTATGAGTCAAAGGGCAATTACAAGGTCACAAATAGCCCAAAATCCAAACTTATTGCTACCTCCCTTAGTAATTGTAGCATGTGCTAGAGCTACCTAGCCTATTGCGAAGCAAGCTCAACCACAACTTCCTATGGCCACTCAAAATCCAAAAACCTTTGTAGCCTAGAATAGCGGCAGCCCTCTCATTCCTCCTATGGTATGGGATCCCATTCCTCCTATGGTATGGGATCCCATTCCTATGAATGCTTTAAAAGTGCTCCTTAAGTTTACTAGTGAATATTTCAAAACACCAACAAAGCATCTTTAAGATGTCGCCGACATATGCAATGTCACAATATCACAGTGCATAACATGGTGCTCAAGTTATTTGCAGCCTCCTTCAAAGGAAAGGCTCAAGATTGGTATAGTCTCTATCTCCTAACTCTATCAATACTTGGGATCAACACAAAGATCAATTTTTCAAGTGTTTCTCAAAAAATGGATATCACTCATCTTTGCTACAACAAATGATAACAATAAAAAGAGAACTACAAGAGGCCATTATAGATTTTAACACTAAGTTTCACAAAACTTGGAAAAGAATCCCAGTAACTTCTTGACCACTTGTAGATATGGTGTTTGTTTTCTACTTGAAGGCATTCAACATTGACAATGTAATCATGATCCAGTTGCTCGGGGGAAACACTATGCCAGATGCATATGATTTGGTGGTGAGAGCTGAAAAAAATTGATTGATGCTAGAAACTCTCACCTAGACCACCTATGCCAATATTCCCTAAGATAACAGCTCAGTCCCAAGAAGAGGTTACCCCTAGCACTTATGTTGCACCTCCACCTTCTATGTATGTGTATCCTAATGCACAGGAAAGAACCTTTGCTTCTTCTTCATTAGTCACAGAGGTAAATGACATGAATAACCTATCATGAACCTTCTCCAACAAGATTATTAATATAAAGCATCAACAAGCAACACCCTCGAGACCCCCCTTTTAGGGCTATTAAGGAGGGAAGCCACCATTTCAACACAATTAGTAGTAGGGAGGTGCTAGAGTAAATAACCAATCGTAACCCTCAAACCAAATTGTTCTAATTCACACTCTGCTACAAACCATACCATCTAATCCAAATAGAGACTTGATCACCAACCATAACAATTTGGTAGATGACACAAGCACCTGGTTTTTCCCCTAGATGCACACATGCCTCAAAATTATCCAAGAGGTAATCTCCAGCAAAAGGTGGTAGAGAAAGGAACCCAAGGCATCTCACTAGATACGGGAGTGTACACTTACCAGTATCCCAGAATAGAGTGCCATGCTCACTACTCAGATGCAAGGTATGTCCATTGAGCAAGAAGCGAAAATTGTCATGAATCATGTTCTCTTCTCTTGGATGGAGAGTGAAGATGTGATGTTTTCTAATGATGCTTCAATATCAAACACTCCACAAGTACAGTTGGACTATAACACCTGCTCTAAGTGGAGGTTCACTGGAGAGCTTGTACCTCAAGTGCAATAGCCTAAGGCAGCTGTGGAGAAGATTGCTTGTTCACCCACAGTTATTCAACCCTTTCAAAATCCAAAAGATGCACTCTCCTATAAGCCAAACATATCGCCACTCAGATCACTTAATGTGGTTGAACAATTGAAGAAGGCCCCTGCCAACATGTCTCTATGGGACATTCTACCCATCCCAAAACAAAATTATATGTTACAAGAAGCCTTAGAAGATCGTGAAAGACCAGCACAAGCTGGGGTAACTCCAGAACACACCCAGGGAAAAATTAAAGGACTAGTTGTTGTATTGCAAGGGCAGTAAGTTGAGGTATTGAAGAATACTAGAGAAGAGGTCACGAAGGAAGAGGTAGGAAGTACCAAAACCCACTCCCTTATTTTTTACTCTGATTGTAGGGGGTAAACTATTACATAATTCCATGATTGATTCATGTGCTAGTACCACTGTCATGCCTAAGGAAATTGTTGATGCTTTGAAACTAGAATATGAACCCCTAGAAAGGAGATTTATGTAGTTAGATGGGAAGAAGTTCCAAACTGTAGGCCTAATTAAAAAGCTTCCTTTGACCTTATATTCTTGTCTTTGCATCATCATTCTTTAGGAAGTGGTGGTAATAGATATTCCCCCTATCTTCAGTTTATGTTTGTCACGGGATTTCACAACTACGATCGAAATATATCTATCCTTAGATTGGTCACACATCTTAAGGACAAAGCATGTAGCTAAAATGAATTTTTTTTAAAAACCTTTACACCCCGAGCACATAGGAGATGAAGCCTTGATGAATTTTGAGGAAACTCACACTTCCTTCACCCAAATTGAGATGTATTATGTACAGATGCTGGAAGATGAAGTAATTGCAAATAGAAGTGTTGAGGTAGAAATCATTTTGAATAAATTCATGGAGAGTGATCCTTTTGGAAATTTTCAAGCTACTAGTTTGGGAACTTATGTAATATATGATGAGAATCAATTCATTCCCCAAGTGACTAAGATTCAAGATGATCTTAAAGCTTTCCACACCTGTGAGTCTGATCTTTGGAAGTTGCATTTTGATGGTGCGAGATTTAAAGTTGGTTTAGGGGCTGGTGTTTTCCTAACTTCCCCAACCGAAGAGTGAATTCTTAGAGCTTTCCATTTTCAATTTTCTTGTTCAAATAATGAGGCTAAATATGAAGGCTCAGTTTAAGGAGTAAGCCTTGCAAAGTGGATGGGAATCAAATAGCTAAAATTTTTTGGAGATTCAAAGCTAGTGATCAAACAAGTACAAGGTACCTCAGCCACAAACAATGTGAACATGCATTCTTACTGACATAGAGTCTGCCACTTGATTAAAGGATTTAATGCTTTCAGCATCCAAGTGGGCCCTCGAAAGCATAATGTTGAAGAAGACCGATTGGTAAAATTTGGCTCTTAGTTTGATCCGGTGACAAACCTGCTAACCAATAAGCATTAAGTCTAGGTCATTATCAGTCTGACTATTCTAGATAACAAGAAAAATTAGAAAGTGTTTGAGAGTGATTCTCATATTGCTATGTTCTTCCAGCAATATGGCAAGTTTGCAGAGCAACTACAACCTAAAATCGAGGAGGCCATTGAAGACCAGATCATTCAGCTGAAGATCAATAAGATTCTAAAAGGGCCAATCATCCTAGAAAACCTATTTGGTTGTTATGATGCAAGGAATGATAAAAGAAGGTTTATTGCAAAAAGAGAGATTACTCAGACCTTGATGTTGGAGATGGTAGAAAAATAAAGGTCGAAAAGAATGTTCCTTAGAAGGATAAAGATAGATCAATATATTTTTGTGACAAATATGACATAGTAGTAGCATGGACCTATGATGATATCAAGGGATATTACTATAACATCATTCAACATACTATTGAGCTAGTTGAGGGAGCTAAGCCTATCCTTCAAAAGCATAGGTCGATCAACCCAAAAGTGGAGTCGCTCATGGCTTAGAAGATAAAAAAACTCATAGATTCTTGGATCATATACCTAATTAAGCATTCTACTTGGGTCTTGAATTTGGTCCCTATTTGGAAAAAGAATGGAGATATCCAACTATGTTTAGACTTCTAGGATATAAATAGGTCATCTTTAAAAGATCATTATCCATTGCCCTCTATGGAGAAAATCCTCCAAACAGTTGTAGGATTAGAGATGTTTTCATTGCTTGATGGTTTTTCGGGCTATAATAAGGTATGAGTTAAAGAAGAAGACTAGCACAAAACAACGTTCACCACGAAGTGGGGAATTGTAACATTCCCAATGTTTTACCCTTTCATTTTAACTAAGTTTTAACCCACATGTGAATATTTATGTTTACCAACTTATAGCAATAAAAAATTTCCTTTCTATTTTAATAACAAGATGCATATTTGAAATAATCCCATTGCACTTACAAAGAAACATTACATAATTCCAAGTAACAATTTCATATTACATAATCTCTTGCAAAGATAACATTTTTTCAAATACAATTTCCATAAAGATAGAGATACATGAATACATACACAGCTTCCAAGAGCTTATTTAAAATAGAGTACAAATGGTCCAAATGTCCCTTCCTGGGTATACATCATCAAATTTTGACTGCCAACTGTATGAGGGAGAGTATCACTCAAGTTCTTTTCTGCCAACCATGGACTTACTGTGATCCCCTCGCACATCTACCTAACTGGTAAGATGGACTTACCCTTTCACGAAGAGATTGGTCTAGTAACCTCATAATACTAGTTGTTTTGATCATGGTCTTGTTTCCTACATAACTAGAGCTACCATACATTGGATACAACCTACATGCATGACATTCCTACCCTAGTTATGCAAACTTGGCTCATAGTGAATCGACAAGTGTAAACAATGGTTACTTACACTACTTTGGCCAAATTTTTAATATAAAATCATTTGCTTGGAAGCAAAGTCGTATGTTCACCCACCCCTTAGCTTGATTTCGTGAATGACCACACATACTCTTTTCAATCATAACATAATTTCAACCTAAAAGGTGATGACATATCTAAGTGACCAACTAGGTTACTCCCATTCATGGATTTATCCCAATCCTAGGAACAATTAACTTAACCGCACATGTACATATCGTATTGCAAAATGACATATTTAATACAATATCACTTCTCATATTCCATGATCCATTCCAAAATTATAATCCACACACAACATTAAATGACTCGATTTCAAAAAGTATGATCACAACATTAAATGAATCTATTTCAAAAGTATAATCACAACATTAAATGACTCATTTTCAAAAGTATAATCACAACATTAAATGACTCATTTTCAAAAGTATAATCACAACATTTAATGACTCCATTTCAAAAGTATAATCAAAAATCAAGTGATCAATCTGACTAGATAGGTTAATCCCAACCAATGGCTTCAATAAAAAATAATGCAACAATCTATTGGTCATAAACAATCATAAAATCTCTCTTTCAATATGACTCAAATATTCACATGTGTACAATGTACACTAAATTCATATCTAATTTGGAGGGCATTTCAGCTGGAGAGGATTTTATGCTTCTGCAGCTTACAGTTTCCTCACATTATGGCTATGGGTTGATGAGATGTAAAGTCATCTTCTTTAAGACCAAAGTACCATAAAAAAAGGTATAGACTCTTGAACAAGTATTTTATAAAATCATAATAAAAAATATATATATCATTAATACATTTTCAACCCTATTGTTGATTATTAATATAATCATATTCAAATGTACTTCCTAACCCTAGGAATAGATTTTTCTCCTACCTTCAAGGAGATATGGGTATTGTAAGGCCAACCCCTTAGCTCTCTATAAGGCATCTAAGGATCTTTTTCTTTTAGATGTTTGACACTATATTAAATATGAGGACGTTAATTTTAATCATGGGGTAATGCTTATAATGTAGAATTAATCTTATAGCATAAGTAGTAAACAAAAAAGATAAGAAATTCCTATGGTCATATTAACAATTGGTTTATGTAAATAAAGTTGTTTTTAGAAATATCTACATAGAAATCAAGTATATGTGAATAGAAAAAATTTAAATGGAAGTTTAAAAAAGAATATGATGTGAGAAGTGAACCCTATATGAAGTACATCCCATATGAATCATGGTTAAGATGATATTGTGGTTAAGATGATTTACTTATTTTATGATATGTCAAGTATGAGTATACTTATGTTGCTCCATATATGTTTCCATGTTTCACAAATTATGGTGGTTGAGTGTTATCTGAGCACAACCCTGATGGAATCAAGTTGGAAACAAGCTTCATATGATAGAGGATATATATTCATGTAAGGTGTTGACCAATGGATGGAAAAGATAAGGTATGGATTCACTTGTCTATTTCACCTTGCCGGATTAGTATAGCTATGCTATTGACCTTCATGTATTTGGTTTAGGTGTGTATAGGAGTGAATTTTCACCCCTTACATAAATTCCCCTTTTACACATCCTCACCTTAGAAAACCAAATTCGAAGTCAAAATTCCACATCAACAAGTTGTCTTCCTTCCACTTGGCATCTATCTCTTGTGTTGGTGAGAGAATATTTGTCAGGGACGCATGCGCAGCGCATAGACATCTGCATGGCGTGCTTCCGTCCCTAGCGGATTCCTACGTTTGAAGTTGGCAAAGTGTTACACTTTCGATTGGGGTCAATTTGTAACGGCCCTCTTCAACCAATCGACCCTGAAAATGAAAGATTCTTCCTTCTTCTCCTTCAAATTCATCCATTGTTCATTCAACTCATCTCTTTTTGCAATCTCTAAGCATTCAATCCATCCTTCTTTCACATTCTCAAGCACTTCCAGCATTTTCAACACTCCATTGCAACAACAACATTCCATCAACTCCACAAAGCAAGTGTGAAGCAAGCCATTACAACGTGGGCTTAAGGTTTTGAGAGACCTCCCTTCATCGCAATCGAGGTTGTGGTGATTGTTCAAGCCTTCTTTCTCCTCCATTGGCTAGTGAGCTCTTGGTGGAGGTGGTAATGTTTTTCTCCTCTCCTTTGTGATTTGGCTAATTAGCTCTTTACTATATTGTAGTGTTGCTTGCATTCCTTCCTTCTTTACTTCTTTATCGCATATTTCTATCTCGTTGCTATCTAGCCATCTGTGGAGGTGGAAACACCAAAATGGGGGTTTGACTGAGGAAAAACCCCATATAGCCCCAACAATTTCCCCCTTCCTTCTTGTGTGTAGGTGAAAGAGCATGTGGAGCTAGCTGGTGAATGTGCATTTTTGTGAGATTATCTTTATTACTTTAGCCTTTATCTACTTGCTTTATCATCTTTGTTTGTATCTATCCTACCTTATTATTCTATTTTTCCTGTCGAAACCAACCAGCTAGGCTGATTAGTTATTTTTTGATTATTTCATATTGTTTTCACTTTTTTCTGAACATATGGACGCCCGCGTGCCCGAAAGACGCCAGCGCGCCATGCTGTTGTCCAAGGACAGAGAGTTGTATGAGACACAGTATTGGCTTCAAAAACTAGCTTTCCTAGCCCAAACTAAAGTTCAGATCTATAGAGTGTTTGAAGTATTTTATAGTCCTCATCATTCTCGATCCCTATTCCCAAAAAATCCCTTTAGAGTGAGGTAAGTTAGGGAAGTCCTCCGCTCTCGGCTCTCCCTAACCCGGGGCCTTGATGTAGTTGGTCCCCCTCTCTTAAATTTTTGGTAAACCCAATGTGAATCATTTTGGTTCCGTTTTGCGATATTGAATGTTCCTTTCCTCATATTCTAGGAATGTTGTAGGTTTGAGTGTTGTCAAGCCTTCACCTTACAACCCAACCTGCAACCCCTAGTAGGCGTAGTTGGAAGTTTTTGAAAGTGTTGCACAACGAAACCTTAATTGGGTCACTGTCCTATCTTGCAACCTTTGGGGGGCTTTGTGAGAGTGTCATTTAGTGCATGTGATGGCCTCTTTCCTACATAAACATATCCCCTCAGTATAGCCTGTGAGCAATGGTACTTGTATAACCTTCACCTCGCAGGATCTGCTGATGGGTTTTAATAGAGAACCATCTCCTCCTTATATCCCTACGCGAATCAACGGGAACATTGTAGTAAGTGTTCTTGTTGACCCAACATCTCAGGTGAATATCATAACTGAGGAGATCTTGTTAATTAACTTTTTGCAAAATGATGGGTATGACGCACCTGTGAGCACTATCTGTACACATAACAGAATTTTTGTGCCTCCTCTTGGTAGTATCGTGTTGTCAGTCCTTGTCAGACCTAAATCTTTGAACTTATTGTTTGACATAATCCCAAGATCTAAACTCTTTAGAGTAAAGATGGGTATCCCCTAGTTAGTAGCTATGAATGCAGTACCCTCAGTTGTGCATAAATGTCTAAAATTTATCCACGAGGGTTTCGTGCATGTGATTCATGACACCGGTTATAAATTGTTAGTTGCTTATGGTAGCTACTCTCTAGATCACTTTTGGCCTACACTCATTGGTCCCCTGCTTCCTAGGAAGGGCCTCTTGTATCAGACATATCAGAAGTACAAGAAAGGGTGCTTAGTGCCTAGAGTGAGATACCCTCCATCGCCTTATGTTGTTTCGCATAGGGCGTGTTTAAAAGCTGATAGTGATGTCGCCAAGGCCCATAGAAGAGAAGAAGAAAATCCCTCTCAGGGTCCCTCTTCATCCTCTTATGTTGTTCATCTTGACGCTCCTTCTCACCCCGCTATGGCGCCATTATACTTTGTTTCGCGCTTGTGAGAGAATCCTATGGTGCCCACTTGGTGAAAGCCAAAGTGTCTCGCGTTCGAGCTTCATGTCCTGCCCATGGAACCTAGGCTCATTCGGTATGGCAGGATAAAATGTCCCTGTGAGGAATCATCTATGTCTTGGCCTCTATGGCCTCCCAGCGCTTCTGCTCCCAAAGTAGTAAATGGGAAGAGGCCTGCTACCGAGGTACTAGAGCCGACTCCCCCGTTGTTGCTCAACCTGCTCCTCTTGCTCCCATTTAGTATCCTATCCCTCCAATGGAAATAGCTATGGTGGACACTCCCATGGCTAAGTAGGAGCCTTCTATTCCCTCGTAGCCTCTAGCCTCTAGCTCAAAGAGTCACAGAAACCACCTTTTCCATGAGCGCAAGCACCGATGAAAGGCTCTTGCGGCTAAGCAGGTTGCCTTGTAGAGGAAGGAAGAGGAGATGACCACCTCTACTTCAAGGCCTCCTATTGCATCCTCCTCTCTCCTCCCCTCTGTTTTTGCTCAACCAAGCTCTGTCTCACTTCTGGCTTTCGCTATGAGTACGAATGCATCTGACCCCAAAAAGGTGTAGGTGTTCATCTCTCCTTCAGTGGAGCTGCCCTTGTTGATGTCCCTTCTAGACGTCCCTCCTTTCCCTAAGCCCGTGGATATGCTGAACACTTCGGTAGTATCTACTACAATTTTCTCCTCCTCTTCCTCTACATCTCTTGCCTCGTCTATGGGGATTTCACACCCCCGTTGGTACGAAAGGTGGAGAATGGTCCTTCTAGTAATGGAAGGTGTAAGAGGAGCTCACATTCACTGAAGGGTGGTCCTACACTGGCTTGTTCCATCCTAGTAATGAAATCGACCCTGACTTCCCCTAAGTTCGTCACTACTCCTGAGTCACTCGATGATCCTAGTGGTGAATCTCAGGCACAACCTTCTCTGTTCGTTTAGGTACAACATGGCACTCTAGAAAAGTGTATTTTTAACTCTCTAGATGAAGTTTTGTCCTTGTTAGTGATCTTCGCGAAATCATTGACCATAGCTCCACAAGATCCTAGTGGAGAAGACCTTGCGGGGCCTTATTCCTTAGCCCTTGTTGCGGGAGGGTTGGAAGCTCCTCGTCTTAACATCCCACCACTACAAGCTCATCCGCCTTCCCCTTATGAAGATCTAGATTAGGAAGCGAGTGACCTCTTAGTCGATCAATGTTAGGGTGAGGCCTCTTCTTTATCTTTAGATTAGATGTGAGTGTGTTGTGATGTGTTCCACCATACCTATGTTATATGTTCCTGGATGACCCTTGTCACCCTTGTTGGTGCTTGGACATAGGAGTGATTCTTGTTTCTTGAACCTTCTTCTATTTGTATCATCATTCTTCCATGTCTAAGCTTGATTTTCGGTAAATTGGGGATGATGCAAAGTGTTGGGGGAATTTAGGCTTCCCTTCCATGTTGACCCAATTTTGTATTTTTAATTTTTCTTCTCGTGCATTCTTCACATGGTCTAATATAGTAGGGGGTTGATGACAACTCATTTATATACTACTATTATTACACTTATATATATTTATGAGCAGCTCTAACCCTGAAATATCAAATCACCCCTATGCTCTATGTTTATGTTTATGTCTCTTTCACTCTTTTCTTATCTTTCTCTCTTCTTTACTTGAGTTGTCCCTCTCCTCTTTGACAACACCTTTTCCATAACACTTCAACTTTTAGAAAATGCATTCGTTGTTGATGAATCTTTTCTTAAGAATCTTTGCAAACCTTTTTTGAGAATCGCATTCTTGACTTGGACCCCTAACAGAACGTGTTTCCTTCATCATGGGTTTGTAAAGAAATAACTTGAGAACCTTCCTTCGAGGAGGAAGTAGCTTTGACCTTCCCCTCACAAGGGGGCATCTTCCTCCTTTTGAATTCCTTGATGAAGTGAACATCTTTCAAAAGGATTCCTTGGTGTTGAATCGATTCGAGAAAAGACATCTCTTCCACACTTTCAAACAACGTGTCCCTTGAGTGGACCTCCTCTTCACGCCAGGTTCCTGAGGGACCCCTTTGAAAGCCTTCCAATTTGATTGATTTCCTACGTAGCCACTTTTGGACATGTTCTATCTACGGGTAACCATGTCACTTTGCAGGTGCGCCTGTAAAGTCGCTTTCTGATATGGCTCTGCGGAGTCTCCTTCCTTTTGGCTTCCTCCATGTGAGAGATCTTGGAGGACACCTTCCTTGCAGGTCTGCGAGGCTATAAGGCACTTCCTCTAAGCTTCCTCCATGTGAGAGATCTTGGGGGTTGCTCCCCTGCAGGTTTGCAAGCCTGTAGGGCACTTTTTTTGGGTTTCCTTCATGTGAGAGATCTTGGAGGAAACCTTCCCTACAAGTCTGTGGGCCTGTAGGGCACTTTTTCTAGGTTTCCTTCATGTGAGAGATCTTGGAGGACACCTTCCTTGCAGGTCTACAGGCCTATAGGGCACTTTTTTCTAGGTTTCCTTCATGTGAGAGATCTTAGAGGACACCTTCCTTGCAGGTCTGTAGGCTTGTAGGGAATTTTTTTTGGGTTTCCTTCATGTGAGAGATCTTGGAGGACACCTTCCTTGCAGGTTTGCGGGCCTATAGGGTGTTTTTTCTAGGTTTTCTTCATGTGAGAGATCTTGGAGGACACCTTCCTTACAAGTCTACGAGCCTGTGAGGCACTTAATTCTTGGGGCTTCATTCATGTGGGAGATCTTAGGGGTCACCTCCTTATGGTTATGCGGGCCTGTAAGACACTTTGATTCTATAGCTTCATAGTTATGCAGGGCTATGGAGTCCTTTGCCTACCCTGCACTTTCAAGCTCGCCAAATTGCGGTCTGCTTCCTCAACGGTTCAGGTATAAATTTCTAACCCTACTTACTCTTCGATCTACTTTACCAAATCACTCATTAGTATTCATGCTCACTAAAGTGGGGACAAAATGAATAGGAGCGAATTTTCACCCCATATGCAAATTCCCCTTTTACACATCCTCACCTTAGAAAACCAAATCCGAAGTCAAAATTCCACATCAGCAAGTTGTCTTCCTTCCGCTTAGCATCTGTCTCTTGTGTCGGTGAGAGAATATTTGTTTGGGATGTGTGTGCGGCACGTAGACATCTGTGTGGTGCACTTACGTCCCTCACAGATTCCTGCATCTGAAGTTGACAAAGGCGTTACACTTTCGATTGGGGTTTATTTGTAACATCACTCTTCAACCAACCGACCCCAAAAAAAATAGATTCTTCCTTCTTCTCCTTCAAATTCATCCATTCTTCATTCAACTCATCTCTTTTTGCAACCTTTAAGCATTCAATCCATCCTTCTTTCACATTCTCAAGCACTTCTATCATTTTCAACACTCCATTGCAGCAACAACACTCTGTCAACTCTACAAAGCAAGTGTAAAGCAAGCCATTGTAGCATGGGCTTGAGGTTTTACGAGACTTCCCTTCATCGCAGATGAGGCTATGGTGATTTTTCAAGCCTTCTTTCTCCTCCATTGGCTAGTGAGCTCTTGGTGGAGGTGGTAACATTTCACTCCTCTCCTTTGTGATTTGGTTGAGTAGCTCTTTATTGTTTTGTAGTATTACTTGCATTCCTTCCTTCTTTACTTCTTTATCGCATATTTCTATCTCGTTGCTATTTGGTTGTCTATGGAGGTGGAAACACCAAAATGGGGGTCTGACTGAGGCAGACCCCTATACAGCCCCAACAATTTTCCCCTTCCTTCTCGTGTGCAGGTGAAAGAGCATGTGGAGCTAGCTGGCAAACATGCATTTTTGTGAGATTATCTTTATTACTTTATCCTTTATCTACCTATTTTATCATCTTCATTTGGATCTGTCCTACCTTATTATTCTATTTTCCTGTCGAAACCAACTAGCTAGGCTGATTAGTTATTTTTTGAGTAGTTTGCACTATTTTCACTATTTTATAACCATATGGACACCAGCGCACCACACTGACGTCCTAGAACTGCACTGTCGTCCTCGGACAAAAAGTTGTCTGAGGCACAGTATTGACTCCAAAAACTAAATTGCCTAGCCCAAACTAAAGCCTAGATCTGTAGAGTGATTGAAGTACTTTATAGTCCTCATTATTCTCGATCCTTATTTCCAAAACATCCCTTTAGAGTGAGGTAAGTTAGGGCAGCCCTCCGCTCTTGGCTCTTTGTGACCTAGGGCCTTGACATGGTTGGTCCCCCTCTCCTACAAGGTGTATGCAATATAATTGGATCCCTCTTTGTTATTTAGTTGTCTATATGTATATACATTCTATATTTAATGTTATAGTGTATGCAATTATTATAAGGCTAAAATATAGAGTCATAGTCACAATGGTTAGGAATTGTGGTTTTGGTTAACTTTATAGTAATTACTAATAATTTATTATTATGTTATAATCTATTCATGATAGATACATGATATAACACATCAAGCTAAACAATAGCCTCTTGGAACACATTATCTAATTGATAGGTGAGTTGGTAGATCAATGATAATTTGAGATCAATAAATTCTTGAAAATTTACTTGATTATAATTTTTTTAGGTCGTTGAAGATAATAGTTTTATAACTAACACAATTAAAATTGATTTTGTTCTTTACAATAAATAATTGATTGAATAGTTGATTTTAAATTTAATAGCAATAGTCCAGCCAAATTTTCCAAATTATAATTGTGGAAATTTCAAATTATTTGATTAATTGATGATTTTGAGTTTGATAGATAGATTCTTAAAAGTGAAGTTAAAGTTGAATTTGTTAAAATAAAAATTGTAATATAATATTGAGGATCAATACACTAACAAAATTAAATCATCAATAAATTACAAGATTATTTATTTAATGAATATTTTATTTCACTTTTGAATTATTTATTCAAGGATGTGAAGTATCAAAGGTTATTATTATGAGATGGGTTTTCTTCATTGTAGATATCTTACAAGCCTTATGCATCTATAAAATATTATTACATCTATTGCAATCATTTGCACTTAAATAATTCTTGTATGTCATAGACAAATAAATTATATTACAACAGATAAATAGTGTAAGTCTTACATACCACCAACATCTACCATTTAAAATAACATAAAAGAGCATCTCATTGAAATCTTCTTAAAACCTCCTATGGTTAAATCTTTTAGTTAAACCCATTTTGAATTAAAAGGGACATAAATTCCCATATCCATCTAAAAATTAAAGCAAATGGTAATAAACCTTAACTTAAAACCATAAGACTGTTGTGTCCACATTGGGGAGGATCCATTTGGCACATAACCGGGCAACTCATGTTTCGTCTGATTTTTTTTAAAAAATCTGCTTCTGTGGGGTTTCGTTATATTTTTCAAAAGAAGTTCTCGGCTTGCAAAAGTGGATTTTGTACATCATTTCGTGTTTTCTTGGCAGTGACCTAAAATTTACCTTTACCTTATATTTCTTAGCTTTATATTTTTTAATTTACTCTGTTGATATCGTCAATATAATATATTAATTATATATGTATGATAATTGACAAATTGATATTTAATCTATTATAATTTTATGAAATAAAATGAACCATTGAATATAAAGGTATCAATAAATAAGTATCATTATATTTGATAATTTTGTACAACTTTTAAAATATATATTGTTATATCAAATAGCAATATGTTCATTAAGAATAATATAATTTACTAGTGATTAAGGAATATTTGATTGTTGTATCAACATTCTTTAATCATAGAATTACTTGTAGTTATCATTACATCAATCTGACGATATAATTTTGAGTGTTTCGTCACCAATACATCGTTAGTTATTGGCATTGATAAATTTAATTTATAAATTTAAATTCTTCATCTTCTCAATTGATTTGTACTTTTAAATTCACTTGCTACTCTATTTTATGACTAGCATTGATAAATTTAATTTATACATTAATAAAAATTCAGCTACTCAATAAACTTGATTTGGACTTCTAAATTCACTTGGTGGTCTATTTTATGCCTAGCATTGATAAATTTAATTTATACATTTAAAATTTTCAGCTGCTCAATAAACTTGATTTGGACTTCTAAATTCATTTATTGCTCTAATTTATGCCTGACATTGATAAATTTAATTTATACATTTAAATTCTTCAGCTGCTCAATAAAATTGATTTGTATGTTTAAATTCACCCGCTGCTCTATTTTATGCCTGGCATTGATAAATTTAATTTATACGTTTAAATTCTCTAGCTGCTCAATAAACTTGATTTGTACATTTAAATTCTTCTGCTGCTCTATTTTATGCCTAGCACTAATAAATTTGATTTGTACATTTATATTCTCCACCTGCTCTTTTTTATGCCTGGCATTGATAAGTTTGATTTATACTTTTAAATTCTCCAATTGTTCTCTTTTGGACCTATAAATGATAAGTTGGGTTTGCATATTTAAATCTTTTTGTGATCTACATATTAAAACACCTCTTTGACCTCATTGTGGGTATGTAATATTTTGTTAGAGGAAAATTCTATGCCTATATGTGGGTAGTCGTTTACCTTCATTTGTAGCTATTTGAGCGCTTACATAAAAGGTAGGGAGTGCCAACAAATTAAATTTTATATATATATATATATATATTATTTGAAGGTTTATTTAAGAGTTTGACTATATGTAGAAGATTCAAGAATTATGTGAGTATCATTTAAGGGTAGACAAAATGACTACTTAATTCATTAAGATTGATTGGTATATGGTTAGATATTGATAAGGATTTTTTTATTTTGCATTATGGGAAGGAGATCATATTGTTGTAGTAGGAATTTCTGTATGGTTTTGATATATTGGTTTTCTTTAGACTTGTGTTTCTTTAAAAGTGTTTTGTTTCACATGGTATCAGAGTTGATATTTGTGTAGAGTAAAAATGGTCACTATATTTTTAGTTTATTATTTGTTAATATGTCTCATCATTTTTAATAACAAGATGGAGGCTCTTTAATATTTTTCATTTGTTGAGTGTAAAAAAAAAAAGGAGAGAGAGAGTTATGGAAACTAGTGGTGTGATTTGTGTTGTAGTAGTAGTTGTTTTAGGTTTTGTATATAATTTTGTATGTTCCTTCATACTATGTGATAATGGTTATATTTTGAACTACACCTTCTGAGTGAGTTCCACTAGTGGATAATTGAATGCATATATCATTTTCAAAGTTGATATTTCCCATGCAATGGTAGTTCTAGGTTGTTTATGTCCTTTAGTTAATATTGTCACTAAAATATGAAATTGAGAGTCTTGAGGGTTCTTTATCACATGTTATGTAGGATATTGTGTATACATGGAATTTTGTTTTTGGATTGAGATTAATATGTTGATGGCATTAGGTTTACCCATTATGTGAGTATGCTTTAGCTTTGATAGTACATAAATAGTAAGGAATGCATGATACCTTGAGTAGAGGATTAAATTTTAGCGTGTATTAGTGTTATGGCATTATGAGTATTGAGTTTTCCATCGAAACCCTTGTGGTTTATCTTGTGTGGGTGAGTCAAATGAGTTGGAGCAACTCAAGTTGGCGAACTACGGTGCCTCTGTGAAATATATACGTAGGCAAGGCCATCAAGCGATGAGACCCTAAGGCATTAGGTCGGGCCCCTAAGACTGTCCTTTTGAGTCTTGTTTGAGACTTATCTTCTTCTCCTGGTATTGTAAACTGCCACTTGATTTGTCTAGCTTGTTTTGGTGATCATGTGCTAACTACCATTTATCTTATGTGTGTGCCAAGTCATGTAGACCTTGTAGGTATAGGTATTGGGAGTGAGGAAATTTTGACACGATGGAATGTAAGAGGTATGTTAAATCGACCCAAAATAAGTAGGCTCTATTATTAAAAAATAGCAAATCATTTTTGTCTTTGCTTCTTACTAGTGAGATCATTTTCTATAGCTATAAGTAGTTTTTATGTTGTTATTGTCTTTAAAGTAAACAAAAAAAAATTATTATTTGCATATTTGCAAAATTAGTAAGGTTGTTGTGGATTGTTAGGTTATTTAGAGAATAAAATGTGGGCATGGCAGGTATCCAATGAAGGATGAACTACCATTATGGTTTGCATCATAACCTGACAATTTCAATAGAGCAATTCAATACAATATTGCTTCCCATACTACATGATCCATGTAAGCATACCTATGGTATATATCAATCTTGGTATTATACTAATACTCTATAGTTATCTCATTTAACACACACAAATACATAATTTCCATCATAAGGAATAAATATAAATATAAGTATCAACGATAACATAGTTTCTCCAAATAAATAATTCACCAAAGATCGGGCAAGCTCACCCAAATAAGAAATAACCAAAGTTCAAGCAAGCTCAACATAACATATAATTCATCTTTTCCTCAAACACTTGCATCCATAAACAAATATGATTTCAACATAAAAGAATAGAGAAGTAAAATCAGCATGCCTAGATTTATAGCTTCCAATGAAGATATTGCTTCCTAAGCTTAATTCTCATAGTCAAACTTGCTACTCCTTCTATATCCAACCTATCTCCAATCCTAGCCTTCTCTCAAAACTCTTACCAACTATAAATTCTCAAAACAATCTCTCTTTCCTCACTAATGCACTCAACAAATTATTTGTAAAGAAAACTACAACAATGAACTTCAAAAGAATGATAAAAAATGAATGACCAAAAGGCTAAGAAGTTTCCTCTACTTATATTAAAACCTGAGAAACTTAGTGCTACAAACTAGCTCTACAATCCACCACCTTTCCTCTTTTGACTGCCACCACTTAACAGCAAAAACCAACTTCTCCTCTAAATGAGTCGACTAAGCTAATTGAAGTGAAATGTGGCTACTCAAAGAGTTAAAATGCAAACACATATCTTTGAACATTCTAATTTTACTTCTTATGCTAAGTCAATTTGAATCGACTTATTTCTCTCTTTATTTACCAATTCAAAGTCTTGGAAACATGACAACGAATTGGCCAAATCGACTACCTATTTGCATTTGACCTTGTTGTTATTTTTATGCAATTATTACTTGCATTGGTTGTACCACTTTATTGGTGACTTGGGCTTTGGTTCCAATAGGCATATTAATAATTTAATATTAGCACTTTGAGTTGTATTACAACTCTATACCATGCACCTCTATCGCCACCTTTTGGTTCATTAAAAGCGACCCCATAAGTGGTAAGTAATATGCATTTCTTACAATTGTTTTCCAACACATTTCTTAAGGATACTAAGCATTTTATATATGCTTCTATTGTTTCCTTTATGTAGCTTTATAGTAGGTGACATCCATGCCATATTGCCTTTACTTCTAATGCAACTTTTAATATATTTTAAATATGCTACAAGGTGAATACTTCCATCGCCTCTTTTGGTATTTGTTCATGCCAAAAACTAGCAAGGTAACAACCTTTATGGGAAACTTAGTTAATGGGGGACCAATTGCGCTAAACTAAGTGGCCTTCGGGTTTTAAAGAAGTCGGTTTCTTCTATAATTGGGGTTTTGTAATGGGAAAAGGAAGCAGATATAAAAAATAAAGATCTAATTAAGGCGATGCGCCAAGAAGTAGATATAGGCACGGTAAATCTATCTTTGGGATTCAATTTAAGGGTCTGATCAGCAATCAGCTATGTCCCAAAATAACATAAATCAAAGATTAAAGACCTGAACAATTCATTTAATGACAAAATAATTCTTACACACATTCACTGAAAAGAGGAGTCAAAGACATGATCTCAACCAGCAAACTTATATTAAAATCATAGAAGTTCTGCAAATGAATAATTCAAGGTAATAATGGCATAGTATAATGTTTTATCAAATAGCTTAAGAAAAATAGAAAGGTTGAACAATGGCACAATCTGAGAGTCTCATACAATAATCTAAGAGCAATAAAAGGCCTGGTGTCTTTCCCTATTTTTTTTGTATCTTCCGAACTCTTCTTCTGAAGGAAGAAGCGGTATATATAGCTAGCAATCCCACCGCCTAGTGGGCTAGTAACAGAAAATATTATTCATCTCAAGCAATGATGGTTGTAGCAATGATTCCCCTTGGTCATTGTAATAGAAAATATTCTGGCCATAGCACATAGTCACTCCCTAGCCAAATACATCCCCCACTAATGATGGCGGTGGTCCCAGAAAAACCCCACACAAAAAGTGTCATTCACCTACGAAGGCAGTTAAGACACGCAGAAGCTTGGTGGGGCACGTAGCTCGCTCTCGCCTTCCTTTTGATGAAGTCCCCGTGAAAGAGACATGTGGCAGCAAGTCAGAGCCCGCTCATTGATTCCTCCTCCTTGAATTGAGAGACTGCGCAGTGAAGACACGTGGAGGTATTCTTTACTATCGGTGTCGACTGTGGGGTCTACTAGAAAGTGTATGTAGGCGAAAGCTACGTGGTACACAGTCGGGGCCTGACTAAAAAGTGAAGGGAAGCAGCCATGAAGAGCTTGCGAAAGAGACACGTGGAAGAAGGTCAGAGCCCGCTAGGAGAGTGAAGGAAGCAATTGTTGTGAAGATCACCCGACGGACACATGCCGAAGGCCGACGAAGTTTATAAAAAAGAGGCTCAATTGAGAAGCAAAGAGCAGCATTTCAAACATATGAGGCGTGGGCTAGTATTTAGCAAAAACAAAACCACCCGAAGAGAGCTCGAGGAATTTTATATTCACAACTTTTGGCGACTACCAGGGGCGTTTCACCTGTAGAACGAGGAACCCAAAATTTTCTATGGCTTGCAGACTAGAGTCACATCCATTGGGTGACGAAGTAACAGCTTAGAAAGAGCAGCCTATAGAGGTAGCCAGTCAGCCTCAGATGGGATCGATATGTCGCGCAAATTCTCTTGCACTCTGCTTAGGTCGATCATTTCTTTGTAAGGTAGCATCACAGATAAACCAGCCATGAACTCAAGTTAGAAGAGTAGCTGCGCAATTTGATGAGTGACACCTTCAATATCTGCTGCGGTAGGGGGTTGGCTAAAGCTCTAGAAAGCAGATGTGTCCTACTACTTCTTTGCAATATTCACCACAATTTTCTCTATTGTGGCCACCGACTCATCTGCAAGAAATAGGTAGGGCAGGCCCATCTCGGTTAGCTGAGATAATTTCCCCCGCATGTTATCCATAGTCTAGCTCAAAGTGGTTGCTCGTGTGCTAGCATGGAGGATGGCTTCATGGAAATGGATGAACCTATTTGTTGTCTTGGTACCAACTTTTCTATCTCCAATCCCTACTTTTGCTAAATCTTCATCTGAGACCATGTATAACTTATCTAATAAAATTTTTGCCTCAAGAACCCTCTCTGCGATGACCTATGGGAACTTCTTAATCACTCCATGAACCTCCCTTCTCAAGCTTGTCACCTTCGACATAAATTAGAGTGTCGGTTGTAGTGTTAGGCAGAAGGCCTTGACCTTTTCCCAGTTCGAAACATATAGCTACTAAGCCACTGGAATGAGGTATGACTGGGTAGCAGGGGCTTGGGGAACACTCCTTAGAAGGGAAATCTCTATGTATTTTAATCCGACATCCTGTGTCAATTCTGCAACCCTTTATTTTGTAGCCGCAAGCTATTCCAACAAAGTCCTCCATTCGGCGAGCCATTTTTCTTTGACCTAAATTTTGTTTGCTAATTCTACCTCAGGGGAAAGCTTCACTTCTTGGAGCTCCTATTCCAATTGGGCCTTCCGGTTCCCAAAGTTTGCATCCCTCTGTTGTATTTGTTGCTCGAATTGAGCGCATTATCGTTGGAACTCCTCACTCTTTTGTTGCATCGCTTGCTCTACCAAATCCAACTTGTTCTGATAGTCTTGGTTCCTCCACCACAACACATCAACTAGGGTGGGATCAACGAATTGGAACTTTGCAAGTTCCTCTTGGAGTTTGTTCTGCTCTACCTCTACTACCTACGCTTTCTCCAATAAGCACACAATTTTTGCTTCCATCACTTTTTCCTTCGCCACTAGGACATCGACCCTATTCTTCACAAGTTTCAACTCCTCTTCCTTCTTCTTTAGCTGGTGATCAAACTTGAGGAAGTCAGTGGTCACCACCTATTGTGTTTCTTCCATGAGTTAAACTTTGTCCTACAGTCGAGCTATGCTCAGATTGAATCCCATGGCGAACATGTTGTAGTCATCAGGTTGCATCTCCCCTTGTGGTTTCATGACGTTCGGATACATGGTTGCAAAATGGATCAATTTTTGAGCTTCATTGAAAACCGTATATACTTGCGGCTCCACTGACTTCTTGGCATCCTTGGCCTTTCTCTTTTGGGCTCTTATAGCCCATGCTTCCTTTGTATTATCACCTTGCACCATAAATTGGGTTGGTGATTGAACTAGCCCACTTACGAAAGGTGCACCGAGAGGTATGGCGAAAGGGAGCGTGAGGGTAGTGGTCTCGGATTTCTTCTTCTTCAAAAGAGTGACTGTCTACGAGGAGAAAGGAGGGATATACCAAAGCTCAGTTTGTGAACCAGTGGGAGGACTCATTAGATGTTGCGGTAATAGCAGAGTCATGACAGACTCCATCTGATGGGAAAAATGAGTTGGGCTCGATATAGTGGTAGCAGAAGGGATGTCAGTAGCGGTTGCAGATGCAAAGGATGAAGAGATAGCGGATGTAGACATGGTAGCAGAAAAAGGTGAAAGGGTTTGTGGTGGAGTCAAAACCATTGGCCTCACCTGAGAGAACTAGAAGAAATCTCCCACAACCATTGTGGCAGAAGTGGAAAAGGAAGGGCCAACACTTGTAGTGATGGGCGACGCAAAGACAGTAGGAGCGACCAAAGATTATGAAGTAAGAGAAGAGGGAGCAAAAGTTACCTATTTTTTGGATGATTGCGGTTCCTGGCTTGCTGCGGGTTCTTGCGAACTCTCTTTGATAATTGCTTCTATGCGCTTCTGTTTGATAGGCGAGGAGTCCTCCACCTCTATGGTTTTCAACTGTTGTTGAGTCGTTCTTGACATTTTCGCGGTCTAGGTGTGTGTACGCAAGGCTCCCGACCACGATACATTGAACCACACATTTGAAGAGACCCTGGTTGACTACTTCACCGATTTCTCTTTTCCTTGCATTGGGGTTGTCTATATTTCACTTTCCTTCTCCTTTCCTTTTTCTGTATGTGTTTCGGACTCCTCCGAGTCACCTCCTTCATCAACGTTCATGTCAGAATCAGTATGTGCATCATCCCACAACTTATCAAATATTTCATCCATCTTTACACTCTAGTAAGGAGCATCAAGGCATTGGATTTCTTGTCGGTAGATCCAGAAATCCTTAATTTTTTCTTTGCTCCAGTTTTCCTATTTTAACAGCTGACTGCGGAGGGTGGTACCTATTTTGCACTTCTCATTATATTTAGCTGATGAGGTAGAATTGAAGCCATGGCAGCCTACTATCATCAACAGGAATATAAGCTAGGTCCACCAACACATCATCATGCTCCTCCATCAGACTTTGCCACTTCTCCCAACACGGTCAGGGGCTATGGGTTACCTTGATGAATTCGTTACCCAATTCATCGAAGGGGTTGTAATTCCATTTGTAGCAGATCATCACTAGCCCCAAATGAGCCAAATTTTCTTCCACTAGCTTGTGTGTCTACTTCTTCATCATAGTCACCCACTTGAAGGCTAGCATACATTTGAAGAATCCTCTCTTGCCCCTTCCTCCGCAAAATTTATAATCAATAATGGACATCTTCCTGAACATTTCAAGGGTCGATACCCTATGTGTGACATACTCAGGGAGTCGAAATGGCTCCTCGGTAAAGCTGCGCATACGGATGAATGTGAAATTCCTCCCGAGGAACTAGTTGTACTTAGGAGTAAAGCTCGACATCCACTTAGTTTGGTCGGAGGAAAGTCGATAGATACAACCAATCTTATTGAAGTCTTGCAAAATTGGAGTTAATAAAAACTCCAAAAATACATAATAGTCATTCATTACGGAAAGGAGGGGGGTCCATACAGAAACTGGTTTTTTGGCTCCTCCATTAGTAAAAATAGATAGAGGTATCATTTTACTGAAGAAGTCAGAGTTCTGGTATAAGAACATATGAGCAAGCAAGGAAGGGAACTTGAACTTGCGCTACATCTTGTACTCCCGTATTTGGCTCATCATTTCTCGGCAAATGACTGCTGCAAAGTCAACCAGAACAAAGACTTTTTCCTTCACAGCTCAAAACCTAAACCCAACTGAAATTCTTGCACCCATTTGTCTTCGTCCAGGCCGCAAACAAACACCATCATGGAGAGCGCATCCTACATATCTTGCTTGAAGGCATTGTGCATAACTGGAATTTTTGGCGGCTCTTTGCAAAATTCCTCAGGCTTCTACGTTTCCACATTATAGAAGTCCAAGGCTTTGTCTCTGCCCTTCCAAAAGGTGCACCCATCTTCTGGAGTAAATGTCTCCATTAAGCTCACTTTAGAGTGTTTCACTGGGATACACAGCATGCTCCAAATAGCGTCTTCTCTTATATTAACCCTCAGCATCCAGCCTTTGATGGTGTCGGTATCTAGGTTAAAGTGTTCAATGGCCTCATGGATGAGCTCTGGGCAGTAATGCACAGAGGGGACCATATATTGCGAAAGACCGCTGAACCACAACTTATATGCAATCTTCTTTTTGTTTTCCTCTATATTTTTCATCCTTTCACACACTCCTTCCCTAAGAGTCTTAAGGTTCTTCACGAGGACAAGGTCATGGATATTATCCCATTCCTCCTTAATCTAGCTTTGGTCCTTGGCATTTTTTGGCTTGTCCAGGGTGCGCGTGTAAACCCATTCTGAATTTTCCATCATTCCAAGCAATGAGTAAGAGGTGTCATCAAATATATTGACTATTGGTGCTGCTATCATGTCATCATACAAGCTCTGGGTGGCCTCAACCTACACCTCCATCTGCGCCTCTATTTGAGAACTTTCTACCATTTTCCCTTTACTGGAGATTTATGCTTATCTCAAATCTTCTGCAATTTTCTTCGCCTCTGTCTGCGCTCAACACTCTTGCTCTAGGTAGCTTGATCAAAAATATTTTTACAAAAGTTAGTTTCTTGCATGCAATACTTGGCTTATTTCTTTCTTGGGGTGGCCAACAATGCTCGCCTTTTAGCATTAAATTTGGCATGTACGGCCAACTCTTTGGCTTGTGTGAAATGAGTTACTTGCCATTTTTGAAATGACTATAGTTCATAATGATGATTTGGCAATCTGTCGTACGACACGATTTCCTTGGGACTTGAGCTGATGATTTGAAGGCAGCTTAGGCTTCACATGCTTTGGAAATTAATATCCCAAAAGGAATAATTAAACCCAAAGATGTAATAATCACTTGAAAATATTTGTGTTCCTTTTTGGAGTTTCAAAAGCACCTGTAGAATAACACATCAGCATTTGGCCGTATGGACTACCGCCAATGAGTACCAACAGCTTATTCTAATTAATTAGCCTTTATTTATCTTGCACGTAGTAAACTGTACCTAGTAGACGCAAATGGGTGGGAAATTCAAGCAAGCCCTGGTGCGATTTTCTAAGTTGGTACTTGATTAGCATCATGCTTATGGTACGCAAATTACCACGCATATCCTGGCTATTTCTATAAATAGGCACTTTAGGCAACAGCAAAATCACACCTAGAAATTCAAGCAGAATTAGTAATAGGTAATTGGCTTAGAATTTAGCATTAGAAAATTGAGTAGAATTGCATAGAGCTATCCATTAGGAAAATTTGCGTAGAGCTAGTGTCAGACACCTGCATCGAGCTTGCCACCATGAATACCCCAATTAGGCTAGTATGCAAGAAATCCCAGAAAACCTTTCTTGGTGAAATCTCAACTAGGCGTCTTAAAAGAATGACTAAGAATAAGCATTTGCTGGCCATTGTAGCAATAAAGTGGGTTCTAGGGAGGGACTGCATTGAATATGAAGACAAGTACAAAGTTAATACTGATGTATGCTCTCACTTCATCGCATCCATTCTCAACATTCAGGTTCTCAAGCCATTGGTTCTTCATCTGGTGCTTGAGATATTTTTGAAGAAGTACCTAGGTAGCCTCGGAGAGGTGGTGGTGAATGTTGTGTTTGGTATAGACCTGCCAACGGTGAGCGACCTCTGAAAGTACATTGAAGAAGATGCAGTAGTACCATGGGTGTCATTCCTGAGCAGTTTCTACATTAAGTCGCAAGAAGAACATCGTCAAAGGGTCACCCGTGCATGCCACTTCTTGTTTCGCTTGTACAACGTGGTGCCTTTCTTTGACATCGACTGGTATACCGACTTCCAAAACCTGGTGTTCCCTCTATCGCTCGCCATTGCTCCAATAGATGCTACTGTTGGTCTTGCTGATGAAGAAATTGCAGACGCTACTGTCGATGCCTCCATTGTTGCCGCTCATGCCCAAGACTAAAAATCTATTTTTATGCTTTAAGAACTAATACTCGTTAGTCTGTTTTTTGTATATATTCCTAGAAAATGCTTCACCGTAGATAGATATGGGGAAGATACAAAATTTATATAGATATATACTCTAAAAGCATAGCCTCTTAGCCATTTTGACAATTTACTTATCAAAGTATATAAATATAATGAAAATATAGCTTATGTTAACATTTTGTCTCCTTTGTCTTTTGATTTAAAATGTGGTTCTCTTTCTCTTTTCCTGCATATATGTGTTCACTTTAATTCTGCATATAGGTGTTGTCTCTCTCTGTCATTTGGGTTGCTTTGTTTCACTCTGCCCTTTGTAATAATGGGTTTCATTTATTTTTGCTTCTTCGCACTATAGAATTAAATTATTGAAAGACCGGCCGACAAAAAACATGAAAGAAAAGTAATTACATTACTCACATATTTACATCGGTAGAATAATTTTGAAGTTTAATTGAATAATTTTAGGTGGATTTTGTTAATAGGAATCCTCAATGCTTCTTGTTCCATGTTTTCCAATTTGAATGCATTGTGTTGCTTGCATTGAATTATTTTGAAAGGGTCTTCCCAGAGGTTGTCGAACTTTCCATGTTGGCCTAGCTTTGCACCCCTTTCATTGAATTTTAGTACTAGGTCCCCACACTTTAGAACTTGGTCTGAAGCTTTCTTTTCGAACCATCTCTTAACCATCTGTTGGCGGTTGGACATGGCTATCAAGGCATTTTCCCTTATTTCCTGCACTTCTAGCAACTTGGCCAGTCGAACCTCCATGGTGCCATTTTGTTCTACCTCAAGATATTTGAGCAACTGTAGTGCCGAAATCTCCACAGAGATAGGCAATAGCGCTTCTTTTCCATACACTAGCTCATACGGTGAAGTATTAAGGACTTGCTTGGGAGCTATGTGGTCTTCCCACAGCGCTGCCTGAAGGTTTTTATTCCATTCTCGCTAGTGTTCCAACCCAATCCTTTTGATGATTTGTACTAAATTTTTGTTAGTCGACTCCACTAGGCCATTTCCCTGTGGGTAGTAGTTTGACGATGTTTTCAAGAATATGCCATGCGCGAGTGCAAATTGACATACCTTAGAGCCTAGGAAAGCCTTGGCATTGTCAGAGATGATAGTTTAAGGAGGGTTGAATCTTGTCACCAGTTCCTCAAGGAAGTCCACTATCTCTGCCTCTGTCACATACTTCAGGGGCATAGCTTTGGTCTACCTGGTAAATTATTTTGTTTCCGTTAGAATCCATTTATGTTCGGCGCTAGAGGCAAGCTTAATCATCCGATGAAATCAAGGCCCCATTGCGTGAATGGCTCATCAACTACTATCGAGTTGAGAGGCATAGCGAAATTTGTTCTTCTCCCTGCGAAGAATTAGCATTCCTTGCAAGCTTTTACCAAGAAGTATGAGTCATTGAATAGCATAAGCCATAAGTACCCAACGCACATGATTTTGATGGTGGTGGTCTTTGCAGAGAAGTGCCCACCCACGGGACTGTTGTGGAAAGTGTTGAGAATCCTCTTTGCTTGCTCTATGGTGACACACCATAGTAGAACGTTGTTGAAGTTCCTTTTCAAAAGGACCCCTTCGATGAGCGCATACCCATTGTTCTATAGTCGGTAGGATCTTCTCTTTTGAGAAGGAAGGCCCAGTGGGTATTTTCTGGTATGCATGAATCTCACTCTGTCCGCCAGCCAGCAGCCTTCGGACTCAGACTCATTTGTTAGAAACAACTCCGGTTGCTCTTCTTTGGCTGTCATTTCCTCGTCATGCACCAAATATTCGTACAGTCATCTTCCTAGGACGGTCTTTTTAGGCTTGACCTCAATGTCATATTCAAGGATCTTAGTGATCCAATTAGCTCTTTTTTTCAGTGATTTCTCCTTCTATGATGTATTCGCACATACTAGAATGTGCGACATAAACAATCACCTTATTGCAAGATATGAGGTTTCAAAACTTCTTGAATCCCTTGAATATTGTGAAGGCTTGCCTCTCAATGAAGTTGTAGTTCATCTCATATTCATTTAGGGTATAGGAGTGAAATTCTATCAGATGTTCTCCCTTTCCTTCATCTTTTTTAGTTAAGACAATATCAATGCTTGACTTGCTACTAAATACATGCATTATGAAGACCTTTGATAGGTCCAAATTGACCAGCACAAGAGCTAAGGAAATAGCGTCCTTAACCTTCTCAAAGGCTTCTCTAGCTTCTTTAGTCCATTTCAATAATTGATCCTTTATCAGCATCAGGGTGATTGGCCTAATCATTCCTGCAAAATTAGAAAATAAATTTGCTTACAAAGTTAACCTTCCCCAAGAAAGACTGGACTCCTTTCTTGTTGACCGGAAAGGGAAGCTCTCTAATTGCTTTCACCCACTTGGGATCAATTGCGATTCATTCTTTGGACACTATGTGTCCCAATAGCTTGCCTTGTGGTACTCTAAAGACACATTTTTTCAGGTTCAAGGATACCCCAAACTCCTAGAATTTTTTAAAAACCATCTCAAGTTGATCGAAGTGATCATCCTTATGTTTGGAGAAAATAGTTAGATCATCCAAATAGATTAGGATAATCTTGTTAATCAATTCGTTGAAAGCGATATCCATAGCCCGTTGAAAAGTGGCTCCCACATTTGAGAGGCCGAAAGGTATTTTATCATATACAAACGTTCCCCACTTTGTAGTGAACATTGTTTTGTGTTGGTCCTCTTCTTTGACTCGGATCTGGTTGTAACCAGAGAAGCCATCTAGCAGAGAAAACATTTCTGATCCTGCCACTATTTGCAAGATTAACTCCATAGAAGGCAGCAAATAATGGTCTTTTAGGGATGCTCTGTTTAGGTCCTAGAAGTTGACACATAGACAGATGTCTCCGTTCTTTTTTTGGCCTAGAACTAGGTTGGATACCCATGTGTTGTGCTTGATTGAGAAGATGAGCTGAGACTGAATTAGCTTTGTCAGCTCCTACACCATCAATGCTTTGATCTTCGGATTAACTAGCATCTATTTTTGGTAGACTGGTTTTGCAACTTCCGTCAACTCTATTGTATGTTGGATGATGTCGGGATCATATCCTCTAAGGTCATCATATGACTAGGCCACTACTTGATATTTCTCACAAAATTTAATGAGCCTCTCTTTATCATGATGCAGAACATCTTTCCCAACTTTCAGCTTTCTTCCATCTCTGACCTGAAGGTCTGCATAGTCGCTTTTGTCTGCTACAAACTTTCTTTTATCATTTCTTGTGTCGCCATAATCGAACAAGTTTTTGAGAGTGACCAATCCCTTCGGAAGCTTATTAGACCTTAGCTAAATGATTTTCTTGTCATATGTTTCAACAATCTTTGAATGGAGTTGGTCAGCAAATTCTCCTGACTATTGGATGAATGAGGCGATGTGTTCATCACTGTCAAACACCTACTAGCTCTGATCATTATCTGGAATCATCAATCAAACTATCACTCGTACAGAGTGTTTGTTATGTATTAGGTCAAAGGCAGGGTCAAACTAAGATCTGATTCCTACCATGCAATCCCCATCAACATTTTGTTCTCAGGGTACTATCTAGATGTTGAAGGCTTCAAAACCCTCTATCAGGTCCCAGACTTTATGTCTATAGGACCTCATGCAGACATTCTTGGCTGCAGAAATCCCTCATACTTGGTTTAATACTAGCTTAGATTCTTTGAACACCATTAATTTCTTGATGCCCATCCGCTCCACAAGACTTAGCCCTTGCACTATTCCTTCATATTCAGCTTCATTGTTTGAACAAGCGAATTGGAAGAAAAAGCACTAGAGTATCTTTTCATTGTGCAGGGATATCAAATATATCCTAGCTCCTACACCCACTTTGCATCTTTCTCCATCAAAGTGAAGCATCCATAGCTTTGAGGCTTGATCGCTTTTAGGTTCCTTTGCGACCTTCAAAAGCTCTTGATCTTCATCATAGATGACATAAGTGTCCAACCTAGTAGCATGATAGTTGCTGAAAGGATCAATGTCAATATATTCTCTTAAGAGAGCTTCCTCTGAATCGGTCTGATCTTCGATCACTTTTTCATCTTCTAGCAACTCAGTACAATATGTTTCCTCCTTGGTGAAAGAGGTATGAGCAGCCTCAAAGTTGATCATGGCTTCATCGGCCACATGTTCTGAATGCAGAGCTTCAGACACTATTTTCATTTTAGCTCCATGCTTGGTCCTTAGGATTAAGTGTGACCAGTCCAGAGAAAGATATCCACCTATCTTTGAAGTGAATTCTCAGAATAGGCAGAGACCGAACATGGGGGGAACATCTATTATCACAGTATCTTGAGGAACTGTGATACTAGGACAGGAGAATAAAGTCAAGGGGAGGTCTTTGATGACACCTACAATCTCAACTTTGTTCCCATCAAGCTGCATAACCCCCCTCTTCAAAGGCTCATAGCTAAGTCCTAGGGCTTCAGCTATCTTCTTGGGCATGACTATAGTGCTAGTGTTGGAGTTAATCATGGCATTATGTAGTAATTTTTCTCCCATGATAAGAGTTAGCAAGAAGGGTTTTGGTTTCGGCTTATCTCTAACCTTGGTAGAGGCTTCCTCTGTGCTATTCATGAGAACTTTGGTAGGGGGTGATGGATCAACAACCTTTCCATTGAGCGCTTGCTCTGTTAGCTCAATGATTGGATCCTCCCAGAGAGCCTTTTGTAGCAATGTCTTCTGCTCCAGAATAGCTAAGATATCCCATAGAGACACATTAGCAGATGATTTTTTTAATTATTCCACCACATTAAAGAGTAGTGGATTTGGAGGATTTTTCTCCTTAGCTCTGGTTAAATCAATTTCCCTTCATGGTTGAAATTGTTGTGCCACTACGGAGGTACTGGATGTCTGGTCAGAAGCACTTTTGGGCTGCAGACTAACTAGTTGCGGGACAACTGGTTCACCCATGAATCTCCTCTTTGAGCGAGTGTTATAATCAGACTGCACTTGTGGCATTTTTGATGTAGATGTGTCATTGGCAAACACCACCTCTTCTTCCTCCATCCATGAGAAGAGTGTGTGATCGGGAGCAATATGCATTTCTTGCTCTAAGGACATCCCTTGCATTTGTGTGGTGAGTACCGCATTCTTCATTTGCGGAGAGGCATATACATAACCTCCATGGTCCAACATCGAGCCTTGACTGCGTTGCTCTACCACCTTTTGTTGTAGGTTGTTGTGTGGTAAATTTTGAGGCATATGTGCTTCGCCACAAGGGAAGCACCAAGGGTTGGTGTCATCGACTAAATTGTTTTGCCCTACTGTCAGCTCTCTAATTGAGCTTGGGTTGGCGCTTTGTAATGGAGAAGGCATGGGTACTATTTGATTAGTTGTTTGAGCCTGTGGATTTGAACGAGCACCTCCTTGGAACTGGTTCTATTGGTAGAAAGACCTTCTGCTTTAATAATTTTGATAAGTTGGCTTTGGAGGCATGGACTGGTTTCGCTTGATGACAATTATTTCATTGGCGATGGTCCGCAACATTTCCTTGAACTCGCTCATCTCTTCCTTCGAAGAGCTGGATGTAGAAGAAATGTTCTATGGGGTGCTCGGATATGTGTACATGGATTGGTGAGGAGTCGGCGCACTAGTAGATGCTACTTCCTGAGCAAGAACTGATACTTCAAGAAATATAGGCATGATGGGTTGAGGCGGAAACTTTCTAGCATCTATCATATTGTTCTTCACTTTGACTGTGATGTTGTATGCATCTGGTAGAGTGGTTCCACCAAAAGATTGGATCATTATCGATATGTTAGCGTTGATAGATTTCAAATAGAACATGAATGCCAGCTCGGTCAGCGGGCGGATAGTAGCTTGGATTCTCTGCCAAGTTATGTGGAATCGGGCGTTGAAATCGGTCATGGCTTCACATGGGGCCCACTTTATGACTTCCAACTGATGATATTGTGGAGACATGTCTATGTCATTAGAGAATCTTTCATAGAAAGGGTCTCTTAGCTAGTCCCAGGTACTAATAGTATTAGCCTGCAGAGTGCGGTACCAATCTAGCGTTTTTCCCCTAAAAGAGGCTGCAAGTAGTCTTAGCGCCACATTTTGGATGATGATTTTGTGCACCAAACACACATCCTCCACATCTTGCAGATGTTTAGAGGGTGTCCTTTAGCCATCTCTAATGAACTTACGTATAGCTTTTAAAGCAGAGACTGGGATAGGGGCCCAAACGGCGGGTGTTATTGGTGCTATGAGGGTACTTTCGGCATCCCATGCCACATAATTTTTGTTAGCGGCTAGCAACATGGCTAGCGAAAAGGGTGGAGGGAGTGGAATGTTCACAATTTGGGTCGTGGCTTGTACTATTCCTAGCGGCGGCACTAAAAAACTAGGATTATTCACTATTTGGGATCTACTAACAGGTTGATGGCTCATACACCCTCTTTGAATTTAGATTCATTTAAGTAGTCCCACTGGGCATGCCAGAAAAAAGAAACTATTGATGCCAAAAACTGGCAAGGTAACAACCTTTATGAGAATCTTAGTTAATGGGGGACCAATTGCGCTAAACTGAGTGACCTTCGGGTTTTAAAGAAGATGGCTTCTTCTGTAATTGGGGTTTTGTAATGGGAAAAGGAAGTAGATATAAAAAATAAAGATCTAATTAAGGCGATGCACCAAGAAGTAGATATAGGCACAGTAAATTTATCTTTGGGATTCGATTTAAGGGCCCGATCAGCAATCAACTATGTCTCAGAATAACAAAAATCAAAGATAAAGACATGAACAATTCATTTAATGACATAAATTAATTCTTGCACACATTCACTGAAAAGAGGATTCAAGGACATGATCTCAACCAACAAACTTGTATTAAAATCATAGAAGTTTTGCAAATGAATAATTCAAGGCAATAATGGCACAATATAATGTTTTATCAAATAGCTTAAGAAAAATAGAAAGGTCGAACAATGGCACAATCTGAGAGTCTCATACAATAATCTAAGAGAAATAAAAGGCCTGGTGTCTTTCCCTAATTTTTTTATATCTTCCGAACTCTTCTTCTGAAGGAAGAAGCAGTATATATAGCTATCAATCCCACCGCCTGACAGGCTAGTAATAGAAAATATTTTGTATCTCGAGCAATGATGGTCGTAGCAATTATTCCCCTTAGCCATTGTAACAGAAAAGATTTTGGCTATAGCACATAGTTGCTCCCTAGACAGATACATCCCCCGCTAATGATGGTAGTGGTCCCAGAAAAACCCTGTGCAGACAAGTGTCATTCACCTACAAAGGTAGTTAAGAAATGCGGCAGCTTGGCGAGGCGCAGCTCGCTCTCGCCTTCCTTTCGATGAAGTCCCCATGAAAGAGACACGTGGCAGCAGGTCAGAGCCCGCTCAATTATTTCTCCTCTTTGAGTTGATAGACTGCGCAATCAAGACACGTGGAGGAATTATTTACTATCGGTGCTGACTGTGGGGTCTGCCAGGAAGTGCATGTGGGCGAAAGCTATGTGGCACGTGGATGGGGCCCAACTAAAAAGTGAAGGGAACTAGCCATGAAGAGCCCGCGAAAGAGACATGTGGAAGCAGGTCGGAGCCTGCTAAGAGAGCGAAGGAAGCAATTGTTGCGAAGAGCGCCCGATGGACACATGGCGACGGCCGACGAAGTTTATCAAAAAGAGGCTCAATTGAGAAGCGAAGGGAAACATTTCAAACATATGAGGCGTGGGCCAATATTTAGCAAAAACAAAACCACCCGAAGGGAACTCAAGGAATTTTATATTCACAATATTCAACTACCATCACATTTTTTGCAGCATATGCCCTTAATTCTTTATTTAAGTATGGCTTCCACTGTATAAATTAGCACTTTAAAATATGCTACTTCATCATTTCCACTATATTATTAATATGCTTATAACTTTCTTTATATATATTTACATACATATATTCTTTAATGTACAATATAGATATATATATATATATATATATATATATATATTATGCATTTTTTATATTTTAATCATTTACATGTATGTGAATATCCATCACAATCAATATATGTACATTAACATATATATTATATATACATATCTATGTAAATTACCATTTAATTATATATATGTTATTATATATATATACATTAGTATCACTTTATCTTAATAACATAACTATATATATATATATATTGATGTGTATGTATATAATATACATACGCATATAACTATATATATATATACGTACCTATATGCATATGAACATCCATTTACAACATTCAAATATCTCAAACACATCAAAGGTATTTGACACTATCACTCAAATTGACAAGACAATCACACAATCATTCCAATTATCCAAAAACTATGACCAAGGGTTTTACTTACCATTTCCCAAACTAACTCGACTCAACTTGACCAAACTAGGGTGTGAGTGTGTGATAGATTAAATAGGCACATTAGGGGTTACCAAACCAAGCTCCTCTCCTGGGTGATACTCCCCCTCTCTTTCAGAGGGCTCAATCCTTTCCTGCATCCAACTTAGTGTATCACAAAGGTAGTTAGTCGATAACATGAAATTCATTTAGATCTTATATCATTAAAGTATTAAAGCAATCATATTGAAAAACATATTCATTCATCACATTTTCCCTTAGATTACACAAAACACAATCATGCATTAAAAAGAAATAACATCATAATGTATATTAAATTATTTCATTCACCCATTGAACATATTAAAGTCACAATTTATAGTTATCATCATGTTTACTCATAAAGGTAAAAGAAATTTGGTAACTGAAAAATAGGGTGTAATACGAAAATTTTCATATACAAAGATTCCATTCGGCCTTTCAACTATCAAAGCTACATTCCAACAGGCAATAGATATTGCTTTCAAAAGTTTAATAAATATGATCCTACTTATCTATCTAGATGGCCTCACGATATTTTCAAAATCAAAGGAGGATCATTTTGACCATCTAGAGAAAGTTTTCTAGAAGTGTCAAGAGTTTGGGATCTCCTTGAACCCCAAGAAATGTGTATTTGAAGTCCCAAAAAGTAATATGTTTGGGTACGTTGTGTCCAAAGAAGGGATTTCCATTGATATGGAGAGAGTAAAAGCTATCAAGGAACTGCCCCTACCAGTAAATAAGAAGGGATTGCAATCTTTCCTTGGGAAGATAAA
This sequence comes from Sequoia sempervirens, assembly GCA_007258455.2. Classification (NCBI taxonomy): domain Eukaryota; kingdom Viridiplantae; phylum Streptophyta; class Pinopsida; order Cupressales; family Cupressaceae; genus Sequoia; species Sequoia sempervirens. Next base: position 292,300,951 of record VDFB02105785.1, on the reverse strand, counting down.
ATTCGTTAGAAAATTCATATCAAACTTTGTTGGATTAGTTAGAACCATAATTATCATGCTGAAGAAGGATAAAGCCTTAAAATTCACTACGGAAGGGAGAATAGTGTTTGAAAAGATCAAGGAAGCTATCTCATCGGCTTCGATGCTAGTGAACCCAAATTTTTCCAAAGATTTCATTATGTACATATATGGAAGCGAGCACAATATACTAGCAATGCTAATGCAGGAAGATGAAGAAGGGAAGGGAAAACATCCCATTGCCTTCCACTCAAGTCCACCCTAAAGGGATATGAGGCCAAATATAACTTTGTTGAAGAGTAGGCTTTTTCCATTGTCAAAGGTCTTAAGAAGTTTTGACACTTGATAGCAAGCAATAAAATATTGATATATGTAGTGCATTCAAGTGTTCAGGAATACATAATGGAAGGAGTGAAATGAATAAAAATAGGTTGTGTGTTTTGGAAATGGTAAAGTGGGGTGAGCCAAAATAGACCTATTTTCCTTTATTTCATTAGGAAATGAGATCCACACAATGAATTGATTAACAACCCTTAGGTGAATCAAGTCAACGCAAGAATCTTCAAATTTCCTTATGACTGAAGAATGGGGGTCAAGTTCAAACAACACTTTGGGGAGAAAAATTAAAAAATAGCAAATCAACACCAAAATACAATCTAACACTTGAAACAACAACATTAAGCTCAATACTAGCAGAACCAAAAAACATATTGCAAATATAAGAAGGGAATAAACATGTGTACCAGTCACCAAAAGTGCTTTTTAGAAGCAAATCTAGGACTCATTCTCCCATGGCCGAATGGATCCAAGTTTAGGGTTTTTCTATAGCTTTTAGGAGCCTTTGATGCAGATTTGAATCGTCCAATTTGCCCAGGTTTCACTGTCAGAATGTCAGAAATGACTTCGGGATCTTAGTTTTCGTGAGATGACAATAATTTTGACAACTTTTGCAACTTTGACAACTTTGTAAATCTTGCACTTGAAAGGATCTTCAAGTCTTCTTCAACCTAAATCTGCAATCACACATACAAGAGAGAAAAATGTTTGTTTTGGGTGAATAGGGGTTTGCCTTGGTCAAACCCCATTTTGGTAATCAAACCTTGAATTGAAATAATGCATGAAAGAGGGAATGAAGAATGAACAAAGCTATGTTACCACTCAACAAACCCTTGTATGAAACCTTGATTATGGAGATCTTAGGAGGTCTGCAACTTGCATAAAATTGTTGAATTGGATGTGAATCTTGACACTTGAATCTTGCTTGAAATGATATTTTGAATGCTTGACTTGATCATGAAACCTACATCACAATATTAGCTCCAAAAACATGCATGATGCAACATGACTTTAACATGATGAATGGATCTTGAATGCTGAAATAAAACTCTAATATATCTTCTTTTGAATGCCCTTGGTCACAAACTTAGCTCTTGTAATTGAACACTTGAAAATCTAGGTGAAAATTAAAAAATAACCTTATATTTATAGGTATGTAACCGTAATTTCCCAAAATTCAAATATCACAAGCCGGCGTTGAATTATGGATTTGAAAGCATTAAAATACTACCAAAAACATAATTTAAATTTAGCTCCTAAGGTTTAGGGAGGACCCATTCACCAGTGAATGGGTCCCGAGTCCATAAACCTGGAACACACATTGCTCAATGTGAAATGTTATGTTTAGGAATCCTTGAGTAGTACCTTTTGCTAAAGAAATTTTTATAGCCTCTAGTGGTGAATCAGAGGGGTACATTCCCCAAAATTATGTATCGAAAGATAAATCTGAGGGTTACTATCCTTTCTGGGATAGAGGAGAAAATGATGAGCAAAAATCTGAGTACACCCTATTGAGTTATGTGTCTGAGACTGAATTCAATGGATACTCTCCTACTGACTATTTAAATAGTCAATCTATGTAAAAGGAAGGATATTAAAATCCTTATGAATAAATGAAAGATTATGTTATCATCCAAATTGTGTATGTGAAACTCAATGAAACTTTGTATATGTTTATTCTCTCTTTTTGAAATGTTTTCTATGCATTTAGTAAACCATGATAGGATCTAATTAAATATGAACCTCTAGGTATAACTATACTTAAGACAATGGTTAGAACAAGAACTAATCCTAGAGGGAGTCAAGAAGTTCAACAAGGTCCAGATAATGTTGAAGCCAAATTGGATCAACTTTTGGAAATCATGGATGAAAATAATGTGAGGATAGGAAACCTTGAGCAAGAAGTGAGGGGAAAAGAAAGAGTGGAAGATGAAGAAGTGCCACATAATGAAGAAGATGAAGAAGTATCCGACAATGAGGAAGAAGTGAGAGATTCCAAAAACCATACTAAATCTAGAGATCAAGAAAGTGTCAGGATACAATCAACTCTGATGGAACTAAGAGAAAGTGTATGGCAACTGAATTATCTAGGGATATGAGAAAAATTACTCCTAAATTCAAAGGAAGCACCAGTGGAGAAGAAGCTGAGGCATGGTTAATTCAAATGGAGAAGTATTTTGAAATAATAAATTATTTTGAGGTCACTAAAGTTGTATGGGGAGCATTCCAGTTAGCTATAGAAGCCTCTAACTGGTGGATGAACAAGAAGATGGAACTTGGAATTGGTTCCTTAAAGCTGACTTGGGATGAGTTTGCTGATATTTTTTGAAAGAGGTGGTTACCCCAACTCATTTTTTATCAAAATATCATTGACTTCCATAATCTTAAGCAAGGAGAAATGTAAGAGAATTAATATTGGAAGTTCACTCATCTCTTGAGGTATGTACCAATGTACCAAAAAGATGAGTGATTTTGAATCAGGAAGTTCATCATGGGACTAAATGGCCAAATAGGTGGAGAGGTGGATGCAAATGGTCCATCCACTTCGGATCTAGTATATGAGAAGGCAATCAAGCAAGAGCAAAAGCTCAAAGCCATCTCAATCTACCGAGAGAAGAAGAATCGAAAGAAGTTTGGAGGACCTCAACCTAATCAAGATCCAAAGAAGTTTAATGAGGGGCGGTAATTTAAAAGGCAAGGGGACAAGGTATTCTATAATAATTGGAATGAGTCGAGGAAGGATCATTGAGGAAATAACTATAATAGTGGAAACTATAACAAAACTGGAGGGAATGGTGGTCATTCTGATAGGCCAATGAAAAGAAGAGGACCATTAAGAGGATGTTTTACATGTGGAGGCGATCATTTTGCTAATCAATGTCCCAAAAAACCATCAAGTTTGCAACCACATGGTAATTCACTTCCTCCTCAACAGGCTGCATATCAGCAAAGGATCCATGCAATAGTGGACAATCGACAAGCTAAATACCAAATCACCCCGGTGGAAACTCTAGGTACTTTTTTTGGTTTACCTATTTCCATACTTATTGATACTGGAGCCACAGAAAATTTTGTTTCACCTAGAGTAGCTAATCAGATTTCTAGGAAGGCTGGTTTTATGGAAAAATATTGGGTTGTAGATTATGCAAACCAGGAAAGAGCAACGTTGAACCAATGTTTATTTGAAGCAAAGGGTTGATCTTCCAAGTTTCTCGATGGAAGTAAACTTGTATGTAGCACCCTTAGGATCTTATGATGTCATCCTAGGTATGAATTGGCTATGGAAACATGGAGCTAAGGTGGATTTCCATGCTAAAACTGTAGAATGTTGAAATGATCTAGGTAATCCAGTATCTTTTCAAGGAACACCTACATAAGTGAAACTACAACAAATATCGGCTGTGTAAATGTATAGGTTGGAAAAGAAAGGTTTCCAGCTATTTGTAGCAAGAATGGATAAACTCCTCAAGATAGTGATAAGTATGGTGATACACAAGATTCTCAAGAGGTTGAATCACGAGAAGTGGTAAGATATGGAGAAATAGATATGAAGAAGTATCCCATCTTATGGAAATTTGTGGATGTATTTCTAGATGAACTACTTGGACTATCTCCCAAAAGAGCATTTGATTTCTCCATTGATCTAGTACCAGGATCAGAACCTGTATCTAAAGTACCTAATAGGATTGCTACAACACAATTAATGGAGCTTAAGGCACAGTTGGAAGAGTTGTTATCCAAGGGATTGATAAGACCCAGAGTTTCACCCTGGGGAGCGCTAGTGATCTTCGTAAAGAAGAAGGATGGTACCCTACACTTGTGTATAGATTATCGGATGCTTAACAAAGCTAAGATAAATAATAAGTACCCATTTCCATGTATTGATGATCTTTTTGATCAATTGTGAGGTGCAACAGTGTTTTTAAAGATTGATCTGTGATCTGATTATCACCAACTAAGGATCAAAGTTGAAGATAGTTTTAAAACTGCTTTTAGGACTAGATATAGTCATTACAAGTTCATAATCCTACCCTTTGGACTTATGAATGCACCTGCAGGATTCATGAACCTGATAAACAGCGTATTTAGGGATTTACTTGGTTAGATTTATATTAGTGTTCCTTGATGATATCCTAATCTATTCCAGGAGTAGAGAACGTTGCCAGCATTTGAGATGGATTCTCTATAGGAGTTAAGAGCTGAAACTATATTAGGAAGAGCTCTTTGAAAGTGTACATTGGCCCCGAGGGAAAGGAAGTATGAAATTGCTTACGGTCACGTCTAGGTACGAAGAGTTTATGAAATGGTTGGCTAAAGATTGAGGTGGTGTACGGTGACCTAGATTGCCAAAAGTATACTGAGGAAGGAGTTCACAGTTTACATGGGTTTGATTTAGTTTATAGGAAGTTTATTTCGCAGAATTTTCTCGATGGCTTTCTTATTCCCTTTAAAACATTCTAAAATTAAGAAATTTGAGTGGTCGAAAAAAAATGTTAGGCAACAATTTGACCTATCAAGGAGGAGAATTGACTTCACACAGCAATAATGAGAGATACTTTTACGATCAGAGGAGCAACTTTTAATGTCTTAATGAACCCATGGAGTGGAAGGTTAAAGGAGGATTTTTATCACCCAGGACAAAATTAAAATAAGCGTGCCAGATCCACAGGAAGCCTAAAACCCTATGAGCAAAATTATTGCATCCATGAGTTTGGGAGGCGATGAAGTAAGTTCACCGTGCAAGTATTGGAACGCTATTTGATGGAAATCCTTTGAGCTGAAAACCATCTAAATGTCTAAATTTAGTATTTCCCATTGCTCAATAGCCAATCTAAATTACACGACAAAGGGAGGTGGTTGGGAGTTGATAAATAGACCTATAACAAATATCCGGCTTCAAGGGAAAAATGGGATCAGTAGAAAGCCCATTACTAAATTACATTAGAAGCTATGTCAATGTCAATGGTAACAATTCAAACTGACTTTAAGGAAAATGTGTTGCAAGAATCCTTGGGTGATGAATTCTACCAAAAAGTTAAGCAAGCACTCACAGATAACCCACAAGATGCAAAGTACAAAGGTTTTCACTTTGAACCAAATGGATTACTAAGGTTTAAAGGAAGAGTATATGTCCCTAATCCAGGGGAGTTAAGGAGCCTAGTGTGGAAAGAAGTTCACAATGCACCATACTCTAGACATCTTGGTGTGACAAAGATGTTGGCAGATGTGAAGCCACTATATTTTTGGAAACGTATGAAGGGGGATACTATAAGATTTGTTGCAAGATGCTTAGAGTTCCAAAGAGTAAAAATAGAACATCATCACCCTGTAGTTCCTTTGTATCTGTATGATATACCTGAGAGTAAGTGGCAAGTCATTAGTATGGAATTTTTGCAAGGTCTACCTATGTCAAGGAATAATCACAATTTCATTCTAGTGGTGGTGGATAAGTTAACTAAGGTGGTACATTTTATTTTGGGAAATATAACTAATGGAGCTCCTGTCATACCTCAAAAAATTATTCAAGAGGTGTTTAGATTGCATGGGATTCTTGAGAAGATTATTTTAGATAGGGATGCTCATGTTGCATCTAGATTTTAGCAAACCTTGTTTTCATCACTTGGAACTAAGTTAAATATAAGTTCAACTTATCAAAGATGGATGGACAAACAAAAAGAGTAAACCAAGTTCTTGAAGATCTACTAAGAATATATTGCATGGATCAACAATACAAGTGGGAAGATTACGTATCGTTGGTTCAATTTGCATACAACAATTCTTACCATTCAATAATAAAGATGGCTCCATTTGAAGCATTGTATGGTAGAAGATGTCGAACTCCTATAAGTTGGGTTAAGTTTGAGGATAGTGTTGGTTGTTTTCAATTCCCAAGATGATCTTCAAGGAAGCTTATGGAATTGCCAATTCCAATTCTTAGCAACCTTAATGGATTGGCCAACAAACAAGTGAAAGAAGCAATTCTTTCCTCCTATACTTTGGCTCTACAAGACCCAGGAGGGTGATCCCACAATGTACCTAAAGGTTTATGCACTTCATGAACAAATACATTGCAAATAACAGATAATTCTCATATAATGACTCAATAAATGGAATATATCAAGAAGTTGGCTACTCCTTTACAACACTCAACATTTAGAGCATGAGAATGGAAGAAATTAACGTGAAACTATAACAATTGTAGTTCATCTTGAAAGTTTGTTTATAAATTTGATTGGTGATTCCTTCCAGGGTTTGCACAAAGGAAACACACTAGACCAGTGCCTTGTCCATAACAGAGTCAAAATAAAATAATCCATCAGATAATAGCCCAAACACAAAACCAGTGACCATTAAACCATTACTACCTTACAATAATGAAGTCTCTTTAGGACACATCTGCAACATTTTTATAAATCTTGAATGCAATACAATATACTCAACATTTGAATAAAAGAACATTTAATTTTTTCTTTGAACAAAATCCATCAATCCAAACATTTATTGCAGAAAATATGCAACAAAAACCATCATAATATTTGATTATTTTGATTGAAAATATAATGCATACATTATGGAGACATTACAGTATGACATTGTTCATAATTTTCAAATTGATTTGCTTTCCATTAACAGAAATGGATTACACCATTGGAACTTTGAAATTTAAAGATATCCTAACTCTAGAGACAAATCCCTATACAAAAATTATAATATCTTCTCAACCTGGAGAAACTGGAACCCCTACAAATGAGGATAACTTTTCAATTTAGAGAAAAGAGAAGAGAATAGAAAATCCCTAAAATTAATCCACGGTGGACACATGGTATATTTGAGCTCCCTTATTTTTCAAATTGATTGGAATTTTAGAATATGCTCCTCATTCTTCATTTTCCCTCTTCTTTGCCTTTGTTTGCAATTCCCGTGCAAATTTCTACCCTGCTTGTAAAAAGTCATTTACTAGCTTCAATTTAATTGTAAGTGAAAAAAATTCACTTCTGGTTCAAAAACCCATTTACTGGTAGTTAAAAAATTCCTTTCAACCTGCATTTTAATATTTAAAACTTTCATTACAAAGCATTTAGTTTGACATTTTGTCAAACATTTGTCTGGCAACCATTTTATCTACAATAATCTGGTCCTCACAACTTCTACCTCTCTATAGCTTAATCATGTCAACACTGAAAAAACATTCACAACATTGAGTAAATCAATGTTTGATAAAATAAATCTCTTCCACATACTTTACAACAGGGAGAAAGAAAACATATTGCA
>VDFB02105785.1:292271608-292293225 GCA_007258455.2 Sequoia sempervirens | reverse complement strand
AAGATATAGCAATTCTATCCTTAATTAGATCAACAACAATAAAAATGAAACAAGAGACACACATTCACAAGATGACATTGGATTTATGTGGAAAACCTAATGAGGGAAAAACCAAGGTGAGAGTTAACACACAATATAAAGGCTCACTACCAAAAAAGGACTTGCAAACTAAGGCACACTACCTTAGAGAGATAGAAAAGGACTCACAGAGCTAGAGAAAATACAACTCCAGGGGCAAGATACAAAGGACTTGATGAGATTCACTATCTTAGAGAAGGTTACAAAGGGTTTATAAAGAATTACAATATTTTTCAACAATTCACTTTGCTGATTGAGGCGTTCAATTACATTTGATCTTTCCTCTTCACACTTTAGCACTAACTCTACTAGATATTCAATAGATTCCACACTCACTTCTTCAGACTTCCACACATTTGCAATTGAAATGATCTTGCATTTATATCCATTGCAACTCTTCACAACTTCAATTAGGTCAACTAGGAAAGAATACAAATAATGATTTCACCAAGTTGACCACAAAAACCTATTGCGGTCTTATCCCAAGGATAAAGAACAAAAACAATCTTATTGCATCTTCCAATGTGATCCAAAACAATTCACATGTTGGTGTACATCCACCTAACTCAACAACATGGAAACATGTAGATGAAACATGAAGCACATAACTAGTTGACCCAAAAACATACTTCTAATTGAATTAACTGAATGTGGTCTCAACCAAGATAGGCCAGGACCCAAATATATCATAACTTCATATGCTGGTGCAAACCCTTAAGCATTTAGCACAAGAAAGAAAACAAGCCCTATTGACCAGATATCCATAAATGAACCAAAAAACCAATTGAAGACACAATGCAACACCAAGGAACACAAACAACAATGTGTGAATCACATGGGGATGTTCTAGAAACATCCAACAACACTTCCATACACATCTTCCATACTGTCATGCCGCCAATAGTCACCACAAGCCAAATAGGAACATAACACTTCATTCTAGAGACACAAAATGTAGTCATGAGATATTATATTAACAAAACAACTTGCATACCATTTCAACACATGAAATTGGAATTGAGACACCGCATAGAGAATGAGAACACATTCACCAAGTCGTAGGAGCAAAGACATCAATGCAGAGAAATGCGTAGCATTTTCCGAATTAGTCTAGACAATCAAGAACACTGCCAACCCTTTGCAACTTACAAAAATCTCCTCGACAACACTAGTGATAAAAAAGTATATGAATGCAACATACACAAAACACAAAATTTGAATCCCAAACTGCAAGACCATATCTTCATTAATGGAGGAATGTTGAGCATTCTCCCAATTAGTCTTCAACATGTTTTGAACTAGAAACTCTCAATAAACTTGCGGAGGCCAAAAATTTCTTTCAACAACATATACTTGATGAGGAATAATAGGAGAGCATATAATACCTCTATAGACCATCAACAACATCTCTCTTTCATCAAAAACACTCCTAATCCTCATCTTAATATATCATTATGAAACCAATTCTGCTGACAATAACAATACTTGATACTTCGTTCATTATCATCAGACAAGGCATGACATCCAACCATGAACTTAAGCAACACCATCATACACCAATGTTAGCCCAAACTGAGTGTTGTCAAAAATGACAATCAATGCAACAATATTCCAAAAGCGTTGACAACCATGTCAACAATCTCACCAAGGAAAATCTTCTCAAGAGCTAACATCAATGACAACTGCAAACAATTAACCAAGTATTTTCATCAACCACTGCCAACCATCTCACAAACATATGTAACAATCTTACCAAGTGTTGACATCAAAGACAACCAACAATCTCCCCTTCTTCTCAAGTACTAACAAGAATGACAACCACGACCAATTCATCAAGTGTTGACATCAATGACAACAACTGCCAACAAACCCACTATTCTTTAAACTTGGATCCTGAGCACTTGCACATAATTGTTTGAGGTGAAATGATTTAGCCAACCACTCACACTTGTCAAGATACTTGCCACTTGTTCAAAGTGGTCAATAGAAGGCAATATGTAGATCACAAAAAATGGTTGATCTTTAGCAGCTCCATATTTTATTTTTGTAACTTATCAAAGATGCAATAAGGGTCATCGCTTCTCAAGAAAGGGAATGATCGAAGTCTAGCCACACACGCCTTATGGAACCTTGCACATGCCTTTGCCTCAACAACACTATACACCACTTCATGCTACCACACAAGCATCTATGACATCATACACTACCATGCGTGCTCTCATAGTCCTTTGAGGACTACTTGGTGGTCATCCACACAATCAATAGCCTCACACATGTGACACTTGAAAACAATCTGGTTGTAGATTGTGGAACTAGAATGCCATTTGTTGACATCTCAATTGTTGATAGTTGGAATACCAAGAAACGTTAATTATTCAATTCTTTAAATAGAAAACCAAATAACAAAGAACAATTCGAACAAAATAATTTAATATGTTCACCTCTATAATCATGAAAATCCTCATTCTCAACCTTACTACTTATCCAAATAAAAATCTCACACACTAAAATGTATAATAGTTAACCTTGTCTTTAGTTTTCTTTTACATATTACATAATTTTATTTCCACCTCCTAGAATCTACATTAGAATCTTATACTATTAACAATATGATAGAATTGATAGACAATTGACTAATTTAATATTAAATTACCTTTAGCATTAAAAAAGCATTCAATCTACATTAGAATCTTATATTATTAACAATATAATAGAATTGATAGACAATTGACTAATTTAATATTAAATTACCTTTAGCATTATAAAAGCATTCAAGAAGAAGGCGACCAATATTCTATTTAAACTGAACAAGATAAATTTATTACTTTTTTTAATGATTAAAGAATAAATACTTTGACCATGTGAAGTCAACAAGTATTATAAAACACTTCACTTTATCTTATTTTATTTTATTAAAAACTCTTCACTTTTCATTTCATTTAATAATTAACTTTAATAACCAAAGTTTAATAAGATCTTACGTCACATCCACATGCAAGGAAAGGGACGTCGTGAGGTCATGCATATTTAACACGTGAATAAATAATCATAATTGTAAAGCGACAAGTTCTTGAAACTTCGAGGAAAGAATGGAATCACAAGTGAAAATAAACAAAATAAAATAAAAAAGAGAATCCGATTTGGATTTATATTCAGTAAAATTGATTCTCTAAGATCATGTTTCAGGATATTGCCAAAATATACTTCAAGTCTAGCTTTGCTTTATCTATTTTTTATTCTGATATTTTTCAAAACTGGTATAAAACAATTTAAAAAGCCAATAAATTAGATTATCTAAATAGGATCTATAGTATAAATGTATTCATTATTACATAGGGTTCTAGACATGTTTGAGTCATAAGGAAACAATAGCCTTGTTCTCCATCATTGCTAGCATTTATTATACATAGGGTTTTAGATATATTTGGGTTGGAAAAAATAAGTTTGGGTGCTTGAAACAACACTTTATTGTTAGATAAATTTAATTTTTAAGTTTTTTAATTGTTCATCTTAAATATAGTACTAATTATTGTCTAAATTCACGTTTCTTATCAAATTATAGATAATTCTCGGTGAAAATTTGTAAAACTTGTCTCAAATGCATTAGAGCTCATTATGAGTTTATTTAAACATCAATATATCATTCTAGTAAATAATGATAAATGAATCTATAAATAAATTCAATATACCACATCAACTTCATGAAAATAGCAAGTGTGTTACACAAACCCAAATGAAGAATAAGCCATTCTTACAAATACTATCTCATCTTCAAGTTTTTTTTTTTGAATGTTCTTTATTCTTACTTCTTGGTTCTATAATTTCAAGCTGAGCTTCGTGAAGTACTTAACATGTTGAAGTTGATCCAACATATCATGGAATATATGGAAGAGGATTCTTATATTTTAAAGTGATTTTATTGAAATATGTTTAATTTAAATACACCCTTCATGTAAAATCTTTCCTTAGCACAATCATATTGAGAGAACTAAAGAGGTGTGCTTAAATGGGTAATTCATCATCTATCAATAGTTGAAGTTTTTTCTTTATCTCATGTCTCTAGAAGAGGTTTTATACAAAAATTCATGTTGAGAAGAGAGAAATCCAATAGTAATGGGATATCATGGACTGCTGCTCCCTAATGTCACATGTCTTTGAGTTTCAAGAATAATTCCTAGAATATTTTTAACATCTCTTCCATTTATTTTTCTCTATAATTAACCATTCTAAAAGTCCTATATCCAACATCATTATTGTAATTTATTTTGTTAGAATAATCAAAGGAAACTTCTAACTTGAATAAATAATTTTTAGGCTTTGTTAGTATTTACCTTCATATTTATTGATGGTCAAATCTTTACCATTTCATATGAAAAATATATGGAAAAATAGATGTGCTGCAATATTTTCTAGTAGCTATTATCAAGTGGTTGGTAATCTATGGCTTTACTCTGACATATGTCTCCAGGTGGTTGTTCTTTTTTCGCAGATCTGTGTTATATGTAAGAAGAATGAGAGGGCCAAACAACAGTTACAACAGATCAAAGAACAAATTGTGAAGTTTCAATTGGACAATGAAGTTGATCATTGTAAAATGCTTTTCAACTCTTGTAATATGTCCCTTGTTTGTAATGGCTGATTTTTTGTACAACCTTAGTAACATTGTGTTGAGTTGTTCCTAGTTTATTGTTGTACAGTTTGTATAGGCTAATGTTTCTCTGCTACTCCAGGTAGCTTGTTCTTGTAATTTTTTTTTCTTCTTTGGGGCGGGTGCATGAAGTTGGTCGCACTTTTGTGGCCAAATGGGAATTTTTTTTGAAAAGAGATAACACGAGCGTGTTATAACGCGCTCGTGTTATGTGATTTTAAAAGCAAAAAATAAGTGAAATCTGTATCATTTGCTTTTTATTGTTTCTCAGCTCTGCTCGCGGCCAAAAACCCTCACTTTCACACTCGCATTCTAGGAGGAAGGATTTCTACCTATTTCATCAAGAACAATTGAATTTTCTTTGCAAATATGGCGCCACGACGACGAAGAGATGCGGGAGGTAAGTATTGTTTGCTATTTGTTTTGAGTTTGTTAGTTTGAAATTGATTTTGTTTGTTTTAGGTTAGATTTGATTGTTTTTTTTAAATTTGTAGGAAATCCTGCAAATCCTCAACAAGAAGAGGAGGCAAATCCTCAACAGCAAAATCCTCAACAACAAAATCAACCTCCCCCACCATTCTCTCAACACCCTCCTGACACTCAAGAAAATTTGAGGAGTGAAATTGAGCACAATAGAAAACAACTTGAGGATCTTATCAGTAGGTTGAGTGATCCAAATGCTTCAACCACATAAAGAATGCTTCTAGCAAATTCATTGAAAGATATGTTAAAAAATATAGATGCAATCACCCAACAAATATCTAGATGGCAAGATAGGAGGCAGACAACCAGGGCATATTATGCAGACGAATTATCATATAAACAAGTAAAAGATTTAAAAATTACTAAAGGTGATTTGTGCTCTCTATTCACTGACCCTAAAACAAATCAAAATATTACCCTCAATGCAAAGAGGTTTCCTATTCATTGGTGCCACCACCAAGAGATTAAGAACCATTTTATGAAAGATGGTATATGGTCTTTTGATTACCCAATCGCGCAATAATTGTGAAGTCCCCCAATATTTTCTTAGGAAACTATACAGTTTGTATTGAACCAAATCCCAAATTATTTTGATATGAGGGAGTTCTAGGAGAGGTGGGGGGTTAGCTCAGATAGGCCCAGTGCACAGCTCAGATCCTACGTGGCAAGGGAGACGACCTCTCGCTAGGCCACCTCGTGAGAAGATTGTGATGCTTGCCATTGCAAAGGAGAGTGCCGACATAGAGACATTGCAGGTGATCACAACTTTGACCTGAAGTTTCATCCATCACACTAGCCCTATTGTACATCACCATCTAGGGGAGTCTTCAGGTGGTGGCCTTCAAACCCATGTGTGCCAATCTTGTGGGGTGACTTGTTCATGCTGACCCCATCGCATTACCCTCGTGAGGGTACACGCAAGATCCATATGCTACTACATAGCTTGATCCGTATACATCTACGGGGATGGAGAGGACGGCTGACATTTTGCATGATGCATATGGCATTGACACTCAGGTAGAATTCAGCATGTTCAATGTTGAATTTAATTTATTAAATTTTCATTGTGAAATGCAAGATTAACTAATTTAGTTTTATTATTTTAATAAAATTGTGGTTTACAGGTTGTAGGAAATCGGATAACTTCATCCACCTACTTATTTCTTGGCAAAGCATAACTCCATCGCTGGGGTATGTAACTAGTAAACAATTATAAATTTATTACATGTTAATAAAGCATTGTTTTACCTAATGGTATTTTAATATGTGATTTTGGATGTTGAATAGGTAATGTTGGAGGTTTCATGGGAAACACCTCCTAGTGCCAGATTTGATCAAACGCTCAAGGTAATATAGAATAAAGAGAACTTAACTAATGAATTCTAAGTTTAATAGATTTGTGTAGTTTATATTCATATTGTTGGTTACGTTGCATTACACATTATTCAAACTCAAAGCATTACTTCAAATTCGATAACTAATAATTAGAAATATATAGTTTAATACTTGTATAAGTCATCACGTGGATCACTATTGTAACTTTTTTGTGATTGAATAATTTGTTGTTTTATTTTCAGATGTTGGTGACAGAAACACCTCCAAACGTTACGAGGGAAATGGATATTGATGTTTCCTCTGTTATATAATCCTCGATGGCTCTGATAGGGGAGGTATGAGGTAAATTACTAAATTTCAATTTACATTCATTGTTATAGATGAACTAGTTCTAGTGAAAAATCAAACCATTATTGATTCGTAGTTTAATTCCTATTTGGATGGTTTATACAGGGCTTGAGCATGCCTGAGCATCAACATGCAAATATTTCCATCGAGGAGAGTGATCATGAGATGGCCGTAAGTGATTGTTTTGTTAAATATATTAATTTTTATAATGTAATTTCTATATATTAATGGTTCTTTACTCTTATTGTAAATGTAGCTTAAAACCCTCACCAGAGCTAAACACTAGGAGGAGCAGTGAGCACTCCTCAAGCACAACAAAAATGGGTGACAGACTTATCGCCATCAGATCGCCAAGCAAAGGGAAAGAAAATTGTATTTGAACCAGAGCATGGAGAGAAATGAATTTTGAATGCAGAGCCCTTTGTTGTATGCCTACATGGCAATTTTGTACATATTTTGTATTGGATATATTTGACATTGAATGCCTATATGGCATTCTCGTAAGCCTATATGGCTATTTTGTAACCATATTTTATACTTATATTGACATATATTGATGTATGCGTACATGGCTATTTGCTTAATACAAATCTTTTTATCGATGGTGTCCATATTTGCAAATTATAAATTCATGGTTCAATAGATATGAGTTATGTGTGGCTCAAGTGTATACTCTTTACAACTTACGCACATATACTTTTGACTTTAATGCAGGAACATCGAAAAGTGTGTAGGTAATTCTGTGTGTTCCAAGCTAATTTTGCATTTCTAGTTCTTGCATACTGACTCCATGGACTTATTCCTTCCTAGCACATTAGAATATTTCATTTGGTGCAGAAGACAGATTCTCATTTTTGAACCACCTATAGCAAAAGAGATTCAATAAATAAGACTTTAGCATTGAACACTACTCCATACTTTGTCTAGACCATAAAGGATTGAAAATTCTTAATTTGATGCAATGATAGTCCTGAGATGAGAATTTATATAACCATGCCTATTTTGAAACTTCGCATCTAATACTGCATCAACAAGAACTTAAGAAGTGTCACATAAGAGTGTTAGGTTTGATAGGCCTTCTCTTCCCTAAGGGAGGAGAGCCTGCATCTTGAATTTTGAACAAAATTTTAAGAAGCAAACATTTTACCTAAAAGCTTCAAACCTAGATGACATATTTGGCTAAGTATATCTTGAAAATTATCAATGCGTTCAAAATCTAAAGGAGATTCTCCCTGAAAAGCAAACTTTACCCTTTTTCCCAAGGAAAGAAATTGCAACAAGTTGCATGATTTATCTTATTTCTTTCTCACAGTTCATGGTCAATCATTCATGGCTCAGGATAATTCCGTTCCAAGGCAAGGACACCCAAAAAATCACTGAGATTCTTCTACGATCTGCAAGAAAAAGGTTTTGGCTCTTTCATAATGTAAATAATTATGTATCACTGTTTTCTTGTTTGCCTTCCACACAGATTGATCAATGATCAATAATGGCTGATTGTAAACACTTGACATTTTTATGTTTGAACTTTATTTATAATTTTGTATCATGACATTCGAGTATCACTAATATTTTAATATTTGACTATGAAAGTGGTGGTGTATTTTTGTTATGTTATTTGACTATTAATATGGTGGTGTATTTTGAACTTGATTACTGTTGCAAATATGTATATATTTTTGTTTTTTATATGTTTTTGTATTACCGAACCCAAAACAAACCCAACCCTAATTTTTCCCAAATCAACCTGGTTCTTAACCAACCCGAACTCCAAAACTCAACCGGTAACTTAGTAAAAAATAGATTTTTGTAGTTTATATTCATAACGCTGGATTACATTGCATTGCACATCTTTCAAACTCAAAAGCTTTGCTTCACATTTCATAACTAATAACTAGATGTCGATAGATGACAAAATTTAAATTACAATATAGTTTTTCTTTTTAAATAGTCAACCTAAGCAGTTATGCAATTACTTCACAATGCATAACTAATAACTAGGAGCAGCTACCAATTGCATTTGGTTGTCATGGCATTCTATGAGACCACATTTCTTTGAGGCATTTTTCAAACAGTTCACTGCCTTGTCTATACTAACACATTTTTCATACATGTCTACCAAAGCATTTTGTCAAATAGTTCAAGAGTTGCCTTGTTGCTATGGCTGAAAGCCTAAAACAAGTGCTTTCGAACAAGCTATGGATGCTTGGAAAAAATCTATCAAAAGCATAATAGTAAGCAATATCATAGACAAGGCAGTGAACTCTTTGAAAAAATGCCTCAAAGAAATGAGGTCTCATGACCTGATGGAATGCCATGACAATCAAATGCTTTTGATTGTCATGCCATTCCATCACCATGAGACCTCATTTCTTTGAGACCCCATTTCTTTGATGCATTTTTCAAAGAGTTCATCGCTCTTGCTGCTATGGCTAAAATCCTAAAACAGGTGCTTTCGAACAAGCTATGGATGCTTAGAAAAAATGTATCATAGCATAATAGTAAGTAATAGCATAGACAAGGGAATGAACTGTTTGAAAAAAATGCCTCAAAGAAAAGTAGTCTCATGGTGGTGGAATGCCAAGACAAGCAAATTGTTGTGGATTGTCATGGTATTCCATCACCATGAGACCACATTTCTTTGAGGCATTTTTTCAAACAGTTCGCTGCCTTTTCTATGCTACTACATTTATCATACATGTTTACCAAAGCATTTTATCAAACAGTTCGCTTCCTTGTTGCTATGGCTAAAAGCCTAAAATAGGTGCTTCCAAAAAAGGTATGGATGCTTGGAAAAAATCTGTCACAACATACTAATAAGCAATAGCATAGAAAAGGCAACAAACTGTTTGAAAAAAAGCCTCAAAGAAATGTGGTCTCAATGGTGATGGAATGCCATGACAATCCATAGCAATTTGCTTGTCATGGCATTCGCCATGCCATTCCATCACCATGAAACCACATTTCTTTGAGGCATTTTTCAAAGAGTTCACTACCCTTGTCTATGCTAACACATTTTTCATACATGTCTATCAAAGCATTTTATCAAACAAGCCATTGCTTTATCGCGCTAAAAGCCTAAAATGTGTGCTTTCGAACAAGCTATGGATGCTTAGAAAAAAATCTATCATAGCATAATAGTACTGAAGACAGGAATGAACCGTTTGAAAAAAATGCCTCAAGAAATGTGGTCTCATGGTGGTGGAATGCCATGACAAGCAAATTGTTAGGATTGTCATGGCATTCCATCACCATGAGGACCACATTTCTTTGAGGCATTTTTTCAAACAACCAACCGCCTTGTCTATGCTACTACATTTATCATACAGTTTACCAAAGCATTTTATCAAACAAGGCTTCCTTTGTTGCTATGGCTAAAAGCCTAAAATAGGTGCTTCCAAAAATGTATGGATGCTTGGAAAAAATCTATCAAAGCATACTAATAATAATAGAAAAAGGCAGCAAAAAAGCTCAAAGAAATGTGGTCTCAATGGTGATGGAATGCCATGACAATCCATAAATTTGCTTGTCATGGCATTCATCATGCCATTCCATCACCATGAAACCACATTTCTTTGAGGCATTTTTTCAAAGAGTTCACTGCCTTGTCTATGCTAACACATTTTTCATACATGTCTATCAAAGCATTTTATCAAACAGTTCATTGCCTTGCTGCTATGGCTAAAAGCCTAAAACAGGTTGGTGCAGGAGCACCTGCCAAAGTGCCACACAAGCAAGCTTATTTTTGAAGTTTTGGGTTTAAAATGCCTTTTTGTTGTTTTGGTTTGGTCTTGTGCATCATCTTATTGATGGTTGTGGACCTTTTTTGTTGAGGTTAGGAGTTGAATAAATTGGGAAATCTTTTTGTGGTCATTTCCTAAGTTTTTGTGAAAATTGGAAAACACACTGTGTTTTCAAACAGCGTGCTTTTGGCTCGAGCAATAAACCTAACTGATTCTTGAGCATGAAAAAAGGTGGTGCTCGACCTTTGGAGTAGTTTGGAAGTTGGGAATATTGACAGTTTTCATGTGAATGAAAAAAATAGTGATTTTTGTGTGTAAAAAAATCTGATTTCCTGTCCTTGCCTCGTGGTTGCTGTTAATGAATTAGGAGAGGCATTTTGTTACATGGAATAACACGTATTGAAGCTCTTTGTAGTATTAGTCTCGTTTAATAGCTAGTGTTTTCATCGCTTCCAATTTTCTTTTTGTAAATTCTGTGTTTTGTTAGTTGCTGTTTGGACTGGTTATGCGCAAAAAAATGGAGTTTTAGTTAGTCTTCTGCCCGTACCAAGAAGTATGGGTGTTGTGGAGACAAAACTAAACTCCATTCTTCTAAATAATGTAGACTTAGGGATCAGTAAAGGTTTAGGAAGCAAGCTAGTGACTGTTCCTAGGCGAGCTTGAAGGCGCGACAAGGAAAGACAGTCAAAGTCAAGACCCTAACGTGGCAGGGGTGTGTGGTAATTAACATCAAATGAGTGTGGATGGATACAAGAATCTTCACAAAGGTTGGGCAGGAAGATAGGACCCGTGATTGAACATCTGGAGGCTTGTAAAGCAAAACAAACCAAGAAATGTCAAAGAAACCCTAGTTTCTTGTGAAATTTGTGTTCTACCTATGTATGAACAGAGAGAGGCCCAAACCTTAATAATCTTTTAGCTTTTGGAATTTAAGCCAGTGTGCCAGAAGGGAGTTTGTCCCAAATAGTTGAAGGAGGGGAGTTCTAATCAATTTTCTTGTGCAAGGAGGCCTAAAAGGGGGCTCAAGGCTTGTAGCCCTGCCCAAAACCTAAAATAGAGTTTTAAGAAAATGATGAAGAATTGGAGCTTGGTGTTTGTTCAAACACCTGGAAAAGATAACTTTGAAAGCTTGGGAAGGTGTCACACACCCTTGTAACAGGTAGGAAAGCATTTGGAGTTGGCTAGTCTTTAAGTGAATTAAGGGCTAGATGGTGAAATGTGAAGAAAGAGCACCAAGAACTGATTGGTAGCAGCAAAGTAGTGGAGATAGCAGGGTTGGCAATGAACCATAAAGCATTGTGAAAGATAGCAGGGTTGGCTAGCAAGACTAGGGGTTCTATTACCAGGAATAGGACTTAGAGGTCAGAGGGAAAAATATTCCTTAGGAGTTCTCAAGGCAAGGACTCAGAGCATTGAGATTGTGACTTTCTCAATCCAACCTTGTTGCTATCACAGGTGCTTTCGAACAAGCTATGGATGCTTAGAAAAAATCTATCATAGCATAATAGTAAGCAATAGCATAGACACGGGAATGAATTGTTTGAAAAAAATGCCTCAAAGAAATGCAGTCTCATGGTGGTGGAATGCCATGACAAGCAAATTGTTGTGGATTGTCATGGAATTCCATCACCATGAGACCACATTTCTTTGAGGCATTTTTTCAAACAGTTCGCTGCCTTGTCTATGTTACTACATTTATCATACATGTTTACCAAAGCATTTTATCAAACAATTCACTTCCTTGTTGCTATGGCTAAAAGCCTAAAATAGGTGCTTCCAAAAAAGGTATGGATGCTTGGAAAAAATCTATCAAAGCATACTAATAAGCAATAGCATAGAAAAGGCAACAAACTATTTGAAAGCCTCAAAGAAATGTGGTCTCAATGGTGATGGAATGCCATGACAATCCATAGCAATTTGTTTGTCATGGCATTCATCATGCCATTCCATCACCATGAAACCACATTTCTTTGAGGCTTTTTTTCAAAGAGTTCACTGCCTTGTCTATGCTAACACATTTTTCATACATGTCTATCAAAGCATTTTATCAAATAGTTCATTGCCTTGCTGCTATGGCTAAAATCCTAAAATAGGTGCTTTCAAAAGCTATGGATGCTTAGAAAAATATATCATAGCATAATAGTAAGCAATAGCATAGACAAGGGAATGAACTGTTTGAAAAAATGCCTCAAAGAAATGTGGTCTCATGGTGGTGGAATGCCATGACAAGCAAATTGTTGTGGATTGTCATGGAATTCCATCACCATGAGACCACATTTCTTTGAGGCATTTTTTCAAACAGTTCACTGCCTTGTCTATGATACTACATTTATCATACATGTTTACCAAAGCATTTTATCAAATAGTTCGCTTCCTTGTTGCTATGGCTAAAAGCCTAAAATAGGTGCTTCCAAAAAAGGTATTAATGCTTGGAAAAAGTCTATCAAAGCATACTAATAAGCAATATCATAGAAAAGGCAGCAAACTGTTTGAAAAAAAGCCTCAAAGAAATGTGGTCTCAATGGTGATGGAATGCCATGACAATCCATAGCAATTTTCTTGCCATGGCATTCATCATGTCATTCCATCACCATGAAACCACATTTCTTTGAGGCATTTTTTCGAAGAGTTCACTACCTTGTCTATGCTAACACATTTTTCATACATGTCTATCAAAGTATTTTATCAAATAGTTCATTGCCTTGCTGCTATGGCTAAAAGCCTAAAATAGGTGCTTTCAAACAAGCTATGGATGCTTGGAAAAAATCTATCAAAGCATAATAGTAAGCAACAAGGTGATGCAATACAAAGATTGCCAAACCAATCAACAACTCAGGGGAATCTTGTCCCAAACTCATGTTGGAGAAGATCAAACAAAATTTCAACATTTCATCAAAAATCTACTTTTCATCCACTCAAATTCTCTTATCATTCATCATTCATCCTTCCACAAATATGTATTCCAATTGACTCATTCAAAGCAAAAAACCATTTTAGAAAACTTTGATTCAATTAATTAGATCAACATGCATTTCAAAAACACCATTTTGAACAAGGCACTCTTCCATTCAATCAATTCATTCAACTTGTCCCAAATAGTCAATCCATCATTACAATTTGCTTTTAGACTTTTACCAGACCATCAAGCACTGTGGACATCATTATTACAACTGATACAAATCAGGAACTTGCTTTCTTAACTTTGTTTTGACTGAGCTTACAATTTCATGAATTATTTTACACCAAGTCTCCTCACTGTCCAACTGTCAAAACAACATATCTCACTTCTAAACCCTGTCCAAGACTCCATACATCCCTAAAACCATCACTTAGACAACATTATCCCAAAATCAACTCACTGATCATTGTTAGGTCAGACTTCTATTCTCTGAGCAGTCAAGGCACTACTTCTCAATGAGACATTCATGCCCTAAATCGGGTAAACCAAACACACTAGTTTCAAAACCCAAGATCCAAAACACTTTTAGAGACCTCTTAATGCCCATGTCCTCATATCAAAAACTCAAAATAACTTATATTGAAGAAATAAGCAGTTTTTAGTCTGAACGCTGTCAAAGGCTACTAAAATAGGCCTGATTTTCAAAGAAGACCCCCTTCAAACATTCCCAAAACACTTAAAACCTCAAAAAAGTCATTAGACATAACAAAAAAATCCCAATTTATCCATTTTCAGGGATTAAAAGACTCCTTTTGACAATATATTGACAAACCCTTGTTTATAGGGTGAAAAACTCAAAAATCAATGAGGGTTTCCTGTCTAGGCTACATGCAAACCTCAAAACCTCCAGCAAACCATTGGAACATGTCAAAATACATCTGAAAAGGCATTTGGAAACATCTTCTAACCCATGCACTTGTTCTTTCTCCACTATCATGCTAGAAACTGTTCATTTTGACTAGAAAACTCAAAATTTCCTGTGTAGTAGCAGCTCCTTCAAGGTATTCTTGATTTTTCCTCCACTCAAAAACATCAAAACATAAAAAATAACCTATCCCTAACCTACTCCAGCAATCTACCTGACCTACATTGGTGGAGTAGTGTGGAAATGCCTTATAAGACTCTCAAAACTCAATGCACAGGATTTCAGACCGAGCCATAAGAAGAATGCTCAAACAAACATTAAATTTAATGGATTCCTTCCCAAATGGATGCAAAAAAATGGTGATTCCCCAACCTACTAGAAACAATCTAAATTTGAACCCTAAACTCTTGCACAGTCCATACAAGTTAAGAAACAACTGAAAAACACAAAAAATAAGCTAAAACAGGGAACTCTTTGTTATTTTAATTCTTCCAGAATATAATGATCTCTTTGCTCAACCTTTACAATGATTTTAAATAAGTTTCCAACCATCAAATACCTCTTCATCTTCCTTGAATGACCTATGACTCGTCCTCTTCCTTGATTTTCTTGTTTTGTCTCTTCACATTCTTTCTTTTTCTCTCTTTTACATATTTAGCATTTTGACAATATTACACTTTGTGCTTTTTCATGCCTTGATTACATTTAATTTTGGCATTACATGGACTTAAATACATTTTTGACAACTTAGCCTCTTGAAGGCATTACATGACCTAGGTGTTCCTGCACCACAAGCTATGGTCTCATGGTTTTTTTTCACATCAACGTGATTTGATTCACATTTTTTTCACATGAAAATCAGCTTGAACCAAATTTTGTATTATGGAGCTATATTAAGTTGCCACTTCGAAAACCAATGTAACAATCATACAAAATAATGTTTGATACTACAAGAAGGCATCAAAATGGCTAGTGTACTAAACAAATTCTTATGATTTACGAATAACGTTGATAACTCTACTCAGTTGGCTTCTTTTTTCAAAATCATACAAATTGAACCCTAGCATCAATAGAATTTGTATATCAAGCTACCACAATTCAAGTTACATCACGCCCATATCACCGAGACACAGCCTGAACAATAGGAGGAATGGCCTATTTCAACATACCACACTCAAACCCTTAAGGGATCGATCCGGTTGAACGTAGCTCAGAGCGATTCCACGTGTTTGGTGTGAAAGAGGACGATGCCTAGCGTAAAACATGCCTAATCGATGCATTGGAACAGTTGTTTGGTCACACGAGTTGCGAACAAAAATTGCACCACCTTGCAACTTTCCACCGCTTGCATTTGACACTTTTTCCATCAACTGAAAATTGGACACCACGGAAAACCACTTCGAGATAACAAAACCGAGAGGTTATTGTAGAGGGGCTCCAATGCAATCCCATAGGATTAGACAAGAAGTTTATAAGCATCACGGTGTCCGAGTAACCTCATGTTGAAGTTTGTAGCCATTTTTCCCTTTGGACCCTTAAGGGATCGATCTGGTTGAACGTAGCTCGAGCGATTCTACGTGTTTGGGTGCAAAAGAGGACCATTCCGAGCATAAAAATGCCTATTTGAATGCGTGGAACAGTCCATTTGGTTACACGAGTTGCAGAACAAAAATTGCACCACCTTGCAACTTTCCACTGCTTGCATTTGACACTTTTTCCATCAATTGAAAACTGGACACCACGGAAAACCACTCTGAGATAACAAAACCGAGAGAGGTTATTGTAGAGGGTCCCAACACAATCTCATAGGATCGACGAGAAGTTTATAAATATCACTTGTCCGAGTAACCTCATGCTCAAGTTTGCAGCCATTTTGCCCTTTGGACCCTTAAGGGATCGATCTGATTGAACGTAGCTAGGAGCGATTCCACGTGTTTGGGTGTGAAAGAGGACCATGAATAGCGTAAAAATGCCTATTTAGATGCGTTGGAACAGTCTGTTTGGTCACACGAGTTGCAGAACGAAAATTGCACCACTTTGCAACTTTCCACTACTTCCATTTGACACTTTTTCCATCAACTGAAAAATGGAGACTACGGGAAAAAAAACTCCGAGATAATGAAAACTAAGAGAGGTTATTGTAGAGGGGCCCAACGTGATCCCATAGGATCAGACGAGAAGTTTCTAAGCATCATGGTGTCCGAGTAACCTCATGCTGAAGTTTGGAGCCATTTTTTCCTTTGGACCCTTAAGGGATCAATCCAGTTGAACGTAGCTCAGAGCGATTCCGTGTGTTTGGGTGTGAAAGAGGACCATTCATAGTGTAAAAATTCCTATTCAAACACGTTGGAATAGTCCGTTTGGTCACACGAGTTGCAGAACGAAAGTTGCACCACTTTGCAACTTTCCACTGCTTCCATTTGACACTTTTTCCATCAACTAAAAACTGGACACTACAAAAAAACCACTGTGAGATAACAAAAACCGAGAGAGGTTATTGTAGAGGGGACCAATGCGATCCCATAGGATCAGATGAGAAGTTTCTAAGCATCACGGTGTTCGAGTAACCTCATGCTGAAGTTTGCAGCCATTTTGCCCTTTGGACCCTTAAGGGATCGATCTAGTTGAACGTAGCTTGAAGTGATTCCGCGTGTTTGGGTGTGAAAGAGGACCATTCCTAGTGTAAAAATTCCTATTCAGATGTGTTGGAATAGTCCGTTTGGTCAGATGAGTTAGAGAACGAAAGTTGCACGACATTGCAACTTTTCACAAGGCAAAAAGACACCTAACCTTCAAATCTTGCTTCCAAACTTTTACCAGACCTTGGTACACTTTATTCATCTTTATTTTGACATGAAAAAAGCTAAAACACCTTCTTACAACACTATTTAATCAGATTTCACAATTGCTTGCACTAGAAGACCAAATTTGCTTGTAAGTGCTAAAACACTAAATCGGGTGTAACATGCAAACCACAATGAATCTTTATAGGATAAATACATTTTAGGGTACCCATTTTGGCCATTAAATACATCTATCATTTTCAGATACACTTATTTTGGAACACATGCCTGCTGTCCCAACTTCTTTGCTTCTAAAGAGATAAAAACGTTAGAAAACAAAGCCTTTTGGTATTTTTTCAAAAATATGATTGCCAACAACATACAACGTTCACAAGGCCTTTTTGAAGGCATATCAACTGATGTAGAGCAAGGTGGAGGAATAAAAATTCAGACTTAAGAACCAAGAAACCAACTCAAGTTCATATATCTAATCCAGCTTCCATAAGGTCAGCACTATAGTCTTCAATTCACCACTGAACAACTAAAAGACCAATTCCTTAAAGAGAATTGTAAAAAAATCCATTGATCATCCAAATAACATTCATACTTCATCAAGAAGACAGATCCAAGCTTCCACCTAAGATTCATCTTTCAAAGCTTAAAGAAACATCAAGGTATCATGCTCAAGGGCTACAAGAACTAGCCCAATTTTACAAACAAACCCACCTTTAAACTTATTCTCATAACAAGATATCCTAGAAAATCACAAATTGTGCTTCAAAACCACAAATTTTCTGGTCAAATACTCCATACAAGTCTGCTAACCTGCTGCTCCAACAAACCCTCATTTTCCCTCCTAAAATCTAGGGTTTCTTAGGATCTTCACTCAAATAGCCACAATACACAAAACCAAAAAATAAAACATGTTTCCCTAGTTCTTCTCAGACCTTCCAACCCTTCCTAAACTCAATCCCAACACAAATCCATGAAAAGACAACTTGAAACCAACATTTTCACATAGAAACTTAACATTTTCTGCCTAGGCATCGTAAGAATTCAGACTTAAAGACTCCCCTTGCCAAGAAAATTCATTCCAAACCTAATATACATGCATGCAAGTCTTCCCACTAAGTCACATGGCTTTACAATAGGTGGGAAGACAAAAAATACGTTTTTTAATCACAAAATAGTGATAAATCTGTTACACAGGCTACTATAGAAAAATCAGTATTTCTCCCTCCAAAACGAATATTGGAAGCCCTAAATGGAAGAAAATGGAAGCTAATTCACAATACTACATGAAAACATGAATGAGAGAGATATCTAAGAATGTACGGGTCTTTACAGGTGAAGGAAACTCTGAAAATACAGTAAAATCAGGAAATACAATGAAAAATCAGAAATAAAGCATTGAAAACTTTGAATCAAACATTAACCAAACTTTCTATATTGAATAATTAGCCTTGAATGGAATTAAAATAGAAATTAAAATGTCTCTTGATCTTACCCAATGCATATGCTTTCCTTTTGAACTTCTGTCTTTTTGTCTTCCACTAAAATTGCTAATTTTGGCTTTTGGCAGTTTTTACAACTTTTGCATTTTGCAAAATTTCAATATTTCTTATGCAAATATTTAAAAAATCCTTCCTAAGACTCAAATTACATGAGAAATGGTCTGTGAAGCCCTTATTTAACACAAATAACCCTAAAACACTTAAATTACAAGGTTCACCACATGAATCCCCTTATTGATCAATTTCTTTACATCATGACTCAATTGACCTAATACATACAAAAATGGTATTGAATCCTTATTAAATGAAATAGAATGACCTCAAAATATCTAAGAACACCCTAAATGATCAAATGACCAAATAATAGAAACCACAAGGGTTCAAGTGTTGAAAAGATAGAGTTGGTGCTCTTGCTTTCAAAAGTATGATTGCCAACAACATACAACGTTCACAAGGCCTTTTTGAAGGCATATCAACCTCCTCAACCAACTACAACCACTTTTCAA
This sequence comes from Sequoia sempervirens, assembly GCA_007258455.2. Lineage (NCBI taxonomy): Eukaryota > Viridiplantae > Streptophyta > Pinopsida > Cupressales > Cupressaceae > Sequoia > Sequoia sempervirens. The sequence goes on along the minus strand of VDFB02105785.1, from coordinate 292,273,963 downwards.
CTTCTTTTACAAGTGTGACCCTTCAACTTCTAAGTATTTGCAAAATGACAACTTTTGGTTTGACAACATTACATTGTTATGTGCAACTTTTGACATATTGATGTAAATGACTCCATACCTAAACTAGTGACCTTATGATGGCCTCATTACATCATCTTGACCCTTACATTACAAATTTACATACATTTTCACATTTAGGCCATTCAAGGCTTCATTACACCAAATTGACAACATGCTAACATGACATTGCAACCTCATATCCTACCAACCCAGATTGACTTAAAACACTTCCTAATGGTCCTTGTGACCTTATTACAACATTCTTCATGGACTACAAATCAAAATTTACCACTTGACCACCTTGTGGTCTTGATTGTCCTTGGTGCTCCTGCACCATAAACACCCTACTATAACCCTACTCCATTGATCTACAAGCCTAATTCAGTGGAGTATGCTTTATTTCTTTACTTGACTCTCAAAACCTCAAATTGAAGGTTCCAATCTGAATTTCAGAAAATGTGCTCTAACAGTGGAAAAACTCAATGGATTTTCTTCTAGATGGACTCAAAAGAAACCTAATTCTCTGTATTATCTTAATTGACAAAGGAGTATTAGAGGTTTTGCAAATGTTTCATTAAAGAAACCCTCATGGTTGGTGTGTTTTCACCCTATAATCAAGTGTTTACTGATTTTGTGTATTGATGGGCGTTGCCCATCTTGAAACTTGTTTATTTGTGAGTTTCTACACATGGCCTAAGACTGTTTGCAGGTTTGGTGGATTAGTGAGTAGTTCTATGATGACTTGCTTTGATAAATTGACCTATTTAAGGGATTTTACCAGTAGATAGCATGCTAGTTCTACTCTGTTTTGTGAAATAAGTGTATAAAATTTTATAGTATGTTGAAAAGGATCAAAATAGGCCTAAGAATCTGTATTGGGATTGTGTAAATGCTTTATGACAGAAAAGGAATCACCCGATTAGATGGAATATTGGCCTACTAGAGATATTTGGCATTGTTTGCCAAAAACATAGAATATGTAGAAACAACGAAAGGAATGTTGTTAAGTGCTTGGGAGTAGTCTCATTTGTGAAACCACAGTTGTGTCTATGCTTGGTAATGTTTTGAAGGTAGATTGTGAAATATTTGATGATTTGGGCATATGTTTCCAATATATGGCAATGGTGTCTTGAATGCAAAGTAGTCAGAGTGTGTCTATACTGATATATTGGAATATTACAATCAAAACATGATGAAATTGGTATCTTAAAGGTTTGGTGATAGTGTTAAACTAATGTTGCTTGTTGTTGTTACAAATGGTGTTTAAGTGAAGATAGGATGATGGATGTGTTGATTTGAGCAAAGATATCTTAAATGGCTGGGATGATGTTTGATTGTAGGTCTAAGGAATAGAGGTGTTTGATTGTTTTTTCCTTGAAGGGGTAAGTTGAGTTGATGAGTGATTGTTGTATTGTTTATGACAAGAACAAAGTTGAAAATTGATTCTGAAAATGGTTTGCTATATGGAGATGGTGAATTGGCTACTGATAGCCTTATAACTTGAAATGAAATAAATGGATTTTTGTTGAATGAAAAGTAGTTTTGGATGAATTTGAAAAAAGTTTTTATAAATTGATCTTTTACTCTTTATTGATTTGGGAAGGAAGTTCCCTAAAGAAATGATGTTGTTGAGTGGCTTGGCAATCTGATATTGTACACAAACAAACAATTTGATCAACATGGAATAAGCAAAACAACAAAAATGAAAGCAAGCCATAATAAAATGAAAGAAAATGTACAAAGATTTCACATACCTAAAAAAGAAAAGTTTCAAATAGAGGAGTTCTACCCAATTATGCAGCCTTTGCTTCTTCCTTCCTCAAACTCCTCAAAAATTTGACTTCTTCAAAAGCTTGTTCCCCTCCAAATTTCAATTGTATATCAATTATCACTGCAATTCAAACTTGAATTGATATTATATGCCTTTCAACGTGAAAACTCTACTATTTCATGCAAAGGTGATGGAAAGATCATGAAAAAGGTGGTGGAATCTCAAAATCATGCATGCACACTTCACTCAATCACCAAAAAGCTACTTTTTGTTAGAGCAAGCGCAAAACCAAGAGAATATGCAGAATGTGGGCCGACATCACAGGTATATTGTGATTTTTTACCGTTTTTAGTGCAAAACAATGCGCTTGCGTTATAACGTGAGTGCGTTATTTAATCCTAAATGGACATATCTCTACTAGTTAATAATGTGCTCGTATTATGATAAATTTGGTTTTTTTAAGCTTTAGATGGTACATTTATAGGGTAGAGGATTAAGGGTACCAGGGAGAGAGCTAGAGGGAG
>VDFB02105785.1:291428610-291533201 GCA_007258455.2 Sequoia sempervirens | reverse complement strand
TCCATGCAAGAATCTGTCTTTTATGTTTTTTAACAATCACTGAATCATATGCTGTCTTCAAAGCTGCAGTGATAATCTTGTGCATTGGTTTCACCTCTACTATACATTGCTAAAATCCCTGAATCCCTTGGCATAGATCATGGGCGTTATACCTTAATTGATACATCTCCGAAAGCACAAATCTTCCATTGATGATGAACTCCTCTATCCAATCTTGCATATGCTTCCCATATACAACCGTCTGAACTGATGTTGATCAGCAGGTGTCTCTAGAATTTGTGGAAGTAACTGAGTAGCCTGTGAAGTGCTGTGAAGAAGATTAGAAATATATTGCTGGAGTTGCCGATTTTCAGCCTTGAGGGTTGTCTTATCTTCTCCATGTTTAAGTCTCTTTCCTTTAGATTTCCTGTTGCAACTTCGAAAAAATTTACATCGGTGTGTCGAGTGCTCTTGCCGAGATTGGCTTTGACAACTGTGAAATCATCAACCTCCATCTCATCAACATTCTTATCTTTTGGAGGCGTAGCAATCTCAATGATAATTTCACCTTCTGGATTCTTCTCCATTTGAACTTGTTTCTTTGGTCTCTTTACAGGTACATCTTGGTAAATGTTGTCGAGCTCTGCAAAGTTCAGCTGATATGAAGGCCTCCTCTTCCTTCCCAGGAGGTTCTCAAGCCAAGACGAGGTGTCTTTACTAACTTCTCTAGGAGGTTCAGCTTTAGCTTCATTAACTTCTTCATCTTCTAAATCAATATGGATCAAAAAAGACCTTGGCGATGATGGAGCATCTGGAGACGTGGGCACAACTTCTGGTTGTGGCGCTGGCTCTTCTGGTGGAACTTCAGATACCACAGTTAGCTGCTCCTGCTGAACTACATTGGAGAAATCCAATCTTCTTCTTACACTCTTTTGCCATTCTACCAATCTTCAAACTTTTTGGAGGGTGACTCATGGCCTTCATTCTTGGTTGTGGTTAGGAAGAAGGTAGGGATGATTGTACTATCGGCAGCTCCGCGACTGGAATAGCTTCTTTTTCGTGACTTCTTGAGGTTTAGGAATATCTTGCTGTTTTTAATGACGCGGTTCATTTTTTCTTCAATTGAAGTGCTTTCTTTGAGGGACCAATTGACTTGTGGAAGTGGCTGTTGCTCAATTTGATTACTGGCCTACATAGAAAGAAGTACTTCTCCATCATCATCGGACTATCCTTCTATATCCTCTGACAAGAAATCAGCTATGTGCTGGAGTGTGAATCTGCTATTACCACGCTTCCGTATTTCAAATTTGTCCTCGCAATTAGCCCAAAAATCTTCAGCTGCGGGCACATGCGCTTGACTTTGGCCAAGATAGGATGCAAAAAGGCCATGAGGATCATATGATTGCCTCTCGTTGAACAATTTGTTGCTAAACTTAGATATTTCATCGTCCATTACCTTGGCATCCGCCGACGATCTACATTTGTAGATACCCATCTCAACTGGAAAACTAAAAGCAACCTTCTTTCGATTTCGCAAGAACTTGTGAACTTCATACACCTACCTCAGAAACTCCATGAAAACCACCTCATCTGTGGGATATCTTGGCAACATGATTGGAGAAGCTGTACACTCTGATGTAGGTGAAGGTAGGAAACTGGATGAACCAATCAGCCCACTCTGCCATTGCTGCCCTGACAACTGATGAAATCCGTACATGCAACTCGTTGTCTAAGTCTCTCATCGTATGTATTAAGAATGCATCATTGACCTGCCTGTAATGGTGTGTTGACTTTGAAAACTCCAGCTGTGGGTAATGATGATATACATGTTGAACATCCAAAGTTTCGTTGACATTCAATCCTCTGAATTTGCCTTGAAAGGCCACTAGGTAGACCAGATATGAAATCATGTGAAACTCATGGATTTTGAAATCTTTGATCATCTTGTGATGGAGACTATCGCTGATCAAAGTTGACCAGTCATAGAGCTCTGTTTTGTTCATGATATGAGAGATGATATAGAACACCCAAGGCTGGAATTTAGTGGCTTCTGCTTGACCAGTGACTCGGTTGAGTAGGGTATTCATTATTGCAATCTCCTCCTTGAATTCTCTATGCCCGATGTTCTTTGGCAAAATGTTGTGTTTCTCATTCAACCATCTTTGTGCAACCTTCTTTCGGTATTTGTCCTTATGCATGTGCCACACCTTTTCACATTCTTCAATGGAGATAACCAAATTTTTTGACCAAGGTGGTATTGAAAAACACTTTTCAACAATGTCGGGCTTGAGGCTGTAAACAACTCTTCCATCTGCTGCTTGAATTTCTCGTGTTGCTAGGTTGTAATGCTTGATACAAGCAATTACAAACTCTAGACTTTGCACTGAGACGGGAATTGATGCTGCTGCAAGTAATCCAGAATGACCAAGGTGTCTGATTGCAACGTTGCCTGCGTCTTCCAAAGCACACAAATTTAACACTGGTTTTATATGATGCAAATTAGTTTCAAATGTTTTGATGAAATCATGATACAACATTGACTTGGTTCTAAATTCGATGGGAGAGTACTCCATGCTGAAAAGCTTGAATTTTTACAGTAAACTCGATTATGCTTAGACAAGTTTTGCACAAAAGCTAAAAATAGCTTGCTAGTTTTTCTTCTTCAAAGGGCAGATTTTTTCAAAAATAATCTGAGATATGGGTTTTATGTAGAATCTCGTTGCAAAGAGACCCAAATCGTCTGTTTTTGAAAATTGTTGATGGCTGGTTGAAAAAGTAGAAACCCTAAAATTTTAGGATTTTCCCGAAAAAAGTTGAGAGTTGGGTTTTGTGCAAAATCACATTTTGGATGAACCCAGTTGATTAGATTTTGAAAATACTGAGGATTTCTTAGACATGCGTGAAAAAAGTAGGTTCTTGAAAGTTGAAATTTTTTCCAAGTTGTAGAGAAACAAAAACCAAGCTGACCCAGATTGTTGAAAATTGAAAAAGATGATCCCCTTCTTCTGAAAATTGATGCCCTAGAAATTTGTAGCATGAAAAAGCGAGCCTCTATGTGAGCTGATCTGGAAAATATGAAGAACTTCGAAAAAGCACCACGTTTTGGCCTTCAAATCTTGATGAGAAGAAAAAGATACTTTTCTTCCTCTGGATGCCAACCTGCAAAAAGTGAATAATGAATGCCAAAGCCTTCTTAAATAGTTTTTGAGGGCAAATAAAACGCTTTATTCTCCAACTTTAAATCTTTGAAGCCAATCTTGAGTAGGTTTGTTGAATGTGGACGTTGTTTGAGAGTTGAATGATGAAATTTTGGGAATTTCTCTAAGGCAAAATTCCTTGGGCGCCCTTGTTGACTTGGAGCGCTTTTCCTTAGCAGACTTAGCCATTTTTCTGAGATTTCATCTTTTTGCTTGATTTTTGTCTTCAGTGTGATCCTCAATTTCGAGTGCTCAGTGAATCTTGTGAATTGGCGGATGATCTCGTTGCGAAGCTTGACTGAATTTGAGTAAATTGTTTTGGAGGCAACAACTCGTAAAAACTGAATCTGAGGCCTTAAAATTCTGGGTGCCCTGGCTACCTGGGGCACCCATGATCACCAAAGTTAACCATTTTTGACATTCTTCAATTTGTTGATGATTTCTAATCTTTTGATGAATTCTCAATTCCGATAGTTTTGGAGCTCCGATGAACTGGATGCTGGATTCGTTGGATAGCTTGAGGAATTCTGAGGGGGGTCTTCTGGAAGTGATTTGCTCGGAAAAGCAGTTTTAGGGGGTCAAAAGCTTGGGTGCCCCTAGCTAGTTGGGACGCCCAACTCCTCTAGAGTTAGAATTTTTTTGAGATTTTTTATCTTTCTTTTGACGTTTCTCTACCCGTTTGATTTGCAATATTTGATGACTTGCAAATTTGATGAGTTCACCGTTGATTTCATTGAAGAGCCTGCTGGAATCTGAAGGAATGTTATGAAGACTGCAAACCCTAATTTCAACTATTTGAGTACCCAAAAGTTTGGGCACCCCTGGCTAGCTGGGCGCCCATGATCACCAGACTTAACCATTTTTTCGTGGATTTCATCCTTCAAATTTGTTCCTCATGTTACGTCCTCCGTTTGATTTGAATTTTTTGGCAATTGACAAGTCTGATGATTTGGTTGGGATATCCATTGGAAAGCTTGCAAAATTCTGAAGAGAACGAGCATATTTGCAAACCCTAATCTCTGCATCTAGTGGCTCAAAACCCTAGGCGCCCCTGGCTAGCTGGGGCGCCCAAAGTTCCCAAACTTAGAATTATTTTTGATGACTTCCCAATTTCCAGTTTGCTCTTTGCTGAAGACTTCTTCGTTCGATCTGAGATTTTGGTTGATTGATTAATCTGATATTCTTGTTGCTGGATTCAATGCAGAGGCAGAGGAATTCTGAGCAAGATGCCTTAGGAGCACAGACCCTATCAACAACATTTGATAGCTTGAAATGATGGCCAGGGGCGCCTTTACTCTCCAGAGATAGTTTTTATTTTGCATTTTTCAACTTTCCACTTTCTCCTTCACTTTCCGCTTCGTGTTCAGCAGTCAAAGATTGAAAAAATGACTAAGGCAAAGAATCCTAGGTGCCTTGATTGGGTAGGGGCGCCTGGACTCTCCAGACTTAGTCAAAATTTTGCAATTTTCATGAATTCACATCATCCCTCCTTCATTCTCCATTTTGTGTGCATGTTCATCATTTCTCATCTTTTGTGCAGTGTTTGGGACTTTGAATTTGATACCTAGCAGTTTGACCAACCTCCATTGATGGCCTCGAAGCTCCAGTTTAGCTTCGGAAAAAGCAAAATAGACCCACTAGGGAAAAACTGATCTTTTGACGATTCTGAATGAACAAGCCTGATGAGGAAGTATTTTAAGCCAATCAAAGTTAGTTTGGACCCTGGAAGCCAAAATTTCTATTTTTAGAAATTTTCTATTTCTAGAAAATTTTGGTAGCATCCATTTGAGAAGAAACCTAAGTTACCGATTCGTCCCTAGCAGAGCCTGGATACGATATGGTACGATATAGATTGGTGATTCGGATACGATACAATACAAATTCGTCCAGTATTCGTTTTTCAGACTGCAGATACATCCAGGGTACGGTTTTGAGGCTTTTAGACCATGATTTAATTATTTTTTTCAAGCACCGTTAGAAGCATACCTTTTAGTGTATCAATTACACAAATATATTAAAATAACAAGAGAAAAACCCAAATAAGTGGTTTTGGTGGATGGATTGAAACCTATATATGGGATAGCAAATTAATCTTGTAAATATGAATGCCTTTCTTTCTGTCTTTCTAATATCTGCTTTGTAGATTGCTAAAACATGAAAATGGTCTTTGTTTTGTTTGTAATACTATTGAGTATTTGTTTGTTCTTTCAAGCTAGCGCAACCTACAATGGACTCGGCCAGAGGCCTCCAATGGGGTATATTTCTTTGCTGTCTGTACTTGGGAAAAGAAATCATGTGAATGCAGAAACTGATGTTTTCTTTATTTAATTAATTGAGAGGGAAACCTAACATAAGCTATTAAATTATTGATCTGAAATGTGCTCAGTCTCTTATAAGCATCCAATGGACTGATCTTTTCTGTATAGATGATGGCAAATCCTTGGAAGTGCCATCCACCCTGCATATCAGCATATCTAATGATGCTGATGATGCTGCTTTTTTTGATGACCCATATGATTCAGATTGATCAATGATCAATAATTATTAATGGCTGATTGTAAACACTTGACATTTTTATGTTTGAAGTTTGAAGTTTAATTTATAATTCTAGAATCTATATCATGACTTTTGACTCTGAGTATTTTTGCTATGTTATTTGACTATTAATATGGTGGTGTATTCTGAACTTAATTACTGCTGCAAATATGTATATATTTCTGATTTTGATATGTTATTGTATTAACGTATCCAAAAACATACCCAACCCCCAAAGTTTTTTTGACCAAATCCCCTATTGGATTCTCGTATTCGTACCCAATACCTTGGGCTAGATTTTCACTATAAGCTCAGTTGGGAAACTTGTAGAGCAAAAAGGATCCAAGGAGGCTGGAAAGCACTTTACTCTCTACAAAACAGATGTAGAAATGCTGAGCTATGGGATTGGAAAACCAAGAGAACGTTGTTTGGCTTACTTGTGACCCCGGTGGTTCTATATGGGTGCGAAATTTGGGGCAGCAGCATGTCAGATCAGAAATGGAGGCAAGTGGAAAGAATTCAAAAGCATCTAATTGTTAGCAGCCTTAAGCTCAAAACCACGATACCTTATGAGATTTTACTAGCGGAGTCGGGCACCTTTCCCTTGGAGGCTTTCGCGATGATTCGGTTACTAAGTTACCTTCAAAAGGTTCAAAACATGGACGACCATCGGTGGCCTAAGCTAATCGTAAAAGAAAAGTTGGATAGAAGAAGGAATACATGGATGAAACAAAACAAAAAATGGATGGAAAAGTGGGGTGTGAATATGCAAGATTGTCCAAGTACAAATGAAGAAATAAAAAAATATGTGAAACAAAAATTCAAAAAAGCTTTATGGACAAAACAATCAGGGCGAAAAAAAGACTATTATATCAAAGAATTCAATCCTAAGGGGGACCATGATGAAAAGGCATATATAGGAGCAAATATTAAATGGAGAGCAAAGATGTTGATAGCTCAACTCCGAACTAGCTCACATCGTCTTAGATGTGAGACGGGCAGATGGATGGTTCCTAAAGAAGAGTGGGAAGAAAGAATATGTCGTTTTTGCGACATGGGATTAGTGGAGACAGAGTGGCACTTTGTTATGGAGTGCTCAGCATACAAAGATATTCGGGTCACTTATGGGGACATCTTACAAGTGGACAACTTAAATACCTTGTTTGAGGAGGAAAGGTTGGTCAAATCTGCAAATTACATCATCAAAATTCACTGTCGTAGAGCTAATCTCGAGCGAAGATCTCAGGCTGTTTAGGGTCTTCTCTTTTCGGTGGTGGTCTTGTGCTGTTCCTGGGTCCCATAGGCTGCTGTGGCCTCGTGGACGTTATTAAAATATTTCATTTCATTTCATTTCAATCCAAAAACAAATCGGTAACTTAGGAAGAAACCTAGAAAAACTCAGAAAAAGTCTATTTTTAGAAAATTTCCCTAAAATTTAGGGCCGAAAAACTGAGATCTGGGTTTTGTAGACAAGGTCACTCTGAGCAGACCCAAATCCTTAGATTCTGAAAATTTTGAGTTTTTGACCCTCATGCATGACATGCAAAATCCATTTTTCGAACTTTTTGACAGTTTTTACACAAGATTTTGACCATTTCTTCAAAATGCTTAAGTGTAGCAAAATTTTTAATTTGGGGTACAACACTATCAATAAGATTGAGTTGATATAAGAAATTCCAATAATCTATTGTCTGATCATTGTTGCGATTAATATACAGTTTGCTGTTGAGTTGATATTTGTCTCAGAAATCCTAGAGAATACATAAAAATCAGAATATTAGACTAATTTGAGACATTGCAGAGGGTGTTATTATTGAAATCTTCAAAAGAAGTCCAATCTGAGCCGGCAGCCCCACACTGAAATATGCAAGTTGTACTCGACAACCATTCTTTGCTCTTTCAAGACATTCTTAAGGGCCTTTTTCCAGTTTTGGACAATGTTCATGTTATTTGATTGATGCCAAGGACATTGCTCAACGAGTGAGATTCAATTCATGGTCCATGAGTGCTTGATGGAGTAGTCAGTCAACATAGCCAAAGTTCTATCAATACTTTTGCTCTTGGAATGGTATGGTTTGGTAAAAGGATTACACTTGAGAAATTTGCTTGGATTATAGGGAGATGAAGATACTCTCCTTGAAAGATAAGTTTTCTGTAATTGTTGTTGATGATTCCTTGATGAATTGTGTGGAGTAGTATTTTTTAATAAGATAAGTTTGAGTTCAAACTCTAGCTAAATTATTAGTAAGTGGATAAAACCAAAATTGAACTTTCATACTCATGAAGGATGTTATGAATTTTTAGGCATAACCCAACAACACAGCAAATCATATCCATCAGTTATAAGATGACCAAAGTACGCCTCATAAGTGCTCATGGATGGTACTTATGACACAAAGATCAATCTTTGTGTTAAAATTCATTGATGAAGTGCCAAACTAAGGACAGATACCATTTAATAAGCGATCAATTTAGCACGAAGCTTGAATTTACTAATTATTCCCTAACTTGCAGAATCTTTAAGAGAAGATTGAAGATTATGTTGACAATGAAATTATGTGACATAAATGAATCCTCCCCGCACATAGGGTTTTACATAGGGTTGGACATAGGGTTGAATGCAAGATTGAACAATGAAAAATTGCGCCTATAATAAAACTCACTAATTTCAAAATGGAAAAAAGGCATCCATAGCCATTGTCACTACTAAGTACAAGCAATCCTTTGTGCTTCGTAACCCTATTGAGATATTGCATTCTTCTTTGGACAGATCTGCTGGTGCTCTTTGTTGCTTTTTTTTTGTGAATGGAGCATGGTCTTCTATTGCATGTCTTGGTGTCATTCCCCCATCTGCTCTTGCTTTCTTCTGCATTGAATCTTAAATGCTTTGGATCATTTTTGTGGTGGGCAATGTGCCTTCCTTGTCTACTCATGTTTGATGGAGCAGTTTCATTTGGGTGACATGGTTCTAACTAGGAATGAGGTTTTTTCGATGATGACTCTATTTGGTTGGAAGCTATCTTTGGGGTTAGTCTCTTCATCTTGTGCTTGGGCCAAGGGCTTGTTTAAACGCTTCTATTTTGGAAATTGTCATTTCAAATCACAAATCTCTTTATAGCTCTAAGGGTTTGTTTATGGTTAAGCATTCTAAGAAGATTGCCTTGTTTGAATTGGGGCTTGATGTTGTGGAAGAAGAAGAATACAATGTGGATATGGGTTTGATTTACAAGTTTCAAAATATTTGGCCTAGCTTGCTTGATGTCCATGCTTGGATTTCTAAGGCTTGGAAGTCCTACCTCTTGGATGTTGTAGTTATCTACTCATGCTTTGCACTTTTTTATAATTATTTGTTTGTGATGGTGGGTCAAGAGTTCATTCTTGAGGTAGGGCCCTAGTTTTGGGGGTAGGCATCTCTCTTTGTGAAGCTAGGGTACCAAGGATTTGACCCATTGACTGATTACTCCTTGGTGATGCTAGTTTGGGTTGGATTTCCATCCCACCTTTGTTTGTGTGCATGTTGAAATGATTTTTTTTGAAGGCTTCCCTAGTAGAGATTTGCCTCAGAGTGGAAAAATTGTATTTGGAAGTAGAAGTTGGACCATGAGAAGGTGGATTTAAGATGCCACAATTGTTTTAATGTTGGTCGTTTGTTTGTTCATTGTAAAGGACTTAAGCATAAGATTCCTTATCAAGCTCATGGTGGAAGATTGCTAAGCCTCGCCATCAAATAGTTTAGGGTGAGGCCTGTCTTGTGTCTCGTGTCCTCATCTTCCCAAGAGGAGTCTTCTGTGACTCTCTCCTCCTTTTGCAAGTTTGCCTTCTATGGCTGTTGAGCTTGCTACCCTTCCTTTCACTTGTGTGCCTTCCTTAGTTGTTGGGCCTACATCCCCCTTGCTTGCTTCTTAGGTTGAAGAATGGCTCAAGAATATTTACATTTGGGTTCCCCATTGTGTATTCTTGATTGTTCTTCAAGGAAGTCTAGTTTTACAATTTTGGACTTTGTGGTGGTTCCCTAGGTTTAGGGTGTTTGGATGATTTTTTCTTATAGGAATCTTTTTCTAGACATTGCTTCTTCATAGATGGTTTTGAAATCTCATAAGAAAAAATTGCTGGCTAGTTTTTATTTGTATATTTGGGGCAGCTTGTGCTATATTATCGTATTCTCTTTAAAACCATTGTCTTTTTTTTTCTTCCATGGGTGAGGGCCCCAATAGAATTATCAAATTTCACCATTTTCATCATTTTGAACAATGAAAAATTTACTATTAGCTATTACAGTTGCGCATAGGACTTCTTAATAAGGTTTCCAAAAGCAATTGAACGTTGCATGACTAGCCTTTGACTTAAAAAAATTCACTTTTCTATTTTTAACCTATTTTCTCCCAACTACTGCCTTTTCTGTTGTGGTGGAGGATATTGCATGACCTTTTCCACTGTTTTCTCTAATCACCTCCTTGATTACAACTTAAATTATTGCATGTCTCTATCCACAAATAAAATATTTTTGGATACTATTAATTTGGAAAAAAAATAAAAATCTAATTATGCAAAGACAAAAAACTTAAATCAAACTCTTTGGTGACACCAAGTGCACAATAATACACTTTTAGAAATGCTTAACCAATGTAATGTGACAATAAGATCCCTAAGGCAATTGCTGATAGGTGAAGATCAACTACTGAAGTGAAATTCTAGTGAAGTGCCTTATCCATTGGGCAATGGTGTTAATGAACTCTGTATTTTATGAAGTCTAACGACTCTAACCACTACAGGATTGAATGGAGTACCACAATTGACTTCACATGTGCTTTTGACATGGAGCTCTATGAAAATGACCTGACTATGAATGAAATTACGATTATGTTTGGAAAGCATGTGCATGGTGAAACCATGTATCCAAATGTCTCTAGGTGCCCAAGTTTAATAATGTAGACCACCAAACTATAAATGACCTTTCATTGTCTTGAAATAGAATGACTGGAGGTGTTACTCCCATTTGCACAATTTGGGGCTAACACATATAAATGCAGTTTAGTCTTCTAATAGTTTCCACTTTCTTTTAATTTCTTCTCATGTTTGGTCAGCTGATTATCACCTTATGGGTTGTGCTAACCTAGTTGGTGCTTTAGAAGTTGCTCTAACCCAGTTATGGGCATATCATTAGGAAGCAGAACTTAAATTTAGTACATTGTTCCCAAATTATCATTGAGACATTATATTGTGATGTTGCCCCCTTGAAGTGATGGGTATTTGAATATTTGTTTATTAGTTTTTGAAATTCCATCTTCAATAATCATTGTACATTCTTTTGCGATATTTCTATCTGTTTGTTGCAGTTCATTACATAAATCAATTTTTAGGTTGGAAAGTTTGGTGTATGCCACTCGCTACAGGATAATTCTTACAGATACAGGCTTGAATGTGAGGTCATATCTTGTAATGATATGGAGATTTGCACAGAATGATTGTAACAAGATTGTGATATGAATAGTTAATAATTGTGTTAAGTGAAAAGGTAAATAGTAAATACCTCTTTAATTAATTGTAAATAAGATCTTATTAAGCCTATAAGGATTCTTCATGCATTGCTTCATCCTGGGAGTATGACAGAAAGCTTCTGGTGATGGCATGATGTCATATCAGTGCAACGACATGTCAAAGTAAACTATTATATTTTGCTTCTTATAGGGTTTGGTGTATCACTCAGATTTTCTTTTGTACGTTATGATAAGTTCAGCTTTTATTTTTTTGTCATTCCTGGTTATCTTACTATAAAAAAGCTGATTAGTTCTGAGAAATTACTTTTGATCTTTGTTGTTTGTGGTTAACATATGCACCTCTGCAACTTTTTTGGCCTTATGCTTATGGAAGATAATCTAGTTTATAGTTTGTGTATCAAAAGGTTTTGAATGTGAATGCCGATTTTAGTAGAAGGTGTCTCTTTTACAGTAACTATATTCCCAGATGCATTTATTTGAAAGGAGAAAAACAAACTAACATGCAACTAATTTTTTATCTACTTTATTTTTTGGTATTTTTGATTCTTCTTCTTGTCCATTGCTCTTTTTCTCATTATATTCTTTTTTAGGTTTAGACATGTTATATTCCTTGCACCCAGCTTCAGTAGCTCCTAATGTGTAATTACTAGGCTATATTTAAGACGGTTCATATTCACATGATGGCTTTGCTGTTGATTTCAGTATTCTATAGGTACATATTCATATGTCCTTCAAATTCTGCATTGCTAACCTTATATCCAGACATGTGACCATTTCATTACTTATATAAGGAACTTATTTTATTGGAAATTCTATTTTAATTTATTGATACATGCAATGATATATTTATTGGATTGCGACAACACTTATCCAATTTGCAGTAAGAAGGTTATATTGGCTGTCTTTCAGGAATTGTATTGTTCCCAGAAGCTACTCTTCCATTGAGAGTGATACAGCCAAGGTTTAAAGCAGCTGTAGAACGGGCTATGGAGCAGGAAGAAGCCCGATACACTATAGGTGTGGTATGGATATTAATCTTCTTGCCACACACACTTCTATTTTTCTCTCCTTTTCTTTTGCTTATTGATTTTAAGTCCCAGATATTTTCTGAACTAAAATGAACGTTAGTTGCAATTGTGTTAAATTCTTTGTTTGATAAGTTAACCAAAGTTTCGTTAAAATTTTGCTGTAGATTCATGTTCGATCTCTGCCTCAAGATGAAGGCCTTCGGTATGCTTTAGTTGGGACTACTGCTGAGGTAAATATAACAATTTTAGTGTCTGGACATGTATTTTTATTTGCTTTATCAAATGCTGCATTAACTGGTGAGAGTGATTCACAATCCTGTAGGGGTGGGGTTCTTGTTTACTGGCAAGATTGTGATTTTTTTAAATAATTGAACTTTGGATAAACACCAGATATTAAAATATTTTATAGTACAATATGAAGCCTGCATGACTAGGAAAGATGAGAACACAAACATCTTCTATAGCATATCTGTAGTATAACAGAGATATTTCAAAATTCAATACAGTCCTGGGAAAGCATCTTACAATACTAAAAAGGGAATTTTACCTGAAGTTCACCTGAAGTTCACTATCATTTACATGTAAATGACAGCTGGGTGAAACACTTTGCTAAGCTGTATCACTATTGAACACATTGACATTGACACGATCATACTTTAAATGACTATATGAAATCACTTTTATTTATACTACTGGATACTTTCCTCCTCTCCCAGATATGTTTTCACCTGCAGATCTGAGGCATTGAGGTAGTGTACTGCCTTGACACAGCCCAGGTTCAGATCATATCTGTATCTGGGTGAGGCTGATAAGTGAGGAAATACATCAAGCCCAGCCAATATGAAATCTCAGTCTTAAAAAAATTTAGAACATAGAAAAAAGAAAAAAAAAATTCAGAACATAGAAGAAAAAAAGAACGCAAGTTTAAAAGAAAAAGATTTCAATTTTCCTCTTTTTTTTCCCCGTATACAACAAATATTTGACCTTTTATTTGGAGAGTTTTAGCTACTTTGTTGGAAGGGTTGTTTTTGAGCTTTTTAATGATAATTCTTTGCTGTGAAAATCCTTTTTTGAAGTTATAAAATTATTAATATATTTGTGCTTCTATGTCTTCGTTCTCATTCCACTGTAATAGGAATTATCTGCTTTTCACTTATTAAACTAGAGATTATATGTGGTGGACCCAGCATTTAATGAAAATAATGTGACATATTATATTTGGTTTGGCTTGCATGTTGTGAGATATTTTGGAATGTCTTTCTGTAAGTATTGTTGTACACAGCACATCAAGGATATCTTCTTGAGTATAGAGAATATCTGATTACATTTGTATCCTTCTTACATTTCTCTTTTTCTTTTCAAATGTTCTTGCCATATTGACTATTTTGGTCTGTTAAAAATGAAGACTGCCCTAGCAGCCTAAACTTATACTCATGTTTAATCTGAACATTTCAGTAAAATTAGTTGGACAATTGGAGTAGTGAAAACAGTGACAAAATTGAAGAAATATTTCTATTAGCCATATTATGATAGATGTTGCAATGTACGTCAGATCTTGTGTTGCTTGTACCAGAGCTGCACATAACAATAGTAAGAAATGTACAGAATACAAACCAAACCTTTAAAATCAGTCTGAATTCAAAGGACTGTCTTTTGGGGCTCTCCACTGAAAAAATGGCTGTGATTGTGTTTAGCTTTTCATACTATTGAATGGATTCTCTAAGATGGAGATTTTGGTGCCTTGCTAGAAATCAGTCAGCATTAAACACAAGAAATCTTTAAGTTTTCATCCCCAAACTGATGGACAAACAGAAATGGTAATTTTAATAACTTTGTATTTGAGTATGGACAACTCAAAATGTTAGTTATTCACAATGAAAGTTTGGTTTTTATTCATTACGGCTACAACTGAGCTCTCCACAGTTCCACAAGACAACTTTCAAGGTTTCTCTATGGTTCTCAGCCTTTAGAGCTTATTAATGTAGCTTATCTAGTGCCACCATGAAGATAATGATCGTTGGATAGAACTGCTAAATTCATTGAGTGAATTCAAAATATGCAAATAGTTCATGATGTCTTCTAGAGGATTGACACTAAGTAGCATCAGGAACAGCATCATACATCATGGCTGTATTGGGTTGGTGTAGTTTGGCTTCATCTGCTGGAGGAGAGACTCATAGACCCTGATAGAAAGATAAGTTTTACCGAGCAGGTGGGGGTAGCGCCTTTGAGCCAAATTTCCCATCCCACCATGGTCTACTCCCAATTTTTAATATGGAGCTTCTATGCCTGCATTTTCTACTATGCCTGCATTTTCTGCTTTTATTGGATGCTCCAGTTGAACTGGAATAACTCTTGCTGGAGGAGTTGAGTCCTAACTGTAATGTATGTGCAGAGGTGGAGAAATCATAAAATGCTGTAGAGAGTTACTTGTCTACTCACAAGGCAAACCAGGCAGGCAAATCACTCACCAAAAACTTGTCTGTTGCCAGCAAGTTGTAGTTGAGTTGTTGTCAAGTAACTCACTTTGAAACTCTCCAAACTTGGCAAGTCTGAGTCAAGAACTCGGCTAACAATGCCTAATGACAGTCAGTGGCTGGGAAATCTCAAAATGTGGCATCATGGACGTGGGCGTGTAGTAGGTGTTTCTCCCCAATGACTGTACGGATTGCTTCTTCTACCACCTTGTAGTGTATTGTGAAGACCCTCCGAAGCTGATCTTCCCCACTTCTTCGTGCACAATCACAAACACGGCTTGGAAAGTGCAACCTTTTGTCATTGTTGGGCTATTTTTGTGCTTATTAAGCCTTTTATAGAGTCTTTGGTCTTAATTGTCAGTAGGGTATGATAGACAATCCGAGGAGCCTTGCACTCATTATCTTTGATGCGTGGTTCACATGTCCATCGTATCCTTGGGTAGAGCCATATCATAGTGGAGGATTTTGTGCAGACCCTCCCACGTTTGAGTATCGTCAGAGACTTTCTCGCATTCATCTTGCTCAACATCATGATTGGACAAGAAGTCTGCTGCCCTGTTTACTTCCCGGTAGATGTGCCTCAAAGAGTATTCATCCAATTGGTTGAGGTACAAGTGTATCTGTTCAATCCATTTCGAGATTTTCCAGCTTGTGGCGATTTGAGTACTTATAGCATGGATAACTGTCATGGAGTCCCCTTTGATGTCAATTGGATTGAGCTGTTTTTTGACACATATTTTAAGCCCAACTAGCAGTTTAGGAAATTATATGTCATTGTTTGTTCCATTGAGTAACTTGACTGACCTAGCCCAACATAGATCCTCATGCTCATTCTTGATGATGAAGCCTGCACTGGAGGCACTGAGATTTCCTCATGCGGCCCCTTCGAAGTTCGGTTTGAGTCTACACCAGGGGGGAGTTGTCCATTTGGCATTGGCACATTGATTCTGGATGGTTAGGTTGGTGTGGGGATGAGAGGGAATTTTCAGTGAAGTCCAAGTTTGACTTATCTTGTCATCCCATGTTGAAAACATCTACTTTCTCTTTGTTTGGGTTTTGACATTTAGGAGCTTGCAGATCCCCACCTCTATTTTTTTGACTACTGTCTCCACTGGGGCAGCCACTTCTTTGAAAATCCTGGCATTACGCTCACGCCAAAATTGCCATATAGTCATGACAGAGGATGCCACCCAGAGTCCAGCCCAAAGAGATCCCTATACAACGTCGGCCAACATAGAAAGAGATTGACAATTTTTGCATGACGAGGACCAGTCCAGCCTAGTTTCTGGAGCAACCATTGCCAGCATTTTGTTGCATAGGGGCATAACAGTAATAGGTGATTGACAGTTTCCTTGTTGTACTCACAGAGAGGGCAGTGAAAGGGCCCTGAGAAACCAAGTTTAGTTAGTCTCTCTCCTGTTAGTATTTTTTAGTGCAGTGCAGATAAAAAGAAAATTTATATTATTATAAGTAAAAAGAATAAAAAATGTTGGTTTATATTATTCAAAATTAATTGTGATTTTTCAGGAACATTGTCAGCTCTTAATTTTTTCTTTGTTGGACTTGGACATTGACATGGAAACAAACCTTGTTACTAGGATCAGATCATGGATATGACTATCAACCATTGCCAGCATTTTGTTGCAGAGGGGCATAACAGTAATAGGTGATCGACAGTTTCCTCGTTGTACTCACAGAGAGGGCAGTGAAAGGGCCCTGAGAAACCAAGTTTAGTTAGTCTCTCTCCTGTTAGTATTCTTTAGTGCAGTGCAGATAAAAAGAAAATTTATATTATTATAAGTAAAAAGAATAAAAAATGTTGGTTTATATTATTCAAAATTAATTGTGATTTTTTGGGAACATTGTTAGCTCTTAATTTTTTCTTTGTTGGACTTGGACATTGACATGGAAACAAATCTTGTTACTAGGATCAGATCATGGATATGACTATCAACCATACAAGGGACCGTGCAATCATGATATAAAAAGCTCTGGACCTAACATAGGGTACAGGGCAATGAGGGTATTTAATGAGGGTCAATGTTTCTTGCCTGTCTCAAAGGGTATCTGGAGTTAACATCTGGAAAACCAAGTGATAGGATATTTAGTAGTATTTACAGTTACACCTTTTGTAATGGTTTACCTTCACCTTATTAAATGTAATCATGTACAAATATGTATCATGAGCACATTAGGGTGTGGGTTCCTTTCCATCATCCGTGTCATTCACATTTGCATTTGGTCTCATAGATCTGTATACAACTAGCTAGATGATGTGAATCTGCTATTAACGTTCTGTCTTGTTTTTGTTGAAGATGGTTCTGCTTAATGTTGTTGAATTCATTCCAGTTCCATTCTCTTTGTTAGAGCACTCTGATTGCTATTCACAAGTAATAGCATAAATCGATTCTTTGCATAACATGTTGGAATCGTACATGTTGGTATGTTGGAATCATGAGCACATGAGGGTTCAGCCTCCATTTCATTGGTGGTTTCATTCATACTATCTAGATGATGTGAATCTCCTATAAAAGTTCTATGTTACATGTTTTTGTTCATGATGGTTCTGCTTTATGTCCGAGTTCATTCTAGTTCCATTCTCTTTGCTAGAGCACTCTGATTGCCATTCACAAGTAATAGTATAAATCAATTTCTTCACATAACATGTTGGAATATGGCATCTTCATGTATTGTCTGTAGATTACTTCTAGAACCCAGATCAAATACCTCGTGATTGGTATGTAAGTACCAGTGTAGTCACTATTTTTGAATTGCATTTTGCCATTATGTGCGGAGTTTTAGCTACAAATGGTCCATATTATTTTGGAGTATAGAACATGATGTTCAACTTGCAGTGAAGTTTTTGGCCTTGAAATAATTTGAGATGCTGCAAAATTCACCAAGCCTTGTTTTCTATACAATAATGGCAAGTTAACAAGCTAGAAGTTGGGAAAGTATTAATCATTGCAAGTTACAAAGTTCTTTGGAATCTATCGTCAAAAAATTCTGAAATATGTTGTGACTTGTCAGATTTTCCACATTGACAAGTCTCAAGAAGGGTCGACATAAAGTGTCAACATATTTGAAGGCTTTGTGTGCTTTAAAATTCATTATATGGAACTCATATTGGACTTGAAAAGGGAATTGGATTTTGACAATAGAAGATGGAACATCATATGCTGGCGAGTGATAAATGCACTTCTTAAATGGAATTCATTAGATCAAGACCTTTTAAGATTGGGCCCTTGCATTGGAAATCTACACCAACTTCTCCACTATTGACAGGTATGTAACAAGTAATAAAAAAAGTCGACATGTAAAAGAAACAAGGAGGGAGAAACAAACCCTCTAAGATGGTTGAATAAATTGCTTGAAATGTAAGTGTTTAAATAGGCCTTGAAGGCAGAGGGTAGCAAGAACAAGCAAGAAAGGGTGAAATTTTCGATTGTTGGAATTCATAGCAACTTAGATAAAGTGCTGTAGTGCATTTTAGTTGCATAGTCGGGCAATTTGGACTTTGAACAACTTGGTAAAAAGAGCCAACTTGGGAGTAGGCAAAATCTTGGCATTTTGGCAATAACCCAACCGAGAGTTGACAAAATCCAACTTCATATACCCAACTCAGATTAATTCTTAGTTTAGACAATATATTTTAATATTATAAAACAGGTTTTTGGGATAGAAACTGCATAAAAGAGTTGTTAGATATATGTTTTGGGGTAAACTTTGTGGTTCATTATCAGGGCAAATGCTAAGATTATGAGCAGGAGCTTCTTATATAAATAATTCCGAAGTAGTCATGAAGTATAATTATCACCATAGTTCAAAAACTCGGACTTGGTAAAATTTCCAAATATTAAAAACCACGTAAATTTTAAAATTATTTTTCAAAAACATGCATACCACTGATTTCCTTCATACATAGATCAAAAGTAGAGTTTTATACACATCAAAGATAAAAAACAAGTTTAATAGATATAAACTTCAATTATAAATATAACCATAGTTGACAAGCTAGAGGTAATTGAATTGTTCATGAAAGATGAAGCCATCCATGATTACAAGTGGCGAGATTTCTACAAGAGGAGAGAAGGAAAATGTGTGAGATTGGGGATAGCTGCAAGGAAATTGAATGTGCAATCAGAGGAAGTGGTAAATTCTTCAGTTGCCAATTTTTTCTTTGACCATTCCTTCCCATCATGTGGCATGTTCTTATTTTAAAAAAATGTTGAAAAGTACAAATTTCATTGGTCCCTAACATGCCCCCCCTATACAACATGAACTATGCACCCTCCTCCTTGATAGAGAGTATTCTAAGGTGAGTTTGTTGATATAGGACATGAAGCAAACTTGGCTAAGGATGGGTTGCTTAATTATCATAAATGGGTGGACTGGTATTAGAGATCAGTCACTCGTCAATATTATATACACATGTGCAATTGGCTCTAATTCTTTTAGAGCTATTGATTGCTCATGGAAGTGCAAGGGTGTGGACTTCAAGTTACAGATTTTGAAGGTCATAGAGGATGCTGGGGCCTCAAATGTTGTACAATTGGTCACCACTTCAACACGTGTAAGTTAGTTGACATAAAAGTTAGCTCATTTTATATATCTCACGTTGTGTTCATTGAAGGATATAGGGAAGATAGATTGAATGAAGAGAGTGGGAGCAAAAGTGAGACATACAAATGTTCATTTGCAACCACCACATCTCACTTGCTCTCTTCAATGATTTTTTGAGAAAGGTATTCCTCAAACTGTTGGAAACTAGATACGCCACCTACTTTATTTTGTTCTAGAAGATTTTAAGGTGCGAGAGCCTCTATGGTTAATGATGGTTAATCTAGAGCAGCGTAGATGGATAGAGGCAAACAAAGTTGAAGGAAAAAACATGAAGCAAAAGATCCTTGATGATGATTGGTGGCCCATTATAGTTATTATAAATTTTTAATGTTTTGTAACTTGTAACATGTTTTTATTTTTTGTATTAGCATTCACTTTGTCATTTGAGTTTTATTATTTTATTATTTTCTTTTTCATATATACATTCACTTCTTCATCTCACCTGTTTTATAGGTCATTAATATGTTGATATAGACTCTTGTAGTCTTGTAGAGATTATGATGCATTTGACGACATGCTTGGGTAGATAAAGCAAATGATTCATAGTAGGGATCCTAATTTTGGATTATATGAGGAGCACATTAGGCCCATGTGATGCTATGGTGGAACACTATGAATACTTTGCTTCATCTAGCAGCTTATGCATTAAATCCCAAATGGTATGCACCAAGGGCTAGGAGAGTGCCCTCTTTTGATGAAGAGGTGAAATAAGGCTTCATGAAAGCATTTCAAAAGATGTGTAGCATTGAGGAGGCGACTTTACTTTAATTGTAGATTGCCTTTGTCAATCTTTGGGGTCCAACATTCAGCAAACCAGATGTAAGGACATATAGGGCTAGCTTGATCTAACCGTATTGGATGGTGGACATGGAATGGCAAGGATGTATTAGACTTGATGATGCTTGCAACTTGCTTCCTTTCATAGGTTACTAGTTTTTTGTTGCAGAGAGGAATTGGTCCACATACAACATTATTTAGTAAATTGAGGAATAGGCTTACCTCTCAATGAGCAGAAAAGTTGCTGGCCATTTATAGTGCTTTTTTACTTCAAGATCAATAGACTCTAGCTGCATGGTGGGATGTTGATCCTAAAGATGCCACAAAGATTGGTGAGGAGGAGGCACAGGAGGGATTGATTGGGGTTCCATTGGATGAGTCTATCCTTCATCTTGGTAATGGCTCGAACTAAATTTCTTATTTCAATTTGAGCGAAGATGAGGCAAGGGCATAACAGCAGTACATCTGGTTGTCTCCTTTTTGTCATTTTGTACTCATAGCCTTTTGACCTCTAATTTTGTTGTATATTCACATTGGTAATGAAACTTAAATGTTTATACTTTGAAATTTTGTTAATTGGTACACCAACTCATGTGGATTCTAAATTCAGCTCTAATGTTTCATAATATGGTTATATGATGAATATGGTGAATATCTAATGATATGAATATTTGATATGGACTGTAAAAACTTGATATATAGGACTTCTTTCTTCATCGTAGCATGCAAGCTTTGACTTGGAAACAACTTGTTATCTCCTTCAATGGTGTGTGCCAGTCCATTATGGGTATACATAATTTAAACTTTAAAATGTGCTTTAGTTTTGACAGGGGTGATTCCATATGCTGACTGCAATCTGAAGCCCAAATTATTCCTTCTCATCCGTGTGTGCCTTTCGAATGATGCTTAGCAGAGTTCGACCCAAACACAATCTGTCCCTGTTTTTACATGGCACTCGTCCTCTCATTAACATGTGTCTTCTTCATTGACTGGTCTCTAATTTCTGCCTTAGTGCATGATCTGAAAACTTTCATTTATTATCTTTGCAAGAGCATGAATGAGACACCAACATAGATGTACATCACAGTTTTGAAACATAACTATGGATGGAGGAAAGGACAAGATTTTACCTGGAAATTTGATACGATATGAAAATTTTACATGGGTATAAGAGGTTTGTACAAATTTTCAATACAATATGTTTTTGGAATGTATGCTTTTCAAATTTATGCTGTCCACAGTCTCTCTAGAAGGCTAAGTATAATGCAGGAGAAGGTTCATTTTTCTGTTGGGGGATGGACACAAGGCTGGCTTGGTAATCCCTTTTGACCTCCTACTGGTCGGTTGACAGCCTGAGGAAAACAAACATACTTTTTTATTAATTTTTGAAAACTAAATAAATCCATGTCATATAGGGTCTTGTGTGGTTTGTATAAACTTTCACTAAAATTGTTTTCTGGCACACATTTTTCAATTTTATGCTATCAGATTATCTTGGGAAGGATACATAGTATGCTAGAAAAAGTTCATTCTTCTTTCGGGTGGATGGACACTAGCCTTTTGCCCTCCTGACCAGGTGACAACCAAACAAAAAATAATTTAAACATGTCTTGCTTAGGGAGATTGATTGAGGATATCCAGGGCATCGCATGGACCCTGCAACCTAAAGAAACCTATGAATTGAATTGTCTTATCTTTAATCATTTGGATCACAACTTGCTTCTCTTAGTATTGTAGACCTTGATACCAGATGCTCAATGCTTATATGACTAAAAGACAAAATGACATGATAACAGGAATACAATCACACTCAATGAAAATTGAAGCTCGGATATGAGTGGATGGTTCCATGGATGATACAAGCAAGTTTTAGAACTTTTCATTCTAACCAATGCAAACTTTCCGATTTTACTAGAGAGGCAGGGTCCAGAATAGGGTAATCAATAAATTATTAAATATCAATTATCACTGTATAGCATCAGATCCTTTACAAATTGTTACTTTAAACTCCTTTATATCAGCATATACCTACTTATATCCTGCGCTCATGACTAGCAAAATGCTAAATTGTGAACCATAACAGATGATATTTTACAAACAGTAGGATTAACATTGCTGCTGATGTTTACATGACCTTTTTATCAATCCCTTTCTGTGCACAGCTGTAAGTCCATCAGGGCTTCTTTGGTCACTCTGAAGGGGAGTTTCCATTGGGTTGCCTTGCTTTTTATAACATCTGTTGAGAACATCCTCACCCTTCAGGTCTAGTGTCATTTTTCATAAGGATCACCTAACCTCTGCATTGTACTTTCCATGAGTTTGGGAGACTTCCTAGAGCCTAGAATGTCAATCTTCATTCCAAAATGTGGCTTTATTGCTACTGTATTTTTTTCTAGTCATTCAGGTGTGGTCCAGGTCTCTTTCGAAATGAATTTTTTCTCATCTGCTTCCTATTTATCAATTTGTCTCAGCTGCAGACATAAACATAAGTAAAATCATAAACATTAAAAATTCATGGAAACATCAAAGAAGCATTGATTTGGTTCTTTTTATTTGAGTTGTTTTTGTCAACAACGAAAATAAAATGATAGTACATGGTTTCACTATTTGGCAGATTTTTTTTTTTTGTAACGTGTTTGCTGATATTCTAATAGATTCGTCAATACCGTCGCTTGGAGGATGGCTCAATGAATGTTGTAACTCGGGGTCAGCAACGCTTTCGCTTGCGTCGTCATTGGATTGATGTGAATGGCGCAGTAAGAATTCATTCTAAATAGCTATGGCCTTTTTTTTTTTGTTTTACAGGATTTTGAATGGAGAAGTCATATATATAACATTCTTCTTTTATATAGCCATGCGCACAGGTCCAGATTATCCAAGAAGATACTCCACTGCACATTCCAAAGGGTGCATTTGGTTCATTGGCATCTAAACCTTGCTTTCAAAGTGGGAAGGTACCATGGTCAAAGCCTTCAAACTCCAATGATGGCAGAAGAGAGGACATTGAAAGTGACAGTGATGAGCTGAATGATGAATTATCAGATTCAACTGTTGAAGAGGAGCCTTTGGTAAGGAGGTTGCAAAGACAGGTACAATCAACTGATATGGGTGAACAGGGCCATCCTGGAATAAGAGATGATGAGCTCAGCAGCAGTGATGAAGAGAATGTGATTGGTTGGCACAGGTCAAGAAGATCCAATAGAAGGAATTCTAGAAATGCTCCACAACATTCTTTGAGTGATGGCATATCTGACACAAACCGCAATGATAGTAAGAATGATGAGAAGAGCATGGTTCAATTTGAAAGAAAACAGTCTTCAAAGGATGGAGGTTGGGGAGGTGCAGGAAAAGCCTGGGTTGCTGATGATTTGAAGTGGAGGTATAGGGCACAGTGTGCAGCATGGCCACATTGGGTGTATAGAATGTATGATGCATATAGTCTTGCCCGACGTGCTGCAGGTAATTATCAGACAGTGGATGAATTTTGTCTCTTGAAATGATCTTTGAGAAGTCAGATCAATAAACTTGTTCTTGTTTAGCTGCATGATTTGGATACACAATGTCATTTTATGATTGATCTATTGTTGTTCCTTTTTTCTGGAGTATATGATTAGTTTTCAATTGTGAATTTATGATTTTCTAGGATGCTGTAGAATTAAAGCAATGCATTTGTGCTATGTGAGATAGTCATCATGTTGTGCTGATTTAAGAATGGCTGTCTCGGTTGTTTATATTGCTTTTTTAGGGTGTACTATCATCTTGGAATCTGTCCTTTGACTGTATATTGACTTAACTTCTTCATACAGATATGTGGAGGCAGATGGTGGAGCTTCCTTCCATGGATGATCTAGTGAAGAAGCCAGACTTACTATCATTTTATATTGCTAGTAAAATACCAGTACCTGATAGTACAAGGCAAGAGCTTCTGGAAATTGATGGTGTTGTGTACAGGTTGCAAAGAGAGATACAACTTTTGGAAAGTATTGACCGTGTACGCTGTAAGATTTGCATGGTAAACTTTCAATCTCTTTATTTGAACTTCCCTAGTAGCTTGGTTGCCTAAGGTCATTGAAGGTACAATCATTTTTAACTTTGATCTTAAAGAAGGTTGCTATCTTTCTTGTTTTTACTTGCTTTTATGCGTGTTTATGAAGTTGGATGGTGACACTGACTTGGAAACTGTATCATCATTTCTTAAGCTAGGTAAAAACAGAAAATATCCATTAAACTAGTATGAAATTGGAAAGCTTTACAAATTGCATGCCTCTGTAGATGACTGAAATGGAAATGGATCCTTTCATAGTCCACAATACCGGGTGATCTGTTTTTTGGTCTACAGATGGCTTATAGTAATATGGGACTATCCTGTACTCCATGCAGGAGGCACCTAAATGTGCTACAAATGAGGCACACATACCCTACCCCCTGCAGGATTTGCAGTTTTGGTTGTGACCTCTCTTTCCAGAGTTCGATTTCTCCACCATTAAAACAATGAAGATGATAGGACATATGTAAACGTTTGATGATAAGATCCCTGCATATGCTACTTAAAAATAATGAGCAGAACAAGAAACAAAGAGGGGCACGAGCCTACATTTTCAAATATACAGACAGTGAGATGCACAGATTGAAATCCAACTGAAATAATGGCTGAGCATTGAGGACCACCCGGCCAGTTATACTGAAGCTGACATTCCAAGTCATCAATCGGCAGAGTTCTGACAGACAAACTCTGGCCCAATTATCTCATGACTCATGACAATCTAATTTTGTATCAAAAAGGAGGAGGGACTTTTAGCCTTTGTTTATAGTTTATACTATAAAGGAGTACGCACCTTTTGTTTCTATAATTCTTAATTTCTCATTCCCTTTGTTGTTGACTTCTAATATTTCATTTTGATGTATTTTGTATCTTGAAGAGGGCAATTTTAGTTTGGAAAGTCTGTCTAGTTCCAAGTCATGGAATTTTTCTTTTACATGAAAGGATTGCCAGCTATAAGATGGGATTTTGATTTCTAGCAAAGTGTGTTTAGTTTGACCCGTGTAAATCTTGTACTTTACACAAGGAATTTCAATTTTCAGAATTACTAAGCTAACATTTTTAAGTGCCTTGTTCTCCTTGGCAGCATTCTTTGGTGCCAAAGAATGAATAAAACCTGTTATATCGCTATATTAATATTAGATCTCTAACATATAAATACTTTAGCACTTGTAATTATATTCTGTGCATGCTTGAGGGGAACTCCATTGTGAAGTTTCTACAGAAACTTTTATAATGGTATAGAAGTAATGTAAAGTTCATTCTTTTGTTCAATCGACGGTTGGAGAAGGAATTAAACCACATGAGATTTCATTCTAAGTATGCATTGGGTTGTTAATGGGGACAAGTAGTTGAGCTAGCTAAAACAGGGAAAATTCCTTGTTTAATACTCTTCAGACTTCTAAGAATCTTTGTAGGTCTGAGTGTGAGTCTGCCACATGATGCATATGGCACATGTTGAATTATTTTAGCATTGGAAGCTTTATCGTGACCCTTTTTGAGCTTTTATCGTGACATCTCTTTTGCCCACCATACCTGCTCTTGGCTACCATATAAGGTTTTCACTTTCAGGTCTATATTCCACTGTTATTTCTGGGTTTTCAAACTGACAGTACGCCTTTGACCTTTATATTGCTATATCTTGATCTTTCATTCATACCATGAGGTACTCATGATCCTACTCTTCCATTGCAAAGGAGTGCTCATTTAAACCCTAACATGGCTGCTCAACCTAGTGACAATGAGACTTATTCCAATGGTCATGCTGTGAACAACTGAGAGGACAACAAAGATTATGATTGTGATGCTCACTTGGCTAACCAAGATTTCTGCAAATGAATCAACTAGTTTGGCTGAAGCTGAAAATCCAATACAACTAGCGGATATGTTCATGGTCTTGTGTGGTACTATCACGTGTGAAGTCTCCAAATTGAAGCCATAAAATTGTTTTGGGACCTAGAATATGTCCATGTGTTCAAATATGTATTTTGGTACTCTATAACCAAAGCTGCTTGGATGTGGATAAAATATCAAACACAAATATGACTTTTTCAAGGTCCTCTAATATGGATACAATTGGAAATGACATTCATAAGAACCACATATGTATATAACTCAAATTTATAGGCTATTAGAGGAGATTTTCATTACTTTAGAAGCAATATAGACACTATTTATTCCAAAATGTTTATATTTAGATATAGTTGTCATCAAAATAAATACATTGATAGAATTGGATGCTATAAAAAATGTCATCACTATTCTCTTGATATTGGATTTACACATTATCAAGATTCTTTAGAGAGCCAAGATAGTTGGATTGAGTACAACCACCAACTACACTCTCAAAACTAGATTAAAATGTATCAAAGGATCCAATTGTTATGTCAAAACTCTCAATAATGGTATATATATATCGATGTCACTCATCTCAGGCGGCACATCCTAAAGTCATCTAGCTAGATCCATTTATATGGTTTGTGGAGGAA
This sequence comes from Sequoia sempervirens, assembly GCA_007258455.2. Lineage (NCBI taxonomy): Eukaryota > Viridiplantae > Streptophyta > Pinopsida > Cupressales > Cupressaceae > Sequoia > Sequoia sempervirens. The sequence goes on along the minus strand of VDFB02105785.1, from coordinate 291,506,559 downwards.
TGCAACAAGAGATAAAGATTGAAATGAACAGGTACAAGGTCCTTTGCTTTACTAGTTACCAACTTATCTTCTTCACATAATGAATGAAGACATATGTGCTCCAAACCCTCTAAAATGAACTCAAATCCTATAAAAAACTTGATATTACAAGTTACAAATAAACAAAAAGTCGAATAAAAAAAATAAAACAAGAAATAATTTAAGTTGGAGTCTAATTCATATAATGTTAAACTTGCTAATTGCCATTTTTGCAAATGTTTAGTTAAGTTCCACTTTTCAAGATCTATTTCTTTTTTATTTGTTGTAAGTTACCAAATTAGAATTGGGGATGGGTACAATATGTTGGTACGACATTTTTTTTGGGGGTTGGATACTTTCTAGGCATGTACAAAAAATATAAAAATTATATATATTTATTTATTTTCTACATATATATTTATAGTCCAAAAACAAAATTTCAAATACAGCATATGCCAAACAAAACTACTATAAATATTTAAAAATTTGAAATAATATACTAATATATTCTAAGTTACCGATTCGTTTTTGGATTCAGGTACGGGTACGAGAATCCGGTAAAGGATTCGGCAAAAATTTTTTTTGGGGTTGGGTACGGCTTGGATACGGCAGTACAAAAAACATATAAAAATCAGAAATATATACATATTTGCAGCAGTAATTAAGTTCAGAATACACCACCATATTAATAATAATAGTCTAAGAGACTAAGACTAATAACATAGCAAAAATACATCACCACTTTCATAGTCACTAAGTATTACTCAAATGTCATCATCATGATATAAAATTATAAATTAAAGTTAAAACGTTTACAATCAGCCATTATTGATCATTGATCAATCAGAATCATATGGGTCATCAAACAAACTAGCATCATTAGATGCTACATTTTGTGTAGAACCACAAATAGCATTAGTGGCACTCGCACAAGCACTGCCACTAGCAGTAGCACTCGCATTGACACTACCACTCTCGTAATCAGTAGCTACTTCAGGTTCATAGTCATCATCAATATCAAGTGCTGCTAAGTGACTTGTGGAAGCATCCAAGTCAAGCTGCTCTGGCTCAATATCCCACCTCCTCGTGTCTCCTTCTTTGTAGGAACTTTGCTTGTGTGTAAGGAGGTGCAAGTTTGAATGCACATACACCAAGTCCTCTGCCTTTTTTGAATGCAGCCTATTGCGTTTTATTGAGTGGATGAAGGAGTATGTGCTCCAATTCCTCTCAGAAGAAGATGAACTAGCAACCTATTAAGACCAAATTAAATAGTTAAGAGTTACAAAATTTAACTAAACAAAATTTAAAATTAAAATGACAAATATAAAACTTACTTGGGATAAAACTTTTATTGCAATAGGTTGGAGGTGCATGTATTCTTGCCCATGGAAGTACCACCAACTATGAGCATCCACCCTGCACTTGTCTCGAAGAGCATCCATATTTTGATCAACACTACCAGAGCAAGCAAAAGCCATGAACTCAGCCCTGACTCGATCGCGTTGGTCACGATCACTGAAGATTCTACGAATTGCTGCCTTGTACCCATGAGCCACTTCACCATCCCTATATGGAGCAACTCTTGATGATGTAGCAAGTACATCAAGACTATAATACTTGGGACTCAATGTAAAAGCGAGAAGATGCAATGGAGTGGTCATTTTGTTCCATCTATCAACCATGATTTCTTGTAGCTCTTTGAAGAATTTTTCTTCAGGATCTTCCTCTTTTGCATTGATGATGACTTTCATCTTCTCAATCATTGAGTCGATACCATCATATACTTCTCCCAAACAAGGTCTATCCATGTCTGTATAACGGATCATGCTTAGTATAGGCTCAGTGAAACTAACCAGGTACTCAACACGATCCCACCAACACTCATCTAGGATCCTTTGCCTGACCCTATTTGCCCTTTCACTGCTAGATTGCCTCCATATGGCCCAATTAGGGCTGATTACCATGGCAGTGCCTCACGAACCTTTAAACCGTCTCAACCGGTGTGTTTGGAGTGCAGGGTCAACAACTTTGTTGGAAATCAAAATAAAAATTAAAATGTAATTTAAATTTACAAAATCAAAATTTAAAATCAAAGAAAACTAAAAAATTAAAAAAATATTGAGAATTAACTTACCTTCAACAATTCCAATTTTGAGAATTGTCTAAATATTCCTTGTGTCATATGGTGGTTGGTGATAAACATTTGGATGTCTTCGCCCTCAGCATACACCTGTTTGATCCACTCAATTTTGGATCCAATTTTTTGTAGCATTAGATTGAGGGAGTGGACAGCACAAGGTGTCCAAAAAATGTTTGGATACTTCTCCTCAACCAATAACCCAGCAGCCCTACAATTTTTGGCATTGTCGGTTATAACTTGCACAACATTTTGATGGCCCACTTCTTCAATAGCTTGGCAAAGGATGTTAGCAATAAATGGACCATCTTTCACTGTCCTTCACAATCCACTGCTCTCAAAAACATTGCCCCTTTAGGGGAAACAGCAATAACATTGATCAATGGGCGATTTTTTGCATCCTTCCATCCATCAGAAACGATGCTCACCCCTGTTTCGATCCATGAATCCCTTATGGGCTTCAAAGAGTCTGCTACATGTTTCACCTCTTTCTCCAATAAGGTGCAACGCACCTTCTCAAAACCTGGGCCCTTATACCCCTTTGGAGCCTCATTAATAGATTTCACCATTTTTTGCCAATATGGTGAACGAACAACGTTGAATGCCAATCCATTGGCATAGAGACATCTTGCTATGTCTTGATCAGCAATCTCTCTTGCCTCATTCTGAAATGAAGCTTCCAACGGTCCCTTGGATCTTTTATTTGATGTGGGCACGGTTTGCTCTCGAGGAATGTTCATAAATGGATGGCTATTTGCAGGTCGAATATAAGTAGCCGTAGGTGGTGTAGGGGGTTTCATGGCTCGAGATCCTTTCTTCAAAGGATGGCTTGTTTTAAGACTACTAACTTTTTTCTCTGATTTTTCTTGCTCAACAATATATTTCAACACTATGTCATCCGGAAGGCCTTTGCCATCACCTTCTGGAGGTCCTGGACAAGGTTTGATGCCATTATCAGGGATTCTACACAAGTGGGCTTTCACTCGACTGTATGAGCTTGTATATTGAACTGTGCAATGACTACAAATCCAAACAAATACTCCACCACCTGGACATTGTTGAACCATTTCTACATATTTCCAAAGGGGAGAGGTTGCATTTATTTTGAAACGAGATTGGGCTGTGGTGTTAGAAGCGGATGCCATTGTAATACCTAAGGCACAACATATTGAAAATTTGAAATAATTTTGGTATTGAAATTTCAAATTTGAAACTTAAAAACTTAAATTTAAAAGAATGAGAAGTAGAACAATCAACAATCAACAAAACAAAATAGTTTATTTGTTAAAAAAAAATGTAGGAAAAAAATAAAAAAAACTTCAAAGAAACCTACCTCTTTTGATTCTTTGAACAAATCTTGCTCTATAATCTTCTTGGCAACGAACGGAGGCTTGCACGTGCTTAGGAATAGCACAACAATCAACTTTGACAAACCAATGATCAGCCTTCGAATCTATTCAAGCTTGTGCAAGCAAAAACGAAAGTTCAGCAATGGAGGCAAGAAAACGCGTTTTTCATTCACAAATTGTGAAATGAGAGTGTTTTTACCTATTTAGTGTCTTTGGAGGTCGAAATTAGGTTTACAATGAATATTAAATCATATAAGAAGTCAACATTCGGTCAAAAAATATATAAAAATGTCTCAAAACGCTTTTTTATTTCCGCCTGGGCGTTTTTCCGCGAAAATTCGTCGCGGATTCGCGTCGGATACGCCAAGCCGAATCCTGTTTCGAATCCACAGAGGGCGACGAATTTCTGACGAATCCGCAGGCCGAATTCCGTATCCTGTGCGAATTTCTGACGAATCGAATCCGAATTTCGAATCGAACCCGAATCGTATCGTATCCAGGCACAAATACTAACGAATCGGTAACTTAGAATATATTTAATATTTATAGTTAAAATTAAAATATTATATGTATAAATTATAAATATTTATAATTGAGCATCAACAAACAAATTCCACTTCTGGGGTGATTTGGGCATTGTGTAGCTCCTAGTGATTAGCAAGTGGACAACATGAACTCCCTCTCCCTAACTATCGATTGTTGGTTAGGAATCAACATAGGACTCAACAACAAAAGTGGAAGAAATAAAAGTGTTAGAAACTCCTTCCCTTGCCTTGTCCTTGTTGTGGTAGAGTGTTCATGTTGTCTAACCCAACCTTGCCCAATACTCTTTCCATGGAGTTCTCCCGGTAGACTTGGTGAAGTGCTCAATTCCCAAATGATGATTGTCCGACATGGGGCCATCAATTGAAATAGTCTTAAGCATCCCTCTCCAAACCCAATATATATTATAGTAATATGTCTATAAAAATATTCATGGCGATACTTAAATTTCCTGCTTAGACTCTTGCATGCCTTCTTAATTGATAAATTGAAAATGATATGAGACCCTGTTACATTTTCAACCTAAGTTACCAATTCGGGTGTGGGTACATGTATCGAAACTTGGTACAGTGGTACAATGATTTTTTTCCCATAATTACCAATAAATAGAATATTTAAATACCTCATATTCATAATTTGAAAAAATGAAAATACTCAAGTCTCAAAATGTCATTACACAATGAAAGTTCAAATTACAATCAATATTTATTAGTCTTCTTCTTCATCAAAAGCATCAAGGTCAACACTTGGTTGGTTCAATTACATTTGAACCACAATCAATTGGATTGCCACTCCCTGTAGGTGTGTCAAGTAAAGAAGCTACCTCATTTATAGAGACTTCGGGAAACTGTAGATGTGTCAAGTGTAGAAGCTACCTCATCTATAGAGACTTCGGAAAACTGTCCAACTATAGCATCTAAATCAACACACTCAAGGGTCAGATCCCAATTCTTTGTCACACCCTCATTGTATTCAGGTTTCTTATGTGACAAGAGATGAGGGTTGAAGTGTACATAGACCAAATCCTTTGGCTATTTTGCACCCAAATGGTTGTGCTTGACTGAGTGGATGGAGTATGTACTCCAATTCCGCTCAGTTGAAAAAGAACTTGCAACCTGTTGAGTTTGCATACAACATTTAGTAATTAATTTTATAAATTCAAAACTTTAAACATAAATTATAAAATTATATTATATAAAATAAATATAATATATAGCATTATAGCATCGAAGGAAAAATGAGAAAATAAATAAATAAAATGATACATACTTGGAAGAGTATTTTAATTGCAAGAGGCTGGAAATAAATGGAGCCTTGATCATGTAGATACCACCACTCATCAACACTTTTCCTGTATATGTCTAGAAGAGCGGAAACATCATGATTTTTTGAAGATATGAAGTGGCCAAACTCGCTCAAGACAATTCTTTGGATATCTTCATTTGAAAATATCTTTCTAAATGCAGCCATATAGCCAGCAGCAACCTCCCTATCCCTATATGGTGGCACCCTCCTCGGCAATGAAAGTACCTCTTTGCTATAATACTTTGGCTACAAAGCAAATGCTAAGAGATGTAAGGGGGTGGCCATCTTGTTCCAATGGTCAACAATAATCTCTTGCACAATTTTGAAAAATGTTTCCGTTGGGTCATGATCCTTAGCTTCTAATATTGCTCTAATTTTTACCACCATGGAATCCACACCATCATAAATTTCAATTAAACATGGGCTATTGGTATTAGCATGCATAATCATGCTCATGATGGGCTCGGTGAAATTCAAAACATATTCCACACAAGCCCACCACTCATCATCTAGGATTAATACTTTTACTTTTTGGGCTCTTTTTGTGTGTGATTGCCTCCATACACTCCATAGGTTGTTGATGACCATAGAACTCAAGGCCTCTTGCACCTTCACAAGTCATCTTAAGACAATTGTGTGAGAAGCAAATTGAGTTTCAACAAGTTAACATGGTATAAAAAAAATACATGTCACATATCAACAATAAAAATTTAAAATTAAAAAATTAAAAAATATATTAAAAAATAAAATTTAAATTACCTTCAACAACTCCAACTTGGAGAAGACCCTGAAGATGCCTTGTGACATATGATGATTAGTCACAAATATTTGGATCTCCTTGCCCTTCGAGTAGATTTGTTTGATCCATAGAAGCATAAATCTGCAAAAAATCTTGATTAATCGTGATTTAAAAAAAATGGCAGGCTGGACAATTTTTTTCACGATTTTTTGAAAAAATCATTGACCTTTTCAGCGATTTTTTCTCTTTTCAAACTACAAAATTGCCAAAACATTTTTAAAACTTGCAAAAAAAATGCGAATAAAATCGCGCTGATTTTTGCGCTAAATAAACCACTAGACCATAGTTTGTTGCTTACTATTATGCTTGATAGATTTTTTCCAAGCATCCATAGCTTGTTTGAAAGCACTTGTTTTAGGCTTTTAGCCATAGCAGTAAGGCAATGAACTGTTTGATAAAATGCTTTGGTAGACATGTATGAAAAATGTGGTAGCATAGACAAGGCACTAAACTGTTTGAAAAAATGCCGCAAAGAAATGTAGTCTCATGGGGATAGAATGCCATGACAAGCAAATTGCTATGGATTGTCATGGCATTCCATCACAGTGAGACCACATTTCTTTGAGTGCTATGGATTGTCATGGCATTTCATCACCATGAGACCACATTTCTTTGAGGCTTTTTTTCAAACAGTTCACTACCTTGTCTATGCTATTGTTTACTATTATACTTTGATAGATTTTTTCCAAGCATCCATAGCTTGTTCGAAAATACCTGTTTTAGGCTTTTAGCCATAGCAACAAGGCAGCGAACTATTTGATAAAATGTTTTAGTAGACATGTATGAAAAATGTGGTAGCTATTATACTTTGATAGATTTTTTCCAAGCATCCATAGCTTGTTCGAAAATACCTGTTTTAGGCTTTTAGCCATAGCAACAAGGCAGCGAACTATTTGATAAAATGTTTTAGTAGACATGTATGAAAAATGTGGTAGCATAGACAAGGCAGTGAACTGTTTGAAAAAGTGCCTCAAAGAAATGTGGTCTCATGGTGATGGAATGCCATGACAATCCATGGCAATTTTCTTGTCATGGCATTCCATCATCATGAGACCACATTTCTTTGAGGCTTTTTTTCAAACAGTTCACTGCCTTGCCTATGCTATTACTTACTATTATGCTTTGATAGATTTTTTCCAAGCATCCATAGCTTGTTTGGAAGCACTTGTTTTAGTCTTTTAGCCATAGCAGCAAGGCAGCGAACTGTTTGATAAAATGCTTTGGTAGACATGTATGAAAAATGTGGTAGCATAGACAAGGCAGTCAACTGTTTGAAAAAAGCCTCAAAGAAATGTGGTCTCATGGTGATGGAATGCCATGACAAGCAAATTGCTATGGATTGTCATGGCATTCCATCACCATGAGACCACATTTCTTTGAGCATTTTTTCAATTGTCAAGGCATTCCATCACCATGAGACCACATTTCTTTGAGCATTTTTTCAATTGTCAAGGCATTCCATCACCATGAGACCACATTTCTTTGAGCATTTTTTCAATTGTCATGATATTCCATCACTATGAGACCATATTTCTTTGAGGCATTTTTTCAAAGAGTTCACTACCTTGTCTATGGCTTGTCATGGCATTCCATCACTATGAGACCACATTTCTTTAAGGCATTTTTTCAAATAGTTCATTGCCTTGTCTATTGCTATTGCTTACTATTATGGTTTGATAGATTTTTTCCAACCATCCATAGCTTGTTTGAAAGCACCGGTTTTAGGCTTTGAGCCATAGCAGCAAGGCAATGAACTGTTTGATAAAATGCTTTGGTAGACATGTATGAAAAATGTGGTAGCATAGACAAGGCAGTGAAACTGGTTGAAAAAATGCCTCAAAGAAATGTGGTCTCATGGAATGCCATGACAAGCAAATGCAATTGGCAGCTGCTCCTAGTTATTAGTTATGCAATGTGAAGTAATTGCATAACTGTTTAGGTTGACTTTGTAAAAACTATATTGTAATTGAAATTTTGTCATCTATCAGCATCTAGTTTTTAGTTATGCAATGTGAAGTAATGCTTTGAGTTTGAAAGATGTGTAATGCAATGTAATTAATGATATGAATATAAACTACAAAAAACTATTTTCTACATTTCATTAGTTAAACTCTTTATTTTATTTGCTCTCTATATCTCTATGCTATGGAAATGCCTTTCAATTTAAAAAAATAGTTTTTCTCTTGTTCTACAATTTTTTACGTTTTTTTTACTCCGAGTTTTTCCCCATTTATGCTTTTGGTTTGCCGATTATTTTCCCAAAAGATTTTTGCTGCTATGGTTTGACCTACTCAATTTGTGTGCCAATCTTTTGTAATATCAAATCCAGTAAGTGGACTGCACTTGGTGTCCAAAAAATGTGACTATATGTATCCTCCACTATAGACCCAATTGTCCTACAATTTTTATTATGTGAATAGATTGGTCTCGCTTTAATATCAAACGAAAGGAATGATGGTTCACATCGAATAATAGGTAGACATGGAGGCTATAATCATGTATTTTTTCAGAAATTTTTTGATTAATTTGGAATGAGCTTACAAGCACACTTCTTTCTCCTCTAAGGTATTACACTTAGGCTTTGACCACTAGCACATTTAAATGGAAAGCAATAGAGATCTAAGACCCAAGGGTTGTCCTTTCAAGGTGGAATTTCTATGGTTTGTGAAAGATCCCCAACCCAAATCTGATCTGATTTTCTGAGTTTTGTCTTTTCAAAGTCTTTGACCAACGAATAGGAAGGGTTTTGTTTTTGTTCTGTTTTTGCTTTTTTCTGATTTTTTTGTGTGTTTTTGCAGAATGTTGATATATGCAACAATATTGCAAACTAGGAGGAAGGAAATTGTTGCTAAAACTTAAATAAACCATACAATTTAAATAAAGAGCAATAATGATGAATTTATTGGCTCAAATGTCATTGTACATACCACAAATCTGCATATAACAATTTGATACAAACTTGAACAGAAAAGACAACCCCTTTTCAGCTTCTTCCCAGCTTCACAAATCTGCCCTAGGGTCTGATATGAATTTCCAGCTAATTGAATATGCAAATCAGATCCAATAATTGGTATGAAACCCTTCGTAGCACCTAGGGTTTGAAGCCTGTAATTTTGAAATGACACAGTAGTTGAGGTAAGGTGTAAAATGAGTTGCCAAGGCCTTGAGAAGGCCTATACTGCTTATGGCTGCCCTTGATCTGTTGCAATATGTTGATATAATACTACTGCAAACTCATATTTGCAAAATATATATTTGAAACTCATCCAATAAAACCCAAATGAAGACCCAAGGTAGGCCCTCCCCAAAGGTGAACTGGGTTCTCGTTCAATCCACGATAGCCTTTGAGAGTTTTCATTCCCAGAAGGCTGAAGCAATGCCGAAACCCTTCTCCAAAGCTCAAACCTACAAATTGTTTTGTAAAAATGAGAGTAGAATGGCCAAAAATGAGCCCATATATTGTTTTATAACCTCCCACGAGCTTTTTTATAAAAATCAATAAATTCATCCTCCTTTAGGGTCTTTCCTCATCAAAAGAAAGGGTCACTTTTTAAAAACAACTTTGAGTTACTGGATGTGGGCACTTTTCACTATTCCTTTTATAATTTTCTGTTACTATTTACTTTTTACTATTCCACTAAAGCAAACTTTAATGTTTTCAATTTATCCTAGGATTCATCAACTGAACTCCAACTGAAAAGCTCGTAAAGCTCCCAACTAAGCTCCACCGCCCTTGGTTGGGTCCCCTAACCATTCTGTTGACCTACGGGAACCCTAATAGTAGGCCAACCTCTGCTATAGTCCGAGTTGCCTAAGGAAGGGACATTACAGTTTGAGCATCAAGATTTTGTAATCCTACTTAATGGGTGGAGTGCAAGCTTAAAAGGTTGTATGAGATGTGTTGCAAATGCAATTGGCAAAAGTTGAACTAAAGCGAAAAACATGGAACAAAGAGGTACTGGAAGATATTTTTAAGAATAAGAGAAAGGCGGAAACTCTACTCTCAGAGGTTGACTGTAAAATTGCAGGGCAAAGCCTATCATAAGATTATAAAAGTTGGGAAGGTGGTCTCAAGGAGTTAAATAGAACTTTGTGAATGGAGGAATTATTTTGGTTGCAGGTGTCAAGGGTTAAGTAGCTCAAAGAAGGTGATAGGAATACAAATTTTTTCACCCCTCTACAAATATTAGAAGACAACTCAAAAAAATAGAAAGAATTTTCCTCCTCTCTAGCAATGAGGTAGTTGACATAGAAGCTATCAAGATAGAAGATGTGAGGTACTTCAAGGAACTATTGGTTGCTAAACTGCACTTGGAAGCCAAGGAAATGTTAACAAGAATTTGATAAGACCCTTCTCCATAGAGTAAATTAGACTAACAACCTTTTCCCTAGGAGTTAAGAAGTCTCCCTAACCCATATTGTTTTCAAGCTATTTTTTTCCAAGCCAGTTGCCCTTTATAATGTAGTCTAGAAGATAGTCACCAAGGCTATGACAATCACACTTAAACAATGCTTGCAAGGAATTATTTCAGAGGAGCAAAGTGGTTTCCTTGAAGGAAAACAAATGTTAGATGGTGAGTAATTGCTTGTGAAGCTATCAACTCAATTAGGCACAAGAAGAAGTATGGCATGCTATTAAAATTACATATAAACAAGACATACAATAGGATATCTTGGGACTTCTTAACTCTAGTTCTTAAGAAATTTTTATAAGTGAAGAATGGTGTAGATCGATCACTAGCTATATCTTTATTGTATCCTATTCAATACTCATCAATGGCACCTCCATGAAGTTCATCATAGCCAAAAGAGGTATTAGACAAGGGGATTTGCCCTCTCCCTTTTTGTTCCTTATAGTAGCTGAGATGTTAGGGAGGGTTCTAAAAGTTGAATTTGTTTGAAAGAATTTGAAGGGTTTCCAGATGTTTTTCTAACTTTGACAATGTCACCCATCTCCAATTTGTAGATGACACCCTCCTTTTTGGGGAGGCCAAAGTCAAAGCAATGAAAAAAACACTAGCTATGAGAAGCCAGCTGGTTAGAAAATTAACACCCACAAGTCCAGGATTAGTTTTTTGAAGGAACATAGTGAGGAATCCTTTAGTATTCAAAGAACTTTTGGGTTTGAATAGGGAAAACTCTTGAGTGCATATCTTGGCCTGCCTCTTTTGGGCAAGAAAGCCACCTCCAACAAACGGAAGTCATAGGTGGACAAGGTCTAGAATAAACTCTTATCATGGAAAGGGAAAAAGCTTTCTTTAGCTGGTAGGATCACTCTTATTAAGTGTTCGCTTACAATTCTGATTTACATTTTGTCCATTTTCCAAATCTTGGGAAAGTTAGTGAAGGCAATTTCAGATATCCAAAGGACCTTTCTCATAAGTGGAATGGGGGATAAAAAAATGTAATCTAGTCAAGTGGGAGAAGGTTTGCAAAAGAATGGAGGAAGAAGGATTGGATCTTAGAAAATGTAGAATGATGAATAAAGCACAAGGAATGAAAATGTTGTGGTGGATGCATATGGAGAGTGGGAGATTATGGAGCCATATTCTTCCGTCTAATTATGAAGAGGATGATGGAGTCATAAGTCTTTTCTTTCAACACTTAGTTTGAAGGGGTTTGAGCATAAGGAACTCCTTGGAATTTGTAGACCTGTTGTTTGTAAGGACATTAGATGGATAATTAGCATAGGGGATTCAATTTGCTTATGGAGGGATCTATCAATTGAGACATTTTCTTTGATTGACAATGCCTCCTTTGGACCACTAGTGTTCCACTTCGAAGAACTTATAGGCACTTAGGTAAAGGATTACTTTCACTTCAATGAGGAAGATGAGCTAGATGAAAGTGGCCAATTCCCAAGAGTAGTAGGGCTGACATATTGATGTGGGACAAGAGCTTGACAAGAGAGTTAATGATTTAGGAGGCATATGGCACAATCCCCAAATCCACTGAGGGGGTTAGGGATTTCCTAGGAAGAAGATTTGGCAACATCATGGTTAACCTAAAGTCAATACCTTCTTATGGATTACTTGACAATAAGATAAATAATGCTTATACCAAGACATTTAGGTCAAGACCCCTTTCTCTTGATCTAATAGCTTACACAAGTGTAACTCACCCTTAAGAATTGAATTAGTCTGTAATAAATAGTAATAGAGTGTTCCTTCTAGACCTTGTGATGACAAAGAAAAAATTGAAAGCAATATGATATTTCTTCTCCCCTAATTATTATATAACATATATGCACATTGACAATGAAAGCAACGAAATTTTGTTAACTTGTGTGTCGACTCTCATGCTGAATTTTCAATTCAGCTCTAATGTTATGTAATATTGTTCTATGACTTATGTGATGAACGCCTTATATATGAATAACTGAAATTTCCTATATTTTTTCTAAGTTGCTGGTTCTGGTACGAAATCGGGTATGGGATACGGGTATGCCGGTACGGCGATTTTTTTTTCTTGAAATACGGTACGTTTGGGTACGGCTATATATATATAGATATGTGCAAAAAATTAAAAATATACAAAATTGTAAATACATTTGATAGTATGATATAGTATACTTCATCAATCATCAGTCATCAATTCATCATTGAATCATTGATCAATGGTAGTGATAAAGATAAATGCCAATTGATAGTTCAAATTTCAATATTATGTCATATATCATATATGTCTAAAGTCACGATTCAGATGAAGATCATTACAATTACAAACTTACAATGATTAATAGGGATCTGACGATAAACCATCTAGTTATTACAATATTGGATTAATGCCAATGTTTATACTGAAATAAATATTTTATAAATCCACTAAATTGACAAGCAACATTTAAGAAGCTGATAATGAAATAATACCTTTGAAATTAATTTGAAACCCAAGCTAAAACAGATCACAAACTACTGCAACAAAAAAGGATGTTTCAAATTAACATTTTCTGCTTGGCAGCACCTTGGGAGTGCCCTGGGAGTGCCCTGGGAGCGCCCAAGAAGGACCCACAGAGAACCCAGGGCTGCCAGGGCGCTCCCAGGTGCTCCCCAGCAAGGACCTGTGCCCAAACGCTCCAGGAGTGGGCACGCTGGGCAAAAATGAAGAACCCGGTAACAGTATTTTTTAGATTTTCCCAACTTTTTTTGTTGTTGTCCTCTACCATCCCCTATAAGAAGGCCTCTTGTCCCCCTCCATCCTGGTAACATGTTCTGCTGTCCCCTACCGTTCCTGTCGGGAAAATTTGTTGAACATAGCTTGTGAGTGATCTTAGCCATCAGGGACTGAAAATTGTTTTTTGAGGCTGGTTGTATGCCCAAGAGGCATAAGATTATATTTGACATTGAAGTTGTGGACTTCAAGTTAGTTTTTGCTCACATTTTGCTGGAGTTTTCTCCCACGTGTGGGCTACTTCAGGGTAAATCCTTTTTCTTATTAATTGTGCATGGTGTTTGCTCTTATATATACATTGCAAGTTAATTGATTGGTATGATAACAACTTTCATTTCTTTCATTAAACCTTTGTCTTATTTAATTGTGCATGGTGTTTGCTCTTATATATACATTGCAAATTAATTGATTGGTATGATTGCAACTTTCATTTCTTTCATTAAATCTGTAAGTTGATGACTAGTTTATGGAATACCCATCCAATTTTGTATCATGTTTGGGTTCCTGTATGGTTGAGTAATTTCTCATGGCAATGTGGTTGATTTCTTATGTGGATTTTTTTGAAATATCTAGCAGAAAGGAAAAAAAAGAATTCTTGGGAACTGCACTCTACTTGCCTGTTCAACACAAATAAACTAAATCATGGACAGTTGTTTTGATTTCATATTATCTGAATCTCCATGAGCAACCTGTAATTCAATCTTTTGATCATCTTATTAGTTTTTACTGTTTGAAATAATGTTTATTACTTCTTTTTCATGTCTAGGCTAGTGAGATAATCGGTTCACAATTAATTTTTAGAAGACTTTTATTTCTTTAGGCTTTCAGCTGTCATCAATTAATTTGTAATTCAGAAGTTAATTAAGAAATACTGACCAGAGTTAACTTTATTTTCTCTAGACGGTCATAGCCAGACGCCGCAATATGCTTGTAATGTCCACTGATGGGCCCGTTGGTGCCTACGTAAATGCTTATGGCTTTGTTCATGAAATTTTGACTCTCTACAATACCAAAGGATTGGCACTAAAAGGGCGTGCTGAGACTGTGCACAGTTGGTTTCCAGGGTGAGAATTTTTGCACCTAAGTTAATTTCAATAATTTACTGACTGCCAAAACCTATACTAATTAATGATTTTTCCAGGTATGCATGGACTATTGCAAATTGTAGTGTCTGTGATTCACACATGGGCTGGCTGTTCACTGCCGTTAGGGAAGGTTTGGAGCCAAAATCATTTTGGGGAGTCCGGAGGTCACAGCTGGCAGACAGTACCCAGTGATTTCTCTTTGCAGAAACATTGGATGCTTTTTAAACTCTTTTAGCCTTATCTGCTCTATACATGTGTTGGCAGGATTTGTATTGTACTGATGTAAAAAACCAAGCATGTCCTGGAGGAATGATGCTCAATTTGCAATGTCAGCACAGGGAAGATGTGTGTTGAAATGTTGTCTTCTCTACTTGCAATGCGCAAAATTTAAGTTTCTAAAATCAATGTTACTGTCTATTTCATGTAAATTGAAGTTTGCATTTAGAAAGTTTGTCTTGAAGGCTTATAATGTTTATTTGTTGTCAGTCAGTACTTTAAAGGATGCAATGTCTACAAAGAAGTCTGTTTTGAAAAATATGAGTTAAGGGCTCTGGGTCAATCCAGGCAATTGCAGATGTAACATGATATTAAAATTTTGAAGAAGTTTGGTTTAATCTGAGCTGTTGGATAGCCAAATAGACCTGTATCAATGCTCTAACCAGATCACTGAGATAACACAATACTTGGCTTTAATCAAGATCCTCTTCGAGTAAGCTTTGCATTCTTACTCGACCTTGACCTTCTTTATGCAACAAGTTTTGAGGTAATATTTTGCTTAAAGTACAACCTTAATCTATACCAAGTAAATGTTCCACTTATAAGAGTATTTAAATGTCTTTACTGTCTGCCCTTGCAGCTTATAAATATTTTTGCAACATAAATGGTGCTTGTAGCAACTCTTGATTCCTAGAATCCATGTTCATTAGTTACTTGGCTAGGTTTTCCTTGTATTTGCACCATGAGGTTTAAAACTTCTGTAATCAACCTTCAACAGAAGGGGTAGATCAAGCATCTTCTATGTATATGTTCCATCTTTGGAGATACAATCTGTTTGTTGCCCCTAGATACCTATCTAAGACGATCTTTGGAAGTACAATCCTTTGTTTTCCCTTTTTCAAAGAGTGGTTACCATAGCAGCAAAAATCTTTTAGGGAAAAAATGGGCAAATTAAAAGTATAAAAAAATCTTGATTTAAACAAGAACAAATCTGGAAAAAAATCTGATTTTAAAAAAGGTTGAAAATGTTGAAAAAGAGATAAACTATTTGTTTTTGAAATTTAAAGCATTTACATAGAGGGAGTTTAGCTCACGAATTCTCTAAAATAGGAGTTCATCCCATGAATTGAAAAGTTTGTTTAAAATAATAAAATGCAGTGTAGCATGTAAGCTTTGCTAGTAAATGATTCTTTGGTGTTATTAGTAACATTTCATTAAGTGATGTGAGTGAACCTTAAGTCTTGTATAATGTGAATGGATGGTAAAATACTAAAGTTTGTTTAAAATAATAAAATGCAGTGTAGCATGTAAGCTTTGCTAGTAAATGATTCTTTGGTGTTATCACTAACATTTCATTAAGTGATGTGAGTGAACCGTAAGTCTTGTATAATGTGAGTGGATGGTAAAATACTACTAATAACATTGCATTCCAAATTATTACTAATATCAAAAGTATGTTTAATGATAGAGATTGCACTATATCATAACAAACTGAAAAACCTTCAAAAACTTAGTAAGACCTCATACCAACTACAATACACATGTTTGCATTTTAAAAGGATAAAAAGAAAAAATACTTTATCACTAAATTTTTTTCAAGTAGGAAACTTCAAAAAATATATCATCCAAATTAGCCGAAGTTTACCCCACATTTTCGGATAGATATGCATAATATCAAAACAAGCATACAAAATCACAATGACCAAGATTTTGATGTCACAAAGATTGGTCATCTTGGTCATCTTGCTGCATATAAACATCAAGTTGATGTTTTTATGCAGCCAAGGGATTTGTGCCGCTTGAGAGAAGGATAGAATGTTACAAAGACAAAGATGACCTACACATAACATTACCTCTCCACTTCTAGTAATGAGACTATAGTAAAAAATGAAACTATAGCATTGTCATATTCATCAAGGAAAGCAATGATATGACAATGTCTAAACTAGAATTAAATTCAAGCCATTTATTTTGGAATACAATTTTTTTTTTCTAGAGAACTAATTTACAAGGCTACTTGTAACAAGCCCAATGTTTTACCCAATGAATTTAACTATGTTTTAACCCACACGTGAACTGTTAATGTTAACCAATATATTACGATAAAAAAATTCTTTTCTAATTCAATAATAGGATGCACATTATGAAATAACCCCAGTCCAAACTCCCATTGCATTTATAATGAAACAATACATATTTCAAGTAATGATTTCATATTACATAATCCCATGTACTGATAACCTTTTCTAGTTTACAACTTTACATAAAGATAGAGATACATGATACATGCATAGCTTCCAAGAGCTTATTGAAATAGAGTACAAATGATCCAAATGTCCCTTCCTGAGCATACATCCTAGATGTCCCCAAAATTGGTGCATACATTCTAGATGTCTCCATTATTGATGCATACATTCTAGTTGTCCCCAATATTGGTGCATATATCCTCAAATCTCGACCGCCAATTGTATGAGGGAGAGCATCACTTAAGCGCTTTTCCACCAACTATAGATTTATTGCGGTCCCCCACACATCTACCTAACTTGTAAGATGGCCCTACCTTTCAACAAAGAGATTGGCTTGATAATCTCATGTGTGTTCTACATATCTAGAACTACCATTCATTGGCTACAACCTACATGTATGACTTTCCCTGCCTAGTATGCAAACTTGGATCACAGTGAACCAATAGTGTAAACAATAGCTACTTAAACCACTTTGGCCAAAGAATTCAACACCCAATACTTAGAGTGTAAGTTGTATGTTCACCCACCCCTTAGCTCGATTTGGTAAATGACCACACATACTCTTTTCGTTCAAAACATAGTTTCAACTTAAAAGATGATGACATAACAAACAAACAAACTAGATTTCTCTCTTTCATATGGATTATCCTAACCCCAAGAATAACCAAGTTAACCATACATGTACACATTAAATGACCAACTAGGTTAATCCCTTTCCCATGGATTACCTTAACCCCAGGAATAACCAAATTAACCACACAAGCAATCATAATGTCACAACATTAAATGACTCCATTTCAAAAAGTATAGTCACAACATTAAGTGTCTTCATTTCAAAGTATGATCTCATCAATAAATGACTTCAATTCAAAAGTATGATCTCAACAATAAATGACTTCAATCAAAAGTATGATCAACAATCAAGTGATCATAAACAATCTTAAAACTTTTTCATTCAATATGACTCAAATATTCACATGTTTACAATGTTCACTACATTTGTATATAGTCTAGAGGACATTAGTCTAAGAGGAGTTTGTGCTTTTGCACCTACAAGTCCTCTTCTCAATATGACTTTGGGTTGTTAGAATGTGAGTCCTTTTCTAGAATTTCATGGATAGGAATAGACTCTTAGTCAGAAATAAAAAAATAGCATAATCAAAAAATACATTTCTCAACCCTAATGTTGAATATTGATATAACAATCAAGTATACACTCTAACCCTAGGGAAAAGACTTTTCTCCTACCTTCAAGGTGAAATGAGTAATCAATCAAGTATAGACTATCAACATGGTTCAACCTATCAATGATGACACGCCTATCATGCTATCATTCACATTGTATTACTAACCTCATTATCCACATGGTTTACCTAGCATCATAAGCTAACAAATTCATGATAGCACTTCAATGTTTAATTCCCATACTTCACAACTATGACGTATATATAATCTATGACAATTATGTGTTTGAGCTAATATGCTAAGATTATCTCATATAACCACACAATTCAACAATTGGTCAACAATTGGAATATATATATTCCAATTGTTGACCAATTGTTGAATTGTGTGGTTATATAAGATAATCTTAGTATATTAGCTCAAATACATACACACACACACACACACACATATACATATATATATATATATATATATATATATATATCTCAATAAGATCTCATAATAAATCACCCAAAGATCATGAAAGATCCTTAAAATAAGAATGATCAAAAGATCAAAAAACAAGTTCAACAAAACAAATAATTCATCTTTCCACAAGAACTTGCATTCAAATATGATTCAACATAAAACAAATAGAGAGGTAAAATCAACATGCTTGGATTTTATAGCTCCAACGAAGATATCGCTTCTCGAGCACAATCCCACAATCATGCTTTCTTCTCCTTCTAAAATCAACCTATCTCCAATCCTAGCCTCTCACAAAGCTCTCAACAAAATACAAATACTCTAAAATACTCTTTTTCCTCACTAAGCCCTCAACTACTCTCTCACACAAAAAACTACAACAAAATTAGGAATGAATACGAAGAAATCAAAATGAATGAGTGTAACAAAAGGTAGAGGAGCTGACTCTATTTATATTTAAATTTGAGCAGCTCAATGTTATAAACAAGCTGCTAAATCCGCCACCTTTTTTCTCTTTCCTGCAACCACTACAACAACAAACTAACAATGCATCGACTCAACCCATTTAAAATGAAATGTGGTTGCTTTAATTCATAATTTGCAACACATAAACAGTCCAAATGTTTCCAACCTCTTAAAATAGATGAGTCGCCCCCTTTCAAGTGACAATAATGACTCTTTTACTGAGTCAAAGCACACCAACGTATATCTACAGGTTTCCTAATTGTTATGCAAGTTGACTACTCTCATGAGCTTCAACCATCTTTGCTTTGAAAAAGTATTTATGCTCATTACTTGTGTTAGACTCCTATTTGCTTTAGACTATCTATTAAGGCATTGCATTTTACACCTTATCATGTTGTGTGTGGTTTGTTATTTGGCAACAACTTTAAATGAAATACATTTCCCAACATTAGCACAAATTAAGCGCTTTATTATTTGCATTCAATATTATTTACTTAGTACATGAAACACTTTATGCGCTTTGCATTTATTCATCCTCTCATAAGCACATTTTATATGCACAACATATAAGTATTAATTCGTTGGCTTTATTCATGTCTTTCACCAATAGATGGTCTGCTACATATGCGCTAAAGCTTACTTTGTATTATACAATATGTTTCAGCTTAATATATTTGTATATTCCAACAATTTAGTATAAGTGAGGCATTGTATCATTCAATAAATATTAATTAATATATATATATATATATTATAAATCATTCATTTGTCAATTTAACATGTATATATACATATACATATATATATATGTGTACACGTAATTTAATAAAATACATACATACACACATATATTAATGTATGTATATATACATTGAAATCATTAACTGCCATTCATATATATATATATAAATAAATACATATAATATATACATATTCATGTATATATACGTATGTATGTACACTTGTACATATATACCTATATACCTATATATATTATTATTTTAATATCCATAATAAACACATATTCATATTCATCAATGGGTATATACACAAAATGTGTGTATATATATACGTTATATATGCAATTGATAGCCCCATGCATATTTCTCTAGATGGTATGCATAAGTATTTTTACTTACATATACACACAAATATATGCTCATATGCATGAGTTATCACTCATACACATACACATACACATATATACATTCAATGTATATGCTTATCGATATAAATATAAATACACGAAGAAGAACTTATACTCAATACAAAGATTTAGTCACATAAACCTAACTAAGAACATTCACGAAATCAAAGACCAAACCCAAAACCATAATAAATCATTCCCAAGCTATGACCGAAGGTTTACTTACCAACTCCTGAACTAATTTGACTCATCTTAACCAAACTAGGACATGAGTGTGTGATAGCTCAATAGGCATGTTAAGGGTTCCCAGACCAAGCTCATCTTTTGAGTGATACTCCCCCTGGTGCATGAGCACCTTAGGTTTAGTAGGTTAAGTGCAAGTTGTAATTTTGGTTTTCTTATGTTGGTTTTATATAATAAGGTCATCTAAGACCATGTTGGGTGTGTTAGAGTCCATATTAGGTTGTTAGGAGTGTTGGTGGGTCAAGTTGCTTAAAGTTGTCAATTTTGTAAAATGTTGTCAATGTGGCAAATGTTGTAAAACATGGAATATGAAAAGACGCAAGTGTAAATGAAGGAATTAGAATGGTTGCAGTTGGAAAATTAATTGTAAATAGTTGGTACATGTTTAAATAATCCTTGGAGGGTCGAATCCAAGGTTGGAGAGGTGGTGGTTACATTTTTGAAGTGAAATCAATAAAAAAACATCCTTGTTTCTGCATTTCTGAACGTTAAATTGATGTTTTAGAGCATGGTATGAACTTGTACGACATAACCATGGCCTAAAACCTATTGGAATTGGTGGTGCTATGAATATTCTTTATTCTCCTTTTTTAGCACTCAAATTCATTATGTTTCAAACAAGTTAGAGCCATTTTACCTCAGACAACCTGAAACCTTAATTTAGGTAAAAGTGAGCAAACGAATTAATTTTTGAAGGTTTCCATCCAAAGTAACCTACCTTGATTCTGAGATATGTTGTATAAGGTCCAAATGGGTGTCGAAACTATGTTTACACTTGTAGTATCATGTTTGTATTGAAAATTATGACAAAAAAACCCCAATTTACTGCTCCTATGTTTTAAGGTTTTAAAAGCAAGTTGCCAACTTTTGTTTGTTTCTGTACAAAGGATTATGCCCTATTTTTTATATATGTGTTGTAAGGGCAAAAAGGGTATCCCAAACCGACCTTACATTTTGAAAATTAGTTTTGCATCAAAAGTTATGACCAAAAAGGTTGATTTGCTGCTCTCTTTAGGCCTAATTTGAGCATTAGTAGTGCAAATTTGAGGGCTTCATTACAAAGTAACCCCATCTGCAAATTTGATATGTTGTCAAATGGCATAAAAGGTGTTTGTAAAGGTGTTCATATTCTGGATGCTAGGTATTCCCTAGAAGATATGTTGGAAAACCCCTGTTTGAAGTACTACTAGGGGAATTGAAGGATTGTGAGGAAAACCCACCAAGTTTGGGTTCTAGAATTGCATAGTTTGTTTGATTGAGTTAGTGTTGAATTCATCCACCCATTCTCTACATGAAATTGGTATCGAAGCCCGAAGATCTGGGCAAGATAAGTTTTTGGAGTTTATGTGTTGTCTTTTTGCCCTGTTGAAGCAAGAACCTGGATGCCAATAGACTAGGTAGTGAAGAAAGGAGGAAATCTAGGTGATGTATCACAAAGAAAAAATGAAGCAAAGTGAAAGAGACTTGTTTGCAAAATGAGTGTGGAAATGTTGAGAATATTTGTCTGTGGAGACTTTCATAGTAAGGAGGTACCAAACAAGAAACAAGAGAAAAAAAAAGAGAAAAGTGAGATGAAGAAGAAAAATGAGAAATAAGAAAAAATAAACATGCAACAAGAGACAATAGAGTTGAGACAAGCCTTGGAGCAAATGAAAGAAATTCAAGAAAAGATGCAAGAGAGAATGAAACTTGAAATGCATCAGCTTCTTGAGAAGGAAAAATAAACAAATGGTTGGCATTTTCCAATAAGAAAGAGGCTCAAATGGCTTATCAAGGAGATCATTCAGAAGAGAAGAAGACAAGAGAGGATAACAACACTAGACATTGAAGAATATTTGTTGATGAAGGACGAGCAAAAACCAATAAAAGAGGAAGAGGTAGGCAATACAATGGTGAGTAAACCTATGACTGTTTTGACATCAACAAGCACTTAAGAGTTGCCTTGGAAAGTTCAAGACGTCTTGAACTTTTATGTAGACATAATGGTTGATAATTTTTTTGACTTTTTGCTTCCAAAGAAAGGTGTTAGTCACTATATAGTTTTTGTTCTAGGGGTTGGTCTGTCATATACAACAACCTATGACAAGCAAAATGAAGAATGCCATGTGTCTAAAGGAGATGGTGCCAATACAAATGATGCACTTGTTTGGAAGGTTGTAAATGAAAGAAATTTTGATGTTATAAGAAAGATGATTGCTGGGAAAGAGATTGTAGGGTTGAACAAACAATGTTTGAAGGGTAAAGAAGGTATGGAGCAACATAATGACCAAACTGAGTTGCAGATAGAAGATGGATAGTTAGAAAGGCATCCACTACAAGTGGAACAACAAATGAGAGTTGCAGATGTTAGAGGCAAGGAGAGAAGACAAAGTGTTCTTGATGAGATCACAAACTTGAGAGATAAGAAACCTAAGGTAAAAATGAAACAAGCCATTGAAGGGGAACAAGGTACTATTGAAGTGCATGACATCCATCAAGGAAAATGGGATCAGTTACAAGGTAGAGGTGTAGATGGAGGACATGTTTATTTTGACAAATTCAAATACCTTTGCCAAGTGTTCAAAAAATCTACAGTGAAGATGAAACAAGAATGGAATTGTTCCAAATAAGATAATATGTAGGGATCTAAAGTCATCAGTCAAGAGTTTTCAAGCATGGTTCTCATGTTGCTACCTTCTATTCAAGCGGAGTTTGAATCTTTTCTTCTCTAGGAGTATGGTGCAGGAGCACCTTAGGTTCAGTAGGTTAAGTGCAAGTTGTAATTTTGGTTTTCTTATGTTGGTTTTATGTAATAAGGTCATCTAAAACCATGTTGGGTGTGTTAGAGTCCATATTAGGTCGTTAGGAGTGTTGGTGGGTTAGGTTGCTTAAAGTTGCCAATTTTGCAAAATGTTGTCAATGTGGCAAAAGTTGAAAAACATGAAATATGA
Source organism: Sequoia sempervirens (assembly GCA_007258455.2). Taxonomy (NCBI): domain Eukaryota; kingdom Viridiplantae; phylum Streptophyta; class Pinopsida; order Cupressales; family Cupressaceae; genus Sequoia; species Sequoia sempervirens. The sequence continues at coordinate 291,483,253 of VDFB02105785.1, read as the reverse complement.
AAAGACACAAGTGTAAATGAAGGAATTAGAATGGTTGTAGTTGGAAAATCAATTGTAAATGGTTGGTACATATTTAAATAATTCTTGGAGGGTCGAATCCAAGGTTGGAGAGGTGGTGGTTACATTTTTGAACGTTAAATTGTTGTTTCAAAGCATGGTACAGACTTGTATAACATCACCATGGCTTGAAGCCTATTGGAATTGGTGGTGCTATGAATATTATTTACTCTCCTTTTTGTAGCACTCAAATTAATTACATTTCAAGCAGGTTAGAGCCATTTTACCTCGAGCAGCCTGAAACCCTAGTTAGAGTAAAAGTGAGCAAACAAATCAATTTTTGAAGGTTTCCATCCAAAGTAACCTACCTTGATTCTGAGATATGTTGTATAAGGTCCAAATGGGTGTCTGAAAATATGTTTACATTTGTGGTATCATGTTTTTATTAAAAATTATGACAAAAAAACCCCAATTTGATGCTCCCATGTTTTAAGGTTTTAAGAGCAAGTTGCCAATTTTTTATGGTTTCCTTACAAAGGACGATGCCTTAGTTTTTATATATGTGTTGTAAGGGCAAAAAGGGCATCCCAAAATAGCCTTACATTTTGAAAATAATTTTTGCATCAAAAGTTATGACCAAAAAGGTTGATTTGCTGCTTTATTTAGGCCCATTTTGAGCATTAGCAGTCCAAATTTGAGGACTTCATTACAAAGTAACCCATTTTAAAATTTCATATGTTGTGAAGTGGCATAAAGGGTATTTGTAAAGGTGTTCATATTCTAGATGGTAGTTCTGCCTTGGAAGATATGCTGGAAACCCCTATTTGAAGTACTACTAGGGGAATTGAAAACCCACCAAGTTTGGGTTCTAGAATTGCATAGTTTGTTTGATCGAGTTAATGTTGAAGTCATACACCCCTGCTCTGCATCACCCCCTCTTTTACCTAAGGGTTTGATTCTTTCCTACATCCAACTTAGTATATCACAAAGGTAGTTAGCCATTCACATGAAATTCATTTGTATCATCAAAGCATTAAAGTAATCATATTGCAACACATATTCATTCATCACATTTTCCATCAATATATACAAAATATAATCCTACCTTAAAAAACACTAACATCTTAATGCATATTTAAGTATTTCATTCACCTATTAAACATATTAAACTCATGATTTACATTTATCATCCTTTTTACTCGTGAAGGTAAAAGTAATTTGGTAACTAAGAAAAGAGGTGTATCACTACCACCATAGAAAAAGATAGACCATTGAATGTTGTTTGGACCAAATAACCAACCAATCTTCATGACAACAATTTAGTTGTGCATAAGGTCAAGATAATAAGTGGACACAAAGTTAAATCATGCTAAAGTAGAAATAAAATATGAAGTAGACACAATGAGCTAAAATATAACTTCAAAATATAGACCTTTCACCTATCATAACATTAAAATATTATCTCTTTGAATAGAAACCCCACAAAAAAATAGATTTAATGTTTTTTATCTTGTTAATTTAAATTGAAAGATGCTTATGATGTGCACATGGAAAATTTTATTTAACATTTGATATAGATAAAAAGTACACACAAAATTGAGTCATGTGTGACAATGTATTGATGGTATAAACAAAAATCCTAGCATTTGGATATAGATAAAATTAAATCATGATAAAGTATACACAAAATATGAAGCTTGGACAATGAACTAAAATATATCTTCGAAATATTGACCATTCACTTGTCATAATAGTAAAATACTTTCTCTTTGAATGGAAGCTCCACCAAAATAAAATAGATTTAACATTTTTTTATCTTGTTAATTTAAATTGAAAAATCTTTGTGATGTGCACATTGAAAATTTCATTTAACAAATTATTCATCTATTTGCATGCATTGGTTGGATTATGTGTAAATAATATTTATATGGCCCGAAGTAGACTAAAATGCATCGCCTCCTGATTCCCTACAAGTTTGCAACTAGTTGGTCCTTCTATGCATGTCCTAATGAGCTCCCATTTGTAGTTGTGCCCTAAAATATTGTGCGACTCATAAAATATTTCTCCATTTCACAGGGTTCAAGAGTTTCATAGGTTGGCGAGAAATTGATTGAGGTTTAAACATGATTTAAGTGTGATTTTTATGTGAAAATTGTTGAAAATCACAATCAACAGTTTTTTAAAAAGATAAGGAATCTTTTGGGGAAAAAATCGTTTGTAAGACCAATTCACAAAAAAATATGTATAATCGATTTTTCTAGTAAATTTTGCTTCTATGATGATTATTATGTAAGAATGTACATTTCTTTTATATATAAATGCCTTTTATCATTGTCTTGTATAATTCAATGTCATCCATGATATCTCTCAAAATCTCTATCAAATTAGAACATTAATTGCATTTTAAGAAAATAATGATTACCTTATATTTTTGTAGAGTAAATCAAGTGCATTTTAACAAAGAACGATTACCTTATATTTGCCTAGAGTAGATCAATATGGTTAAGAATATTGGCAACAAGAAGAGAGACTAGCACTACAAAATTGTATTGCCTTTCCCATGTTATTTGATTAGGTTTGAGATTGTAAGGGCTAAGCGGCATGATAGTTACTTTCTTGATCCACACGTTCTGCCTAATATTTTGTCCATTATTGTGTGAGCATTTTGTTGATCTTACCTTTTATTTCTATCCTTGCCTTCATGTCTTCTTTGTTGCCTTGGAACAAGAGGAGATCACTATTATATGCGACCTTTGTTGACCTTAGCTCTTAGTTTCAATTGTTTTTCCTAATCTAGGGTTTTCAATGGTTAGCATTATCTTTTTATCTGCAAAATAGATATATATTTAATATATAAAAAAATTACAACAAACAAAATCAGAGGATATGGGCATTCTTAGGTTAAGCAGCAGATCTGTTATAACTGTTTAATAACATTGCAGGAGTATTGTTTAATGGATTAACGTAAATGTGAGTGCCAGATCCTTATTCTGCACACAGAAATTGCCTATGACAAACATTAACAAGACACCACTTGTTCAACTCCATCAAATGTCACTCTTGTCCAACGGCAATGTGAGAAAAACCCCCTTCTGTTTATGAAAGGAGCTCTCCCCGCTGCACATTTGCCATTTTCAATAGCCCAAAGGTGTCACCAAAAGCATTTCTGACCTAGGGGTGATTTTATGTGGTGATTGCCAGAGAGCAGGACACTGGGGAAGGCCTACTGGCTCTCTTGGTTCCTTGCATAGGTGGAGATCTTAGTAGGACAACCACTGGACTTTGGGGAGGAGCTTGTGGCGGAAGTATATAAAAAATTCGTGAAGTTTCTTGGTGGAAGCACACATAGCAGGCTGTTTGGACAGAATGGATTCCTTTGCCATGCTCTCTATTACCCTCATAATGGTCCTGCATATGAGTGGAAGTATGCTTGTCTGGCATCGAGTGGGAGTTTTGGAGGTACATACTTGAAATGCATGATTGAGATTGCCCATAACCTCAATCTCTGTAGTAAAATCTCAGAGAGCCTCTAGCTCCAATCTTCCTCAGCCGTGAGTGATGTTGGAGAGGGAAATTAGTTTTTCATGTTGAAAATAGTTTCCTCTAGGAAGGACGAGTGGGCTTTGGAGGCTCTTATGGCCAGATATTAGGTAGTGTTGATTTCGTGATGATTGCATTAGTAGTCGTCGAAAGAAAGCACCTTAGTGTGCAAAACATTTTTTGTTCAGGGTGGTAAAGAGTTGTTATGGCTTAGGTAGTTCTCTGGAAAGATGATACCTGCACATCTGCAATTTCTCCAAATCCAACATCTCATTGTTTCCCTCTGTGGCCATTTCAATCTGCATTTTCCTAGCTTCTTTCCTGACAGATATTTTGAGAAATTGGAACACTTTAAGATCCCCATTATTCGTTAACAGTCTTCTCCATACACAGGAAGATATCTGAACCATAGAGAACTTACTTGAATGAAATGAGGATTATTTCTCTTGGTAGATTGTGATCTACTTTTCTGGACCACATGGGTTAAATTTTGGGTGCTGATATTGGATTTAGCCATGATAGGTTGAAGAAGGATTTTGTGAGCCTCGACTATCACAAATTGGATGACAAGAACGTAGGCGTCTCTACTGGCTGTGCTGATAAATGAAATAGAGTGGGAGTCGACTATGAGGGCACTTAGAAAGGTGAAACTTCTCTCTGATCGGGTAGGAATCGATGTCCAATCTGCTTCCAATTACAATTTTCTACCCATTTTCATAGCTTCCTCGATGATAGGACTCCAAGAATATATATATAAAGAAGAGATGGGTGTTACCATGTGTGGGCTGTAGAGTCCTTGACCTAATGTTGTTCATAAAATCACATAATGGGATTGCAGATCGCTAGGCTCATGATTGGGGAGGGCAAAATCACCCATTTTATTTGGGACACAATTCCTGTTGTGATGGGCGGAGGATCCTGAATCTGGTCTTAAGTGATTTGTGGGCTTGGATGTATGCTTTTTAAGTCCATCAAAGAGGATTCCCACTGACACAGGATTTTTTTGGCTATCACCAACCACTTTGCATGCATATGGAGCCATCTCTAACCTACCTTTTGTTATGAAGAGAACACTTTGGCATTTATTGTTTAGCTTTTTTATCATCTTATTTCAGTTATTGTTGTTGTTGTCATCGTTGTCATTGTCTATTGACACTTGTTACTCTTCTTTTGTGGATTAAGTATTGTTCTCTTGTAAAACCTCTATAAATTATCCTAGAACTTTGTCTGTAACTCATTGTCTAAACAATGACTTATTTTCGATGTTTCTTTGACTGTTTTGTTGCATAATACTCTAGAATAAATGATGTTTCTGATACAAAATTTCTGGGAAGAAATTTTTCATGTCCTTGTAGCAAATGTAGTTCATATGTTAACAGTGGCTATGATGAACAACTTGATTTACTTGTTGAAGGTCTTCAACAACTTACTGAATCAAAGACTAGTTATGATGAATCAGAGCAAGAACGCCAAGTTACAAAATCTAATTTAGAAGATATAAAGCTAGTAAGTCTATAGAATTAGAGTCTATAGAACTAATAGATTGTTGTGAAAATTGTGGTAGATGTTTTTGTATTGTAACATATTCAAAAGAAATACCAAGAACATAAGATGAAAAGGAAGGGGAATTTACACCTGTCTATTCTTCACAAGCAAGAGTTTCAGGAAGGATAATTCTTAGAATAATCACTCTAAAGATAATCCTACTGTGTATGCTCAAACAATTGTGATCTTCTATTTCTTAACTATATGATGAGTCTGTTATGTTTCTACCCATCTTTCCTTTGTATTCTTCCATATGTTAATTTTGTTTTGAATTCATATCTTTTCCTATCGAATTGTGTGAGTGTGATCATAACCTGAGCCAAACATTATTAAAACACAAAGAAATTAGTCACATTAGCTAAGTTAAGTCAAACTCCCTATGAGATACTTGAAAGCATAAACATGGAAACCATCAACACAAAACATGAAATAAACAAGCAATGCATGAATGAAATATAGCTAAATGCCCCAAACCTCATGCCATAGGGGGATTGGTGTGATATTGATGTGAAATAATAACCCTTTTCCAATCCCTTTGATGAAACAAGCTTCAAGATTGTGGCTTATGGATGAAGATGATGCAAGATGTGAGCTAAAATGGTGAAAATGAGTGAGAGAAAGTATGTAATTGAGTAGCATAACTTTGCGTCAAGAAGTGGATCTCTTTCTCATAGAAGTGAGTTCTATTTATAGTGAAAATGGTTGCATCAAGGGTTGAGATTCATTTGCCCAATCAATGGTTGTTAATTGATGAGAGGATTGAAGGATGATTAGTCTTGTGACAAGTGGAAGAGATGTGATGGGGATGTGTGCTCACACATGTGTGAGCACATTTTGGGAAGAGGGCATGTAAGAAGGAGTAAAACCTTGTGGGTGAAAGATATTAAGGCTCATGTAAGAGGAGTAAAGGCTTGTGTAAGAGACAAGATGGCTTGTGTGAGAGCCATTAAGGCTTGGGTGGGAGACAATATGGCTTGTGTAAGAGCCATTAAGGCTTGGGTGAGAGAGAGTCAATGAAGGTCTGGAGTAAATGAAGAAGGAGTATTCCATGGGAATATTCTTATGCAAGTGTGAGGGAAAATAACCATTTAATTAATTTGAGAAAATTAATTAGTTGTGCAAGTTGGAGTTAATAAACCATGGGTTTATTTAACTTGAATGGAGTTAAATGTTGGAGAATGGACTAATAAGGATTAGAAAGTGGATAAGGTTATTTAATCAAGGATTAATTAACTTAGGTGAGATTTAAGAGATTTTAGAGGAACGTGGGAAAATGTTAGCTTTAATTAAATAGTTATAGTTATTTAATCAAATGGGAAAACATAGGAAGTTTAATTAAATAAATTGTATTATCTAATTGGGGTGAAAATTAGTATGAAGGGGGATGAATAAATCCAATAAAATTGATTATTTGATTAATAGGAGAAAATGATAAATTTAAAAAATAGATTATTTAATTAAATAGTTAGAAAATAGGCGATTCAGGATGAAATGGTGTTAAAAAACAAATTTAGATGCGTAATATCGATCGGGATGATTTGAAGTGTCTACAACTTGTTATATATGTCAAGTTAGAAGATTTTAGTAAAAAGTTAGCTGCTTTTATAGATATAGATTCTACTATCAGTCTAGCTAAAAGTCACATTCTTCCATTAATGTATTGGTGTAAACATTAAATGTCTATTCAAGGTCTTGGAGTAATCATAACTATGAAACAAAAGGCCTGCAATGTCTTAGTAAATCTAGGAGAATTCAATCCTTTGCGTTCTTTCTGGCAACATGAAAATATGAAAATTTATATTGTTTTAGGTTGGGATTTTTTGAGTTAGTTTAAGTCTTTTCCTTTCTTTCAATCTACTGTGGTTTTGAGAAACCATAAAGAGATAAAATTCCATCATCATCCTCAAGCAAAACATTTTGTGTATATGATTAGAAGATTTGACGAGAAAATAAATCTTCTTCCAAAGATCCACAGTTTTCAACAATACACAGGATAAGTAACTTTTTGAAGCTTGCCAAAGGATTATATTAGAAGCTTTTCTTTATAAAAGTCTTTGCCCTATTTTTAGGAATGATGATTGGGGAGATATACAAACTGTTAGAATATATTGTCATTGATGTCAAAGGGAGAATATAGGAAATGGTTGTCATTAATGTCAAATCAAATTAATGTCATGGAAAGAGTAGATTAACCAAGGTAGCCGAGCTATGAAAAGAGAAGTTATTGTTTATAGAGCAAAAGTCATTAAAATATATAGCAACAATTATTTATGATTAAGTAGTGATCATTATTATTTAAGGAAGTGATAAATATTAAACAACAATTACTTTTAAGAAGGCAAAAATTAAAATGATCATAAGCATCAATTAATAGGTTTCAAGACAACACTTATATATAAATAATTAAAAAAAAAGAAGAAAGCAGATAAGACAAAATAAAGCAAAGGAAAAAAAGTCAGAAAATAAAGACAAAAGAAGACAGTCAAATATAAAAAGACAAAGGGTAGTGATAAGTTAAATTTGTTAAAGAAAAATCAAATATAAAGCTGTGATTTCATAAGGCAACAATTATTAATATAAAGTTGTGATTAATCAATGAACAACAACAAACTAGGTGAATAAAACAAAATGAATAAGACAAAAAAGGTCAAGACAAAAATATAGAATATAAAATGCAGCGAATCCCACAAAGTGATTTCATTAAAAATTAAATATGAAATGATGTGACTTTATGAGATAATGCGATTCAAAATTATCAATAGACAAAAGTACGATTAAATAAAGAGTTGCGATTTCAGATATGAAGCGCTCCATGAAGCGGTGGAAAACAATTCTCAAGTGGTACAATTTGTTTTGCAAATTCAGATTTTAATGTCATGGAAAGGGTGTGATTCTCTTTCAAAGGAAACTTAATAAAATTTAAAGATTGAAGAGGTGCGATTTGGTGGTAAAAAGTAAAGACAATAAATTAAATATTGTAAAAGCTTGTGTTAGTAAAAGGAAAATTTCAAGGGACATGTTGCTAGAATAAAGGGTTGCAATATTTGACCAACATACATATATGAATTCAAAATCAATTTTGCAAGTAGGGAGTGTGAGAATGATTATGTGAATAGAAGAGTATAAATATATATCTCTTGTGTGAGCATTAAGGAGGCAACATACATCACAAAGAAGGAGTTGAATTGAAGGATAAAGCAGATCTGTTGTGAAGATCTCATTCTATATTCATATTTTTCAGTTTATCATTAGAGGTTGGTGTCTCTAGTTAGCCAAGGTTGGTGCCTTGCAAGAGGGAGTTGGTGCTTCCTGTAGGTTGGTGCCTACAAAACAAGTTAGAGGTTGGTTCCTACATTCATTGTAAACTACATAATATATAAAGTACATTATTTTGTACCATGGTTTTCGCCCGTAAGGGTTTCCATGTGAATATTGGTGTTATCTTGTTTTTATTTTCAAATTCTTGCATAGTTGTTGTTGTGATAAATTAAGTTGAAAAGTTAAAAAGTTGTATTATACTAATTCACCCCCCCTCTCATTATAATTGTGTGCTCATCAATTGGTATCAGAGAAGGCCCTTTGAATAAGTCTAACAAACTTGAAGGGAGATCTAAAAGCACACATGAGTGGGCAAGAAGGATTCTCTTTCAACAAGGCTCCATTGTTTAATGGAAAAAATTATGCATTTTGGAGTTTGAGAATGGAAACTTATATAAATTCTCTAGGATTTGACATATGGCAATCAATGGTAGATGGATATAATGCTCCATCAACTCCTCCAACAAATTCAACATGAAAGAAGGCTAGTGAAAATAATGCTAAAGCCAAGAATGCAATCTTATGTGGATTAACCGAATTGGAACTTGTGAAAATAATAAATTGCAAATCTGCCAAAGATGTTTGGGACAAGTTGAAGCAAACCTATGAAGGTGTTACCCTCTAAATTTTAAAACATGCAATTTCCCTCCCTAAATTAGAATGGCCTTCATTCCATGCCTTTAATTCATTCATAGTCACGGTCCTTTCCAGTTTCATAACCTTTGTCGCCCGACCTTGTGTTTTCATAACTGAGTCACGAGGTTCAGAAGTTGCATGATAATATGATGATCCGACCCTTCTTTCTCCTCATCCTTGTCTAAATGATTGGTGTATCGGAAGTTCTTAAAATCTTAGAACCCGCAACATGCAATTCTACGGTTTTGATTTTTTGTGACCCCACAACTTTCAAGCAATCTCCTTTGTTTTCAAAATGCCTCTAGCTCATTTAATTACTTGTTCAATGTATTGTGTGGTTGTCTTTTCAGGAGTTATGAAATACAAGCTCAATCCTAAGACCTGCTCCTCAATCAATGATGCATTAATTAGACCTCTTAAATCACAAGTGTAATGGAGCTCACTAAGGTGGTAGCATGATATTGATAGATTAAAGGTCATCATTACCTATCGGCATAATTGAATAAGCTTGTTTATAGTGAAAGGTGGCAATACTATTGAGTCCTGTTTTCTTATCGACCATGGAAAATTTGAAATGGGGCTTCTTGTGAGTGATGAAATGTGGGATGGCGAACCTATGCCTATCCTACAACTTGACTTGAACTGCCCCAAGGAAGAGCAAATTGATATCATCTCCCAATTGCGTACACTTTCCTGGAAGGAGAAGACCAACTACTCCCAATATCACAGGGTAATCTTCGTCCTAGAAGAAGAAGAAGAATGCGTTGAGTTGCACAACCTTTTTATGGAGATACAACTGGTTGGGGAGAACGCTCCACCACCTGCGGCAGTTTAATTTTCTTGCTTTGCATGACATCTTTTTGTAATTAGTGGTGATAACCCAATTTTGGTATAACATAACTGTTTCTGTTTAAGGTCACTTTCTTGAGAATGATTACTTTAAAGACTGTTATGAACAGTTACATTTAGATACATTTTTTGGTTTGGGAAATTATATAAAGACAAAAACTTTTGGGAAAAGTGACATCTTGGCTATTTTGGAGGGAATAGGGGAGCAACTAGGCTATCTTTTCATGTAGTTTCGTTGTACATAAATATGGAGTCTGTGAACTCATGTTTTGGCTATGGAGAAATAAAGAAGATATTTTTGAATCTTTTAATTTCTTAATGTTTTCTTTAAATGGAAATGAATTGTGTTTCCTTGTGGTTATTCTTCAATGTCATTATGTTATAATGGGATGTATATGCATTTAATTCTAAAACTTTGGATTTGGATTAAATTAGCTCCTGAAAAGAATTTGTTGTTCTTTCTTTCCTTGAATATCGTCCATGGGTGTGGGAGAGGTTAACTTTGTGTCATTTTTCTGCATTCACTCGAATCTAAAATTAGTTTTCACATCTATTTCATGGTTATGGGTAGTTGGTAGTTTGCCTTTTTTGCTTTTTGGTTAAAAGCATACCCCATCTTCTCATTCATTGCAAACCATTCGAAGGTAGCTGTGCCTTGTAAAAAAAGCAGAGAGCGCTTGCAACAATCATTACAAGTGACTCAACTATTGGTCAGGCTGTCACTATTATGAGAAAATGGAGTATAAACTAAAGTGAAAAATCTGTTAACCAATAGAAGGAGACAAGAAAGTGACGGGAGCCAAATTAAAAACTCATAGAAGCAATTTTGAAATTCTTAGAATCAGAGAAGAAGAGAATGTTGTTGGTTTCTTCTTAAGTGTAGATGAAACAATTAACACCATTCGAGGCATTGAAGAGGAAGTAAAGCAATCAGTTGTAGTGCAAAAGGTTTTGAGATCCCTCCCATCAAGATTCGATACCAAAGTATCAACAATAGAAGAAATGAAGGACTTGGACACCCTAAAAATGGATGAATTGCATGGAATTTTAACTGCTTATGAGATGATAATTGGAAGAGATACACCAATACAAAAGGAGGTTGCATTCAAGGCATCTAAGAAGTCAAAGAAGAAGGAAGTGGAAGATAATTGTGCAATAGATGAGGAAGAAGCAAATTTTGTGAGGAAATTAAAGAAAGGGACATGAAAATACAAGGATAAACTACCCTTCAAATTCTTTGCATGTGGTAAAGTTGGACATTATGCAAAATCATCTCCTTATGCTTATAGCAACGATAGTGAAGAAGAGAAGGAGTACAAGCCAAAGAGAAGAAGCAAAAATAACAAGTATCATAGAAACAACAAGAGGGAAAACTTTAAGAAGAGCTTATACTCATATAGAGATAATGATTCTTCAAGTGACTATGATGTGAAAAGTTGTGAAGAGGAAATTTTATTCATGGCTGAAGTAATAGAAGAAATTGAAGACAAAGATGAAAATCACAAGAAAGAGGTAGAGCATAATCTAGAAGATTTGGAAGAAGAGTTGGAATTTTCTATAAGCGAAATTGAGAGGTTGAAAAGAAAACAAAGAAGAAAGGCTAGATTTGAAGAGGAAAGGAAGAAGTTCATGAAGACTGAAAAATTAATTTCAAATTTAAAGCCTCAAGTTGAAGAAAGAAAAAGGATAGAGGATAGATAACCAAAGCCCAATTTGAAGAAAAAGAAAAAGAATGTGAAAGGTTGAAGTGTGAGATTGTCACACTAAGAAAAGAGCTAGAGAAGACATCAAACAAAAGTTATGTTGATGTTGTCAAAAACACTACTAAAGGAGAATGTAGCAAGAAGGAAGAAAATCAAGTTCAACCTAAAGACAACAATGCCTCAATAGAAAAAAGCAGCATAGAAGGAAAGACCAATCTGCAAAAACAATTCCATCCAATCAGGTCATATCATTCATTCTTTGGTTATTGTTATTCTTGCAATAAATTTGGTCACAAAGCTATGAATTGTAGAAGTTATAGCAGATTTAATGGATGGAAAAATAATTCTAGTAGATTTGAAAACATAAATTATAACCCATTTTCTCCTCTAAACTTTGTTGTTGAGTGTTTCAAATGTAATAATTTTGGGCATATAGCAAGGAATTGCATTATTGTTTTTGAAAATCTTCCAAAACAAGTCAAAAGGAGGACAATCTACCCAAATCACATGGGGAGAGCATGAAAGTTTGGAAAAAGAAAAGAAGAGAAGAAAAAGAAAAATCCATGATTGTTCAAACAACATCTCATGTGCAAAATGAAAAGGATAATGGTACATTGATAGTGGTTGCTTAAACCATATGATGGTAGATAAAAATAAATTTATCCACCTACAAAATATAGATGGAGGATTAGTAAGATTTGGAGATAACACTACAACCCAAATTGTAGGGAGAGGTGTTTTAAGTTTGGACAATGGACAAACAAAAAAAAATAATGTCCTATGTGTTGAAGGCCTAAAACATAAATTACTAAAAGTGTAAGTCAAATGTACAATCAAGGTCATACCTTAATCTTTCATGAAGGTTGTGAGATTAGAAAAAATGGAAGACATATTGCAGATGCAAATAAAGTTGGAAATAAGTTGTATGTTCTAAGTGAAATCAAAGGTAAAAAATGCTTCATAAGTCAAGAAGATGAGAGTTGGTTATGGCACAGGAGAATGGGACATATGAACGTTGACAATTTGGTCAAGATAAGAAAGAAGCAAGCGGTAAGAGACATGCCAAAAATTTGCAAGCCAAACAATACTATTTGCAAACCATGTCAACTTGGGAAGCAAACAAGGGTAACTTTCAAAACAAAGGAATATTCATCATCAAAACCATTGGAACTTGTTCACATAGACCTATGTGGACCTAATAGAATAAAAAGTTTGCAAGGTGATCATTATTTCATGCTTCTTATTGATGATTTTTCTAGGATGACTTGGGTAACATTTCTAAAAGAGAAATCAGAAGCTTTTGAAAAATTCAAAAAATTCAAGGCATTAGTTGAAAATGAAATTGGTCATAAAATAAAATGTTTAAGGTTTGATCGAGGGGGAGAATTAACATCAAGTGAATTCATAGAATATTGTGAACATGGGATTAGAAGACATTACTCATCTACTAGAACACCACAACAAAATGGGGTTGTGGAAAGAAAAAATAAAACCGTTCAAGAAATGTTAAGAACAATGCTCAATGAAGACAAAATACCAGATTCATTTTGGAAAGAAGCAGTTCTTACATCAGTATACATTTTGAATAGAGGACAACTTAGAGGAAATATGGATAAAACTCCATATGAATTATGGAAAGGAAGACCTGCAACATTCAAATACTTGAAAGTTTTTGGGAGAAAGTGTTACATAAGGAGAGATGAAAAAAATTTGGGAAAATTTGATTCTCGATCTGATGAAGGAAAATTTGTGGGTTACTCTTTACGAAGCAAGGCTTACCTTTGTTATAACAAAAGGCTAAAAAAGTTGATGAGGAAAGATACTGTTGCAAGTATGAGCTAGTCTGGTGGTGTTGTCATTAATGTTGTCATTGATGTCAACATAGTTCTATATGTTGCATATTGTGCATGTATGGTTGAGTTGCTAGTGAGATGTTGTGAGTACATGGAGCTATCTTTATGGTGTTGCAAATATGTCGGGTTGATGAGTTTCCAAGTGCTTTTGAGAAAATTAATAAAGAAGAGAAGTAAGAGTGTTGAATGTGTTCAAAACGTGCTCCAGTATGTGCTCCACATTTCTCCTATGTTGATCCTATGCTTGTGTGGATCTGAAGGCATGTTGTTGGTATTTTCATGGTAACATATGCTGAGTTTCAGCTTCTGGTGAGAAGGTATGTGAAAGTTGTGTCCACTGGTATGTGTGTTCTACCGGCAGAGTTGGTATTCTGTGGATTTTGAGAAATATTGTTGCTCTGCATTTTTTCTCTATTTCATTTCAGATCTTGCGGATCTAGGATATGTCTTGTGAAGGTATTTTCTATGCTCTGGAGAAGAGGTTTGGAGTTTGGTAATTTGGAAGTCTTGTTTCAGTATTTCTGTGTGTGTCTGCACAGTCCGAGTTGTCTGATGAAAGAAATTCAGTGATTGAAGTTTGTTGTTCTTGTTGTGGATGTATCTGGAAGGTTCTGAGATGTAGTCTCATAATTAAAGAAGTGTGTTGTGGTGTCCATGTGTCATCTTCTGGTTGGGAAGCATGTGCATCACTGTTCATTCGTGTCTTCATTAGGTTTGGCCGACCTAGTGTTTACACTTCATTCAAAGAATAAAATTTAATTAAGGAAGCGTGTAGAAGATTCAAGAATATTTTTTTTGGTCCACTCTTATTCCTTTCCATCATGGGAATTTAGATTTTCCGACCTAATTTGAATTTATGATATGATGTATTGTGGCCGAGCTTGGAGAAAGTTTCTAAGGTCGAGAATAGTATAAAAGCAAGTCGAGTTGTGAAGAATGGTATGATAGTGTGATGCAAAGTGATGAAAGTGTGCCACTAATTATAAGAGTAGAAGTGTGTGTGAGTTAGTTGTGATAGCAGTTTTTCAATTTGTTGAAGGTAGTGAACTAAAGGTATCTGTAATCTTGCAAATGTTCTTTAATTGCACTGTTGGATCTTTTGTTCTCTTTTTTATTTGTAGGAAGTGAGCCTCCCTGTTGGACAGTGAGTCCTTTTTAGGAAGTGAGCCTTTGTATTTGGTCAGTGAGTCCTCTTTTGGGAAATGAGCCCTTGGCAATGAGCCTTTGTATTCAATTTATAATCTTTATATTGTGAGTTAGCCCTCACCGTGGTTTTTCCCTTATTGGGTTTTCCACGTAAAAATATGGTGTTCATTGTGTTGATTTACTTTCTGTTATTTATGTTTCATGCTTATATTAAATAACATAATAGTGTGGTTGAATATTTGATAAGTGATAAAGTTTTAAGATTGAATTTGTGTGACAACTGATTCACCCCCCCTCTTAGTTGTCCTGCGCCTGTTTAACAGATACTACAAACTTAGAGCACCTAAGGTTGATTATCAAGAAAAAGAATGTTGGAATGAAGAGGAAGAGGTTGAAGAAGTGAAAAGAACAAAAACTCCACAAAAGACACCCTCGAATGCATAAAAGACACCATCTAAATTCGTACAAAGAAATCAACCCAAAGAATTGATCATTGATGATAGAGTTAGATCTACAAGAAGAATGATAAACTACCAAGAAGAATGTGATATTGCACCACTATCCAAAATTAAGCCCAAAACCTTCCAAGAAGCAAGTGTAGACAAAATCTAGATTGAGGCAATGAATGAGGAGTCAAACCAAATTGAGAAGAATAATACTTGGGAACTTGTCCCAAGACCAAAACACAAAAACGTAATTGGTACCAAATGGGTTTTTAGGAACAAACTCAATGAAGATGGACAAGTGGTGAGGAATAAAGCAAGGCTAGTTTGCAAAGACTATGCTCAAGTTGAAGGTGTGGAATTTGAAGAGACATTTGCACCAATTACCAGGATGGAAACAATAAGGATGTTCTTGGATTATGCAAGCCATAAGAAATTTAAAGTATACCAAATGGATATTAAGTCTACCTTCCTAAATGGAGACTTAGAGGTCGAGGTCTATATTGAACAACTTGAAGGATTTCTACTATCAGAAAAAAAGGATTATGTCTATAGATTGAGGAAATCACTCTATGATTTGAAACAAGACCCAAGAGCATGGTATGCCAAGCTTGACAAGTACCGTCAACAACAAGGGTTTTTCAAAAGAGGAGTTGCTGATAACAACTTATATATCAAAAATCTAGGAGATAATCAATTGATAGTAGTTGTATACGTGAATGACATCATTTTTGGAGGAAAAAATGATAACATGTGTCAAGAATTTTCTATGATGATGCAGAAGGATTTTGAAATGTAAATGTTGGGGGAACTATCCTTCTTCCTTGGCTTACAAGTTTCACAATCAGATAAAGGAATCTTTATCTCCCAAGACAAATATGTGAAAGAAATATTAAAGAAATTTAAGATGGAGGAATGCAATCCTATAGGTACCGCCATGATTACAGGTTGTAAATTAAGAAAAGAGGATGAATCACAAGAAGCAAATCAAACACTCTATGGGTCAATGATTGGAAGCTTGTTGTACTTAACTGCTACATGACCAGATATAATGCAAGCTGTTGGAATGGTGGATATATTTCAATCTGCACCAAAAGAAACACATGTTCAAGCAGTGAAAAGAATATTTAAGCACTTGAAAGGTACTTTGGAATATGGCCTATGGTATCCTAGTGGAAAGGACTTCACTCTAGAGGCTTAGACTGATGCCGATTGGGCTGGAAGCTTGGATGATAGAAAGAGTACAAGTGGAGGAGCTTTCTTCCTTCGTGGAAACTTAGTATCTTGGATAAGTAAAAAATGAGCATGAGTCTCATTATCCACTACAGAGGCCGAATACATAGCAGTAACAACCTGTTGCACTCAAGTACTATGGATGAGACAAACCTTGAAAGATATTAAGGTGGAGTATAATCATCCTATCATCATTTATTGTGACAACACAAGTGCTATTAACATTTCAAAGAATCGGGTGATGCACTCAAGAACCAAACACATACCCATCAAGTATCATTTCCTAAGGGAACAAGTGGCTAAAGAACAAGTTAGTTTGGAATATATTGCTACCAAAGGACAAATTGTTGATATATTCACCAAACCACTACCAAGGGATACATTTGAGTATCTAAGGGACAAACTGGGAGTAGTCCCACACCCATCCAATTAGTAGATGAGAGCATACATTTAGAGGGAGCTACCCACAAAAATATCTTGTAGCTCCATGGAACAAAAAGTGCATGAGATTGTTGGAAGACCCTTTTCCATTAATGTCAAAGGGGGAGAGATAGAGTAAGGGGGAGCAAAGAAAAGGGAGAGGACTATGATTTTTTTTCCATCAATGAAAAAGGGGGATATTGTTAGAATATATTGTCATTGATGCCAAAGGGAGAATATAGGAAATGGTTGTCATTAATGTCAAATCAAATGAATGTCATGCAAAGAGTAGATTGACCAAGGTAGCCAAGCTGTGAAAAGAGAAGTTGTTGTTTATAGAGAAAAAGTCATTAAAATATATAGCAACAATTATTTATGATTAAGCAATGATCATTATTTAAGGAAGTGATTAAGCAACAATTACTTTTTAGAAGGCAGAAATTAAAATGATCATAAGCATCGATTAATATGTTTCAAGGCAACACTTATATATAAATAAAAAGTTGATTAAAAAAAAAAACAGATAAGACAAAATAAAGCAAAGGACAAAAGTCATAAAAGTCAAAACAAGACAATCAAATATAAAAAGACAAAAGGCAACGATAAGTTAATATTCTTAAAGAAAAATAAATAAAGTTGTGATTTCATAAAGCAACAATTATTAATATAAAGTTGTGATTAAGTAGTGAACAACAAAAGACAAAGTGAATAAAACAAAATGAATAAGACAAAAATATAGAATATAAAGTGCAATGAATCCCACAAAGTGATTTCATTAAAAATTAAATATGAAATGATGAGACTTTATGAGATAATGCAATTTAGAATTATCAATAGACAAAAGGATGATTAAATAAAGAGCTGTGATTTCAGATATGAAGCGCTCCATGAAGCGGTGGAATACAATTCTCAAGTGGTACGATTTGTTTTGCAAATTCAAATTTGAATGTTATGGAAAGGGTGTGATTCTCTTTCAAAGGAAACTTAATAAAATTTAAAGATTGAAGAGGTGCGATTTGGTGGAAAAAAGTAAAGAAAAATTATATATTATAAAAGCTTGTGTTAGTAAAAGGTAGATCTCAAGGTACATGTTGCTAAAATAAAGGGTTGTAATATTTGACCAACATACATATATGAATTCAAAATCATATTTGCAAGTAGGGAGTGTGAGAATGATAATATGAATAGAAGAGCAGAAACATATCTCTTGTGTGAGTATTAAGGAGGCAACATACATCACAAAGAAGGAGTTGAATTGAAAGATAAAGTAGATCTATTGTGAAGATCTCATTCTATATTCAAATTTTCAGTCTATCATTAGAGGTTGGTGCCTCTAGTTAGCCAAGGTTGGTGCCTTGCAAGAGGGAGTTGGTGCTTCTTGTAGGTTGGTGCCTACAAAACAAGTTAGAGGTTGGTGCCTACATTCATTGTAAACTACATAAATATATAAAGTACATTATTTTGTATCGTGATTTTCTCCCATAAGGGTTTCCATGTAAATCTTGGTGTTATCTTGTTCTTTATTGCCAAATTCTTGCATAGTTATTGTTGTGATAAATTAAGTTGAAAAGTTGTATTATACTGATTCACCCCCCTCTCAGTATAATTGTGTGTTCATCACAAATTGTTCTAGGAACTAAGTGTTGTGTAGTCTCACCACACACCCCATTTTTCTTTTGGAAAAATAAAGACCCCCCTTTTTTTGGCTTAGGTCTAGTTTGTCTTGTAGTGTTGGTAGTTTATCTAAGTTCACCAAATCTTAGATTCAATATCTAATGGTAAAAATCACTTGGAAATTTCTCATAAATTTAAAATCCAAAAATATGGTATCCCAAATGGTTGAAATTGCATCATGGATAGAAAGAACATTGAAAAATAACATGAGTTACCTTTCAAATTTTTTGAAAATACTAAAAAAATAAGCAAGTTATGGCTTAAGGGGTATTTTATGCATTGTTGGAAAGTAGTAGCACCTAAAAAACCCTAAAGCAATGACAACTAAGAAACTTGAAAGTCGCAGCAACCAAAATTTTTGAAAGCAGTAGTAGCCAATTTTTTTGAAATGTGTAGTAGTGACCAAAATCCCTTAGAAGTGCAGTTGTGCTCAAAATTTTTAAATTTTTTCAAAGGGGCATTTTTAATGATATTTTTTTAAATATTTAAAATGTTTTATTTTATCACATGATTAAAATAAAATTTATAAAAAATTTAAATGGTTGCTCAAATTTAAATTAGTGAAGAAAAGGAAGAAGAATATAGTTTTAGTAAAACATCAATATCTCCTTTGTTTCTTAATGAAATTTAAAAATTCAAAATGATCTGAAAATCTTAAGAGCACAAGAAACAAAACCTAGAAATCATTTGGAATATTTTTCTAAAATGAAAAATTGTTCATGAATGTTTAAAACATGAATAAACCTCATATTCGAGGGAATATGACTCCCTATTGAACATTTTATTATTGAGAATTCACGTGGAGGATTAAAACATATTTAAACATGTTTTAAGTTATTGGGAACATTTGTGAATTGGTAAATTTAAAATTTGAAACTGCAAATTATAATTTTACGGGTTTATTTTGCAAAGATTGAGATATTTGATAAAGTTAAATTATTTCTTTTGTAGGTAATTCAAATTGCTTCCAACTGTGACTACTTGTTGATGTCACCCATGTGACGAGCTTAATCTGTTACCATTGGTTTTTGAGGATGAATCCTGATCATTGACCATTTTTTAATTATTTTTATGAGTGCTATATTCTATACATAGCTTAGAAGTGATCATTTTAAAGTGACAAATATGTAGAAACAAAGCAATTCCAAGAGCTCATTGTTAATTTTTTTATAGAAAATAACTAAGTGATCTAAAATCCCTTCTGGAAAACAAACTAGGTCTTGAAATTGTTGATAATTGTGTTGGCAATTGGTTGTCATTGATGTCAAAGAAGAATGTGATGAGAAAGCATGATGGCAAAAGGCCACTAATCAATAGGCAAGGATGACTAAGTATCTTATGGATGGACTTAAGTCTGGTGCTCATGCTATTATGATTGGAGTAACTAATCAACCAAATAGTCTTACCAAGCACTTAGAAGATTTGGAAGGTGTGATTTAGAAGTGAAGAAATGACTAAAGGTTGTTAAGAAAAATCACAACAATCAATATAATGAAGGCAACGATAGACAATGTTTATTAGCATGATAAAGAGCAACGATTATATTTGTGAAGAGAAAGCCAAACATATAAAATAAAACACATGTAAGATAAAAATAGATGAAGACAAAAACAAATGCTGGTCGACTGCTCTAGATGAAGACAAAGACAAAAATTGTTGGGCGAGTTTATTTTATTAAGACTAGCGACTTTATTATGAAGAAAAGGCAATGATCAAATTATGAGGAAATAGGTAGTGATTAAGAAAATAAATAATTACAAAGGAAATAATGGGTATGAATAAGACAAAAGAAAAAATCCAATAGAATAAGGAAAAAAATAATAAGACAAAATTTCAAATAAGACAAATCTGTCTTAGGAAAAGGTGGGATTAAGGAAAAAGAGAAGGGCACGATTTGTTTTTATGAAGAGTTATGAGTTTTGAGAGTAAAAAGACATGTCTCCAAATGAATCGACCTCCTTGAGAAGTTATAAGGAAACCTTAAGGGGAGAATTGGATAGATTGTGAAGAATAAAATATATATCATATACACCACACAAATGAAGAGCAAAAAATTATAAAAGAAGAATATATGCATATATAAAAGAAGAATATATGTAGATATAAAAGAAGAATATAAGCAGATGTAAAAGTGGAATATATGCAAATTTGAAATAAGCATATGAAGACTTGAAAGAAGATTTGAAGATAAGTCAAAAATGAAATATCATTTGATTTAAAGTAAAGTAAATGAGTAGATGTGAAAGGAAGCATAAAAAAATTTAAAAGAGGTTAATATGTTGAATAAAAGGGGAATTAAGTAAATAATGCAATATTATTTATGAGCAGATTGTTGAAGATTTATAATCATTTTTGGGCAGAACTTGTGAAGACATTTGAGAAGATTTGATAGCCACTTTGCGGGAGACACTATACTAGTTTTTGTGCATACTTCATAAATCCTCTTTTGGAGTAGAATATCAAGAAAAATCTGATCAACATATTAGAGAAAGTTATAAGAGAGATCTATAATAGACTTGTTACAATTCTGGTCACAAACCATATACTTGATTTGGAGCTGTGTGTAGGTGTTTTGTCTAACTAAAATACATCAAATTCAAGAAAAAAGACTAAAAAAACTGCAAAACACTCAAGATCAAGCTAAAGTTGAAGTTCAAACTTAAAACAAGAAATACCAAAATGTTACCTTGTATGAACTTGTTGGATTTGTTTTCCTCTTTGTTGAATGCTTTGTGTGCTCCTAGATCAATTTCGACAACATAATGACTTAATGTTGCATGATTTTGATTACAAAATGGGGGATTTGGTGGGTTTTTGGATGCAAATATGACTGTGGATGCAAGTGTGTTTTGAGAGCATGAATGGCTTGAGAGCTTGAGAGTGAGTGTGTAGTGAATGTAGTGTATGAATAAAATTGACTAAGTGTTAGAATAGTCATTTAGAGGGCAAAAAGGTGAAGGGATAGGATTAAAGGTAGGGATTTAGATCAATGGTTGATATCTCAACACATGTGAGGGTGACATGTATCATCCTAGGGAGATGGGGACTAGAGGTAAGGTGGAAGTGATGTGGATGCCATGTGGAGGTAGTTTAAAGTACCTTGGGAATGGGTGAAAAAGAGGCGACTTGTCTCATCCTCCCAAATCATGGGGAGGATGTGACAAGTGAGAAATTAAAAATTCCTCAATAATCCTCCTTGGGATGAGACAAGGAATTAAAAATTCTTTGGGAAGGGAGGTAAAGAGTTTAAAATTTCTTTTAATCTTTCTAGAAATATAGGGAGAATATATTGGAATTTAAAATTCTAAATGGGCTCATGGGAAGAATAAATATGAATTAAAAATTCCTAGAGAAGGAGAGATGACTTCTCCAAAAAGGGAAGGAGTTAATGAGGGTTGACTTAGGTACACATACCATAATTGGAATTAGGGTTGGATTAAGGATAATTAATCATTGATTAAGATTGTGCAAATGATAATGATGAGATTAAGGCCAAGTGACAAATTATGGAGGATGTGACACTAATCCTCATTAGGAATGTGAACACCCTAATCACAGATTAAGTCAATTAATCAAGATTAGGAAGGAACTATGGAGGATGTGGGTAGGTGAGAGAAAAAGGGATGGATGAAAAATTAATTCTAATTCATGTTGGGTTAGAGATGCTAAGTTCACAATGACTTTGCAAAAATACTTCAAAGCTATAAAAGTATATCATTTACCAGCTTGTGCTTCACTAGACCTTGTCACATTTACACACAGATGGTACAATTCTCCAAAGGAAAGCTTATCATTCCAAAGAAATACTTCAAGAAAGGTAAGTTCTTTGTGAATTTTATTTATTATGTTCAAACTTTTGTGAATTTTATTTGATCCTTGATTTGGGGGACTAATGAGGAGATGTGGCATGCATAGGATAGTTGAGAGTTATTTTTTTATTAAAATAATTATAATTTCCCACTCAATGTGACTAGCGAGTTAACATATTTGATTGATTAGTCATCTTCCTACATGGAGGAGTTAATTAAGTGCATGAGAGAATCAAGAGTAGTTGACTATTGCATGAAATAGTTAACTGATTACATGTATGAGTGAAGTGGATTTGATTGAAGAGTGAAACTAGGAGTCATTTTGAGTGAAATTATTAGACTAAGTGGTCAACTAGGTGAGGTGGAATTAATTAATAAATAATTAGTGCAATGAGGTGGAAATAATATTAAATTAATTTGTTAATGGGTAATGTGTGGATAAATGAATAAGTATGGATAATTATGAATAATTAATTTATTGAATGGATGAATAATATTAGGTAAATTTAATTAAATGAACAAATATGAATACTTATGAATAATTAATTCATTGAATGGATGAATAATATTAGCCAAATTTAATTAAATAACTTAGGAACTATTTAATTAAATTATTAGGCATTAGGTGATAATGTGTGTCCTAGATGATAAGGTGATGATGTGATTACATGGATGATAATAGGACCTAGGAGATGAATGAATGAATCAAGTGATAGTGATACGATAATTAGGTGATTGGTGGATAAGGTCCTAGGAGATGAAAATGACAAGGTCTTAGGGGATGAATGAATGACTCAAGCGATTAGGTGAATACATAACTTTGTAAGTGTCTACACCAATTATCCAAGACTAATTTGTGATTGAAAAATTATATTGCACTCACAAACTCATCCTATGTATTTAGTATACTTTTGTTATTTAATTTACTTGATCACCCTTGAATTCTACATTCTAGTATATTATGGACTAGTGTTATTTATAAGTGGGGTCATTAATATGTCACAAGGGGACATGTTCTCCTAGGTCAACCCTTACAAATGTGTATAAATAGTATAAAAAAAAATCTTAGTCATGCAAATGCTCCTAAGATATTTTTGTAGATCTAGATTCCTTTTAGCAAACCAATTGAAGGGTAAAAGCACAAACCTGTGTCATTTTATAAAGGAATTGGCCAACAACAAAAAAAATTCTAAACTTCGACCACTTAAAAGTGGTATTTATGTTTTGAATTTTAAAATGATGTAAACTAATGAAATGTAGAAATATTGATGAAGTTTATTCCTGTAATTTTTCAGATTTTTTTAAAAATTGTTTTGATTTTTTTTTTTATCAATTTAAGAGCAGATTTTGGAATGCTGAAAATTTTAGGAAAAAGTGACGTTCACTTGACGTCAAGCAACAAATAGAAAAAAACTTCATTTTCCCTTAATTTTTTTCTCTAAATAGGTAACTTCAATATCTAGTGCATGGATTTTTTTTTGAAATTTTGATGTATATTTTTCTTGTAATAACATTTTAAAGTCACACTTGTCAGAATTTGACAATTTTCATTTGAGGTAAACTATTATCTATTTTTTTAATCATTTTCAAAAAAAAAAATTATACCCTTTTGAAGAGGACTCTTTCGTCTAGTGCACCATATATTTTTCAAAAAAATTTAATATGTTTACTATTTTTTAAAAATTTCTAATCAGCCTCTTTTCAAAATTTAACAACCTACTTGCATTATTTTGAAAATAAAATATATTAAAACTAATCAAATACAAAAATATTACATATTTGGATTCACCACTCTGAGCTCTACAAAAGTATTTTTTTTATAAATATCATTCTGATTGAAGAAATACTTAGTTGAAGTTGAAAGTTTTAGAAAATTTTGAAAAAAGTTGAGTTGGCTACCAATTAGGATGCCACATAGACAATTTCGGTAGAAAGGGTTTTGGTAGAAAGGGTTTTGACTGAAACCCTTTCTACCGAAACTCCACACATAAAATAAGCCACATTTTGATGCGGTAAAGCGAAAAATTCAAATTTTATGATTTCGGGTGAAAGGGTTTCGCCCGAAACTCTATGTGCCATGTATAGGCCATGTGGTTTTGGACAAAACTGGTTTGACCAAAACTATTTAGGTCGAAACTATTTTGCTCAAAACTATTTAGTTGGCTGAAAGTGTGACATAGCTTTGTGCTTTTGCCTTGAAGTGTTTAATACAAATAATAAATGAATAATCCTTGAGCTTAGGAGATTCCTTCATGTGTTAGAATGAATGTATTGAATTCCTTTAAATACAAGGATATATCAATATATCCCACAAATTTGAGTAAAGATTCAACCCTAGGTAGGAAGGGTAAAGGAAATAATTCAACTTAATGTGAATTTAAATTTTTAAATTAGGGTGAGGTGAGTTCATGACTACGAAGATGAACTCAACTATAAACTAGTTTGAAAACATAAAAGGGGTTAAATCTTAGTTAGAGATGAGTGCAAGCATAGGTGTGATGAACAAGTGGATTGATAAAATTTATAAGGGTGTGTGCATATATGTGAATGAAGATGAGTGATAAGTACATAGAAATATTTATAAATGGGTAGGTACATGTCATGCCCTAAATTTACACATGGGGAAAGAACACAACCTACAATTTTTTTGAATTATAAACACTGTTTACTATTAACTAGGCACACACCTAGCAACTAAACTATACACATTGAATGATGTTGGATGAGCAACATTGTAACCAACATGTCACTCAAGAGCAAGGTGTGGGAGTAAACGAGGTCAGGTGCACAAAATCCATTGCGTGCACACTTTATTAAATCACATGATATGTTTGCAACCCTAACATTTCTTTTATTTATTTCCATTGTAGGGCGAGATTTGAGCGTCAGGGTTCTTCCTTAGGATGGTGGTGGGCGACTGTCCATATTTTTGCTTTGTTTAAGTTTTATTTTTTTTATAGTTCAAAGAGGATAGTGGCATAAGTATTATTTTTGTGTGTTATTTTTTTTGAAATGTGTTGCTTTATTGAGGGGTGACAGCCCGAGGGAGCTCGTGACCCCAAAGGGGGTCGCGAATCCCTCAAGGGGCCATGCCTTCCATGGTGTAGAGGGGGAGGGATACACCTCACCATCCCTCAACCATTATGGTTGGGGGTTGGGAGAGGCTATGCCCTCCTCCCCCTTATTTTTTTTAAATTACATTTTTAAATTTTATTTTATCTGTTATTTTCAAACAATTACTACATCTATTTTTTTAGTATAGAGATAAATTATTGTCAGGTTTAGTTATAAGTTAAGGCTTGCTACTATATTCATAATAATGGGAAAATTAATTTAAAACTTATAGTTATATTTGGCATGCAAACAATAGCCTCAATCTTGAGTTTATTTATGAGATTAATCAAAGCTCATATGAGTTATTAAATAACTACCATATTCTAATTGATATTTTACTTTCAATGCAACCATGAATTATATTTACCTAAATTTTTATATATGATAAGAAATTTAAATCACATAATGAATGTGCAACAATGAATGAATACAAGAAAATAAATGTTAAAATCTATGTATTTCTACATTTTTAGAATCAATCTTGTATTTGAGTAAAAGTTAAATTTCTTATTCCTTTCTTTGCATGTTGAATACACATTCATTTTCTAGAAAAAAAAATAAAATTATTACAAGAATTC
Source organism: Sequoia sempervirens (assembly GCA_007258455.2). Taxonomy (NCBI): domain Eukaryota; kingdom Viridiplantae; phylum Streptophyta; class Pinopsida; order Cupressales; family Cupressaceae; genus Sequoia; species Sequoia sempervirens. The sequence continues at coordinate 291,457,395 of VDFB02105785.1, read as the reverse complement.
AAACAAAGTCCAAATTCCATTTTCATAGCTAATCACAACAAACACAGTCTTAAAAAACCATGTTTTAATATTAAATTTTATTTCATCATTACTTCACAAAAGAAAGGTTATATATCAGATATATAATCTCCCCCTAAATTATTTTCACTTACATGTTTATAAATATAACCACAAACTTTTACAATACCCTCAATAGGGCAACTCACATAAAAATGGCATCTAAAATATTGTTCACAAGAATATAGTTACTCCCACCTTGCAAATTTCCTTAGAACTACAAACGTATGCAAGATACATATTTTCTTCCAAGGCCAATAGGGTGCTCACCATCCGACCTTTGACTGGAAAATCAATCTCAGGTCGGTCCCAAAGGACATGATGGAAGGGTCACTACGCCTGGGGCAGCCTAGGGTGACCTGGGGGTCCTCATCCTACCCCAAGCTCAGAGGCCATCAGACGAACTAGGTCACATTCAATCAGAATTCATGCAACACCATTGAAAACACATACATATACAAATGACACCCAACCTGGAGATCTCACTCAAATTGAATCTACTCAAGATTCATAAGGGGGAGACTAGGTGACATTTATACCCAATGGGGAAAATAATATAGATCATAACCAATATCAAACTTCTCTCAACTTATCATATTTCATATTTCATCCAAACTCCACATCCCATGCACCAATACTTTCAAAATAGAATAGGTACTCATACCCAAACTCCATACTTCCAAAATAAAATGGGTACTCGTACCCAAACTCCACCCTCTCAAAGGTTGGAGGTTTCCCTATTGGAGGTTCATCCTTTGTCAACCCCACACATGGGAGGTTCTCAAGAACAGAGAGCAATCCCTATAACAATCCATCACAATTAAAAAGACAACACAACAAGTACAAGAATTTCTTCAAACAATTACCCACAATAATTTCAACATTTAACAAAATCATACAAAAGCACACATAAGAGATTGAATCCTACCTCTCATGCTTTCCAAGGAAGAATTTTGTAGAAGAGCTGCAAGCTTTTTCCAAAAATTCTTTTCACAAAAACTTCTTCAAACAAGAACCGAAAATTCCAACTTAAAAAGAACCCCAAAACAAACAAAAAGGAAGATATACATAGAATCCAATTCCCATCCTCACGAATGGAGTAGTGAAACTTGTCACCTCCTCATACACACACACACCCCCTCTAAATTCTCTTAAGTGGAAGACCACATAAAAGAGGAGTCTATTCCAATTCTTAAAAAAAAGACTCAACATCACTAAAGAAAGAAGAGTTCAAATAAGATCTATTTTCAAACATCTCCTTGTATCGAGGAACTTGGAGAAAAATGGGGAATGAGTCCATGCACACCCCATAATAACTCCAAATTCGTCACCCTTAAAAATAAGCACTTTAAAGAGGTCATAACTTGAGTTTATCAAAGATATGAGTTTTATTAAATACCTAACCCTTGGGTTAACACCCTAGGGGTTTAAAAATGATATAATTACATAAAATAAACCTTTTTCCACTCCTTTTTTATTTAAATAAATTAAAATCCTAAACTACCCTCAAATATAAAATTTATAAATTAAAATAAAACTTAAAAAACTTTAAAACTTTATAATAAAATACATTCATGTCTCAAGACACTTCACATAAATCACATTACATTTAGACTGTAGTCCCTTCAAATGGACTATAGTCGGTATTCCCAAGGTTGTCACATTGGGTTCCTTGAAGACCTCCAATTCCATTGGTCATGAAATTTATACCTACACACTTGATTTCACACATTAATATATCCAATGAAATTATATAGCCGAAGCAACTTAAATAAAACATATATATTCACATTATATAATTTACATCAAACATTATAAATCACACCACAATATTAATTCACGACTATCACAGTTTCATAGATTCATAATCATTACATTCACCTAAGAGCATTTATTCAATTTTTATAAAGTATACAATTATTCTAATTTCATAATTTCATTTAAAACTCGATAATTTTACTCATCCCAATATTGCAATTAACATCTATCTCATAATTATCATTTCATCATTATAGCATAAATTATTCATCATTTCTACTCATGCATTAATAATTATCAATAATATCAAAAATAATGTCTAATCTCTAACTCATGTCATAATGTAAATAACATCATAAAGTATCAGTCTGAAAGATGGCAACATAACATAACATCTAATAATCAATACGAGAATCAAATTGTGTCTATCTAAAAGGAAATCAGTAGCATAATATCCAAATCAACGAGTGGGCCTCACATCCTCCCCCTCTAGGAATGAGCATCCTTTTGGAAGTCATCAAAGAGGTGAGGGTTTAGTGCCCTCAATTGGGAGGTATCCTCCCATGTCGTTGTAATCTCATCATATTGATCCCAATAGACTCTGACTTGGTCCAACTCTTGCTCTCAAAGGGTCTGTGTCTAATGAGCCAAACTATGAATGGGTTCCAATGTTAGATGCTCACCCGAATCCACTTGGGGCCTCAATAACTATGGCTTGATGCTCATCTTGGCAGTTCTCAATTGCTGCAAATACTCAATGAAAATTTCTTGCATCACCTATCGTCTTCTCAGAACTTGTTGTGCATTGTCCTCCAACTACAAAACCCTAGGGACACTCTCTAGCTAAATGCCTAACTTCACCACACACAAAGCAAAGACCTCTCGCCTGCACCTATTGTAACGTGCCCATTGTTCTACCCATTGTTTTTACTATGTTTTACTCACAAGTTAAAGTTTAAGCTACTAACGTTATGAGCCATAAATTTTTTCCTTTCCACATATATAAATAGATGCATATTTGAAACATATCTATTCCAAAATTTCCATTTAATAACATATAATTATGTCAATAATTCAAGCAATGATTTCACATCACATAATCTCATGATAATACTTCTCATTTATAAATCCATAATAAGAGTAGAGATACATGTTTACATACATAGCTTCTACGATCTTAATGATAAAGATACATAAACATAGTACAATGATCCAAATGTCCCCAATGGTGCTGCATACATCCTAGATGTACCCATCACTTGGTGTATACATTCTATGTGTCCCCAAATTGGTGCTACATCCTCAAATCTTGGTCACCAACTGTATGAGGGAGAGCATCACTCAAACGCTTTTTTGCCAACCATGGACTTACTACGGTCCCCCGCACATCTAAAAAACTTGGTAAGACATGGCCCTACCCTTAGACGAAGAGATTGGTTTGATAACCCCATAATCATGACCTTCTTGAGCATAGTGTTGTGTCTTACAAATATAGAGCTACCATACCTTGGTTTCCTTGCCTAGTTTGTATACATGAACTACAATAAACTGAACTTTGGCCAAAGAATTGAACACCCTGTACTTCGATTGAGAGTCATCTGTCCACCCACTTCAAAAGCTTTATTTGGTATTGACCATGTAAATAACACACATTTACCATAAGGTGATAACATACTTAAATATTCAACAAGGTAATTCCCTTAACCATGGATTACCCTAACCCCAGGAATACCTAATTTTATAATAAACCTGTTGTCACCTAGAAATTGCACCCTATGCAAAGTTGTAAAAAACTGAGCTTTCTAGAGAAACATGGGATCATTTCAAGGCTGTGGGTCACCTAAGATTGAAATGAACCTCTGGAGAAGGCCAGCTTCCTTTGGTGTCACCTAGCTACTAATCTTTGTGAGGTAAAGGAAGAAGGAATACATAAATTGGAAACTACTCTTATGGTGATACACCAAATTTGATAAGAAATCATGAAATGAAAACAAGATGAACATACACTAGAAAACTTAATGGTTAAATTTTTACTTACTCAACATAACCACTTTAGACTTATGCATCATTCTTAAAAGGTTTGATCTACATACATATCTTAAGAAGGAAAGACAAATTTCACAACTTTAAGGTATGAATGCAGATTTAAAAGAACACAGTTGAAAACTTGCATAATCTAAAATACAGAATTGAGAGTAATACAAACATTAACCCTGGCTTCCGAGGTATACTCTGTGTTTTATTCCAGATTTGAGTTGAGTTACAAAACATACATCAGCTGAGAAAGGATTGTTAAAAAATCACTGACTCCCGAGGATGCATAATTAGAACTATTTACAAAGAGGAAAAAATTCCCAATATATCAAAAATATCAGCCCCTAGGGCTTACAAAATATCAGACCACAAAGATCTATCCATAGATCTTTTTGATGAAATTAATGCTACATCCTCGTGTCCATGTTAGTATGGAGTTTCTCTCAGGAGAAGCCTTTAGATATTTTGCAGCTACCGCATTCACTTCTGGTCCTCGTGTCTCTCTCAAATTCCTTCGTCGAGCTGCTTGGAATGCTTCAGAGGCATTATCATTAATGCCAATCTCTCAGATCAGATGCACGTTGCTTTTGCTTTGCTGATCCTTTTCACCGGGGAGACCAGTCAAAGGGTCAAAGATCGCCTTATCAACATCGCATCTCAGTGAGACATTAGAAATGTCTCGCCGATGCGATTACACCATTCTGCAGCTTTCAACATAACGCATGATGATCGGGAAGATCTCATAGCTAGCCCCAAGAGCCATATCTATGTTAGAGAATGGCATCGATGAGACAACCATTTTCGGCCAGACATGATGGAGAGTTCTTCTCATCTTCTATCGATGAGAGTATATTGATGTCACTCCGAATGCACTCCACTCTACCGAGCTCTACATGTCTTTCGGTGAGACAGCGACAAGTCGGGAAGACTTCATGGCGAGCTCCATTAGTCATACTGATACCTGCTTCCATTGCTGAGACCACACCATCTCGACAAGACGTTACTCCGATGGCTCGAAGTTACACCGATGTCATATATGTTGGGGAGACCTTCTGCATTAAGCGAGACCCTATGGCGAAGCCCAACCACCTCCCCAAGCTCCAACATCCCTTTGGCGAGACACTCGTGTGTCAGTGAGACCTTCTACCGAGGCTTCATTTTGTTTTGGTGAGACCTCTCCCTGTCGGCGTGACCTCTCGCCGAAACCACCATCTCTTGCCGAAGTGTTCCCGTCTATCGGCAAGACCCCCGAGTGTCGGTGAGAGATCTTACCGAAGGAAAAACGCTACCCCGAGACCACTCATCTTTGGCAAGACCTCATGCCTTTGCCGAGACATCATGGCAATATCAATTTCTCTTAGCGAGGCTCTGGCCAGTCTCTGAGACATCTTGGCGACTTGACCTTCCTTTTGGCTAACTGGGATCCCGTCGGGGTGACTTTTATGTGTCAACAAGACTTCCTGCCGAGCTTCTCGCATTACACCGAAGGCACAAGGCTCGTCGGTGTGACTTTTCGTTATTGATGAGACCTCCTGCCGAGCTCGCTTCCCTTCGGCGATGTTGCTTTCCTTTGGCGAGACCTTGGCCTGTCGGCCAGACATTTGTCTGAGATGACCATCCTACGCCGGGAGCACTCCGTTTCGGTGTAACTTCGCTTGATCGGCCATACCCTATGCCAAAGACACAACTCTTGCCGAAGTTTTTGCTCGATCCACGCCAGTCGGTGGGACATGAAGAATTCGCCGAGACTTCTTGCCGAAGAAAAGTCTCTTGCCGATATGTGTATCCCCCTTGCCGCCGGTCGGTGAGACATAAAGATTTCGGTAAGACCTTTCTCTGAAGGAGATCTTCATGACGATGGGGAAACTCTTAGTCGCCGGGACAATGATTAATGTCTTGCCGATAGGGACCTGCATGCGAATTCCAATTGTTGTGACATCTTTGAGGTCTTGCCGATGGGAAATACAGACGTATTGAAAGAATGCATTATGCCAAACTGGCTGAGTGATTCTTTTCGAATGAGATCTTTGTGAAATGGCACCAGATGCATAATCTATCCTGCCTGGTTGAGCCCATAGGTGAAAATTGGGCAACATTTCTGGCGACCTTTGTTGGATGTTTTCCTGCTAAACATGAAGACCAGTAGCCTAGACTTGTCCATTGGGCATGGAGTCGTTAGGAAAACCTCAGAAACAGACCCGGGGCAATTTTGTGCATGGCTGCAACTTGCTTGAGGCTCACAGAACACAACAAGTTGCCAAGAACAACAAAAATGAGAAGTTGAAAAGAAGCTATTTACTGTGCTAAAGCAACACTTATTGAAGACATAAAACCTAGCCTAATATGTACAATAAAAAGTTCATCAAACTTGGAAACAGGGCTTGAGGTGTATCCCATTAAATGGGATGGGAAGCACTTCACCTTTTGTTGTGGCTAGTTGGTAGGCATTGTGTTCCTTACAACCTTTGATAATAAATGGACCTGTCCACATGTTGTTAAACTTGGTGTGATGGCCTGGCCTGCTTTTCAAAACATCCCATTTGAGAACAATATCACCTTCTTTGAAGACTTTAGCTGTAGCTTTCTTGTCAAAAGTTCTCTTAGTTTGGAGCTGATGATACTCCAAAGTTTTCATTGCTTTGTCTCTTGATTCTTTGAGCTCCATGAGCTCTGCATATCTCATGGACATTGGGTCCTGTTCCTCAAACATCTCCAACTGGTGAACAATGTCCAGAGCTGGAAGCTCCACAGACAGAGGTAACCTAGCCTCTTTGCCATAAACTAACATGTTGCCATAAACTAACATGTATGGTGAATTACCAATGGACCTCTTAGGAGTCACTCTGTCTGCCCAAAGTGCATACTTTAATTTGATGTGCCAGGTCCTTTGATTATCCTCCATTGTTCTTTTAATAATCTTGATGAGATTTTTGTTTGTGCTTTCAGCTAAACCATTACCCTGAGGGTAATAATTTGAGGATGTATTCAAATGAATGCCATGTTTAACAGCCCAATCAACTACTCTTAAACCCACAAATGCAAGAGCATTATAAGATATGATATAGTCAGGAACTCCAAATCTGGTGACTATATCCTCATAAAAACTCAAAACTGAAGACTCTTTTGATTCTTTCAAAGCCACTGCTTCTGTCCACCGTGTGAAATAGTCTGTAGCAGTAAGCACCCACTTATGACTAGTACTAGATGGTGGATTAATTGGTCCAATAAAGTCAATGCCCCATCTCATGAAGGGATGCTCTACTTGAATTGGATGTAGAGGCATAGCAGTCAGCTTTTCTTTTCTTGAAAATAGAGCACATTTGACACACTTTCTTGACCATGCATAAGCATCTTTAAACAAGCTGGGCCAGTATAACCAAATCTCATTATTTTCCATGCAGTAGTTCTTGGAGCAAAGTGACCTCCTGCAGCTCCATCATGAAACTCATAAAGTACCTTTTCAATCTAATTACTGTGAATACATCTTAACAAAACACCATTTAAATCCTTTTTAAAAAGAACATTATTTACCAGCACATATGGTATGGACTGCAGTCTGAATTATCTTCTTTTAGCTCTGTTCAAACCTAATGGACTCTCACCAGTTTGTAAAAAATGGATCATGTCTTGAACCCAGTTAATTGTTATCATAGGCACACCCTCTTGAGCATCCTGAGACTCATTTGTATTAGCAAAAATGACATCCTTTTCTAATTCATTTTGACTGATTGACCCTATAGCGAGCTGTTCACAGAGACCTTTACCTCTAATCAGTTTGGTAATCTTGATATCCACGTCATATTCCATGACCTTAGTGATCCACCCTGCCCTTTTTTCATTCAGATCTTTACTCAACAAAAATTCCTTGACACTTGAGTGTGCAACCAGAATATGAATTTTATTGTTTGACACTAGAGGCTTAAACTTCTTTAGGCTTCTGATCACGGCGAGAACATGATTCTCAACAAAAGTATACCTCTCTTCATAATCAGCAAGTACTTGACTAAAGAAATCTATGGGATGTTCTAAGTTATTACTATTTTTTTGTACCAGCATAGCAGAGATTGAACCAACACTGCCAAAAGCATACAAAAAGAAGTCTTTAGAGAAATTTGGATTTACCAGTGTTGGAGCTGATGCTAAAGCTTCCTTGATTTCTTCGAAACTGCATTTTACTTCTCCAGTCCAACTGAAAACTGCCTTCTTTTTAAGCATGGCAGTCAAAGGCTGTAACAGGTTTGTGACATCAGGGATGAACCTTCTCAAGAAGTTGATCTGGCCCAAAAAGCTCTGCAGACCCTTCTTGTGATGGGGTAATGGCAACTCAAGTATGGCTTTGACTCTTTCAGGGTCAATAGTAATTTCTCGCCTTGAAACTATGTGTCCTAATAATTTCCCTTCATGAACAACAAAGATACTCTTTTTCGGATTGAGAGAAATACCAAACTCTTTGTATTTTTCAAAAACTTGCTTAAGGTGTGACAAATGTTCATCAACGTTCTTAGAATAAACTGTAATGTCATATAAATAAATCAGCATAATCTTATTAATCAAACTTTGAAACGCCATATCCATGGCCCTCTGAAACGTGGCACCAGCATTAGAAAAACCAAAAGGCATCATTTTGTATGCCATGGTGCCCCACTTAGTTGTAAAAGAAGTTTTGAAATGATCCTCCTCTTTGACCATCACTTGATTATAGCCCGAAAAACCATCTAATAAGGAAAATATTTCAGAACCAACAACTACTTGTAAGATTTGTTCCATGGAGGGCAACGGGTAGTGATCTTTCAAAGATGCTCAGTTAAGATCTCTAAAGTCTACACAAAGTCTTATTTCACCATTTTTCTTCCTAACCAGCACAAGGTTAGAAACCCATGAAGTGTGTTTAATAGGAAAGATGATACCCCCCTCAACTAGTTTGGTCAGCTCTTTAATCATTAAGGGCTCAAGCTTAGGATTCAAGGGCCTTTGTTTCTGCCTTACTGGCTTAGCATTAGGTTCTAACTCAATTGTGTGCTGAGCAACATGGGGATCAAACCCCTTCAAATATGAGTATTCCCAAGCAAACACATCATAAAATTCTTGGCATAAGGCAACAAAAGATTGTCTATCTTCATGTGAACAAATTTTGCCTATCTTAAGGAGTTTACCTTTGAAAATCTCCAGTTCTTCATAATGTTCTTCTTTGATTTACAAGCCAGCTTTACCCTTTTTAAGCTGATCGTCAAAACTGAAAATTGACTCTAAGGTAACAAGACCTTTGGGTAACTTATTTGTCCTCAGCTGTATGACTTGATCATCATACTGTTGCTTAAGTTTTGCTTGATTCACCATGGAGAAATGATCTTCTTCGAGCAAAAAAGAAAGAATCTGTTCATCACTGTCAAAAACCTACCAGTGAACGTTGTTATCAGGAATTGATGGCCTGACTACAACTTTCACATACTGCTGTACTTTCTCTTTTCTAATGTCACCTGGAATATCAAACTGTGCTCTAATGGCTGCAAGCCTATCAACATGTTTGTTCTGGTTCCTTGGAATAGATACTAAGTTAAAGGCATCAAATTCCTCAATCATATTCCACACTCTGTTCCTATAAGACTTTAGTGTGTCATTTTTAGCAACATTCAAGCCTCTTATTTGATTGACAATTAACTCACTGTACCCATAAAATTTCAAGCGGGTTATTCCTCTCTTCCTTGCCCACTCAAGACCTTGAACAAGGCCCTCATACTCAGCAATGTTATTAGAGCACGCAAAAGAAAAACAAAAAGCAGAATAATACTTATTGCTCTACGGAGATACAAGCATTGCACCTCCACCTGCTCCATTCTTGCTTCTAGAACCATCAAAGAACATCTCCCAAAGTCCACTTTGCTGTTGCAACAACTGATCTGAATCCTTTTCAAGGTTTGGAATCTCTGCATCAGGCTCAAGCATGACATAGTTACCCATGCCAGCATCTTGAATAAGGTCTTCAGGACTGTCCAACATGTTTTCAACTGCCCATTCGTGCAACAACACATCAGGAATAGCTTCAACTTGAAGTTCTTGAGCAGCAACCAACTCATTGTCAGTAAACTGACACAATTTGTGTCTGCAGCAATAGGAACAACATTGATGGGACTTGGATTATACGGCTCAATATGATCTTTAGCCAACCTTTTAGATTTAATGGTAACCTTAGTTCCATATCTTGTTCTAAATAGCATATGTGACCAATCAGCTGACACATAACCACCTATCTTGGTTGTAAAGTCTCTTGAGAGGCACACATAAAAGAAAGGTGGGAGATCTATGACACATATGTCTTGAGGAACTAAAAAATTGGGACAAGCATGAAGGGTAATACTCAAATCTTTAATGATGCCCAATGTATTAACAAAGGTACCGTCCAATTGGATTACTCTTTTCTCTAAAGGCTAATACTTTAATCCAAGCTTGTCAGCAATCTGCTTTGGCATTACAGAGCTACTAGCTCCACTGTCTACCATACAGTTATGAACTAATTTATCACCTATGATTACTGACACATAAAAAAGAGGTGGTTTAACTCCCTTTCCTGTCTCTTTGCTGGGTTGCTTATCATTTCCTTGAGTATTATTTGTTAACACAACTCTAACTTGACCTATTGGAGACTCAGATTCATTAGACATTTTCAAACTTGACAAGGTTGACTGTAACATATCCTTTTGACCTGGGATAGCTAATGAGTCCCACATAGACATTGCAACATTCATTTTTTTCATGCTATCAAGAATATTATAGGGTACAGTTGGGTTTACTTTATAATGTACCTTTATGCCAGTGTGATCAGCTTGCAAGTGTGGCTGCTCTTTGACCGGGAGTTGCTGATTTTTTTTCCAAAGAGGAGTCACTTGAGATGTAGATGATTCTGTGGTTGCTGCCTTTCCTTTGTCAACTGCTTGATCAAGCTCGAAAGCTCTTTTCTTTGCCCTAGTGTTAGCCGCAACTGGAGAATTATCTACATTCAATCCAAAAAATTCCTCACCTTGCCAGTTAAGTAGGGTAGAATCATTGATAAGCTGATCTTGATGTTGTGGAGACGCATCATTGAATGTATTCTGCTGCGAACTTGAGGAATTTTGTACCATAAGTGCCTAATTGATGAGTCCATTTGAGCAAGTGGCTTGATTGTGAGGCTGGTTACAAGGGTAGAACCACTCATAATATGCTACTAATTTGTTTTGAATAGGAACCAGGTCCTTGACTGCACTAACAGGTGCTGGAGCATAAGCCTGAAAAGGTCTTGTGTTCACATTTTGCTTTGAGCCCTAGTAGTTGCCTTGATAAGCTTGTCTATTACCTTGATATGCTTGTTGCTGACCTAAATTCTACTGCTGATAAGGCCTGCTATATGATTGTTGCTTTTCCAAGCTCGCAAGTTTATTTCCAAAAGTCTGTAATAGACTTTTGATTTCCTGCAACTCATTTGAAGAACTTGGAGCAACACTTTCTTGTGTTTCAGCTGTTGGAACAAGTGGTAAAGGTACAAAAGGTGGTATCTGCAAAGGGATATTTGCATGAATCTCTAGAAATATAGGAATTGGTGGCCTAGGAGCAAGTTTACCAGCCTGTATTAGGCTATTTTCAGCTCTAATTGCTATTTTAAAAGCATCTAGTAGAGACACTCCTCCCATTGACTGTATTAAAATTGAAATGCCGCTATTTATAGATCTAAGATAATACAGGAAGGCATACTCAGGTGAAGGTCTCACCGTTGCAGGGATTCTATTCCAGGTCCTTTGAAATCTAAAGTTGAAATCATTCATCTGCTCTTGTGGACCCCTCTTAATCGTAGTCAATTGTTTTAACAAAGACAAATTATCAGACCTATCCTGAAATTGTTTGTGCAACTTGTCTCCAAATTCGTCCCAAGTTGCAATTGAGCTGACTAGTAGGCTCCTATACCATTGCACAAATCTTCCTTTTAACGAAGTAGCTAATAATCTCACAACAACATCCTCTTGAGTTATGTGATGGACTACACATAACGAAGCCACATCTCGCATGTGTTCAATCAGGGTAGTTTGATCTTCTCCCATGAAAGTTGACAGACTCTTCAAGGCTACCATTGGAATGTCGTTGTGCTGTGCCAAATTTAAGGGACTCCCTCCATTGAAAGCAACAAATGTTTGATTCCTTGGAGCAGCCATTAGAGGCGGCTAAGGTGGATTTACTGGCACTCTAGATGAAACGAAAGATGGGGCAGTAATATGGAATCTCACAGATGGAGGAGTAGACTTGGCTCTTCTAGTATAAGAAAATGTTGTCCCTGGCCTTTCTGTTGTTCTGCCTTGTCTTCTTGGTGGTGACAACTGCAAATAATCGAAAGGAACTAAGCTGCTCCTTATCTGAACTCTTCTCATAAATTGTAGAAGGCGCTGGTTCTGAAGTTCTTTCTCTCTACGGAGTCGCCAAGTATGCACAAATGACTTCTATAAAGTTTGGAACTCGTTGGTTGCATACTAAACCAACAACATAATGTGGAGCTAGTCCTACCGGGCGTGCCAGAAACTATTGTCACCTAGAAATTGCACCCTATGCAAAGTTGTAAAAAATTGAGCTTTCTAGAGAAACATGGGATCATTTCAAGGCTATGGGTCACCTAAGATTGAAATGAACCTCCAGAGAAGGCTGGCTTCCTTTGGTGTCACCTAGCTACTAATCTTTGTGAGGTAAAGGAAGAAGGAATACATAAATTGGAAACTACTCTTATGGTGATACACCGAATTTGATAAGAAATCATGAAATGAAAACAAGATGAACATACACTAGAAAGCTTAATGGTTAAATTTTTACTTACTCAACATAAACCCTTTAGAATTATGCATCATTCTTAAAAGGTTTGATCTACATACATATCTTAAGAAGGAAAGACAAATTTCACAGCTTTAAGGTATGAATGCAGATTTAAAAGAACACAGTTGAAAACTTACATAATCTAAAATACATAACTGAGAGTAATACAAACATTAACCCTGGCTTCCGAGGTAAACTCTATGTTTTATTCGAGATTTGAGTTGAGTTACAAAACATACATCAGCTGAGAAAGGATTGTTAAAAAATCACTGACTCCCGAGGACGCATAATTAGAACTATTTACAAAGAGGCAAAAATGCCTAATATATCAAAAATATCAGCCCCTAGGGCTTACAAAATATCAGACCACAAAGATCTATCCATAGATCTTTTTGATGAAATTAATGCTACATCCTCGTGTCCATGTTGGTATGGAGTTGCTCTCAGGAGAAGCCTTCAGATCTTTTGCAGCTACCACATTCACTTCGGGTCCTCGTGTCTCTCTTGAATTCCTTTGTCGAGCTGCTTCAAATGCTTTTGAGGCATTATCATTAATGCCAATATCTTAGAGTAGATCAACATTGCTTTTGCTCTGCTGATCCTTTTCGCCAGGGAGACCTATCAGTCAAATCATCAATGGTTCGTCTATGGCCTCCTCTGGTTGGTTGAACACGCTCCGTGTAGGATTCTCAAAGGGTCAAAGATTGCCTTATCAACATCGCATCTCCGTGAGACATTAGAAATGTCTCGCTAATGCGATTACACCATTCTCCAGCTTTCGGCATAACACATGATGATCGGGAAGATCTCATAGCTAGCCCCAAGAGTCATATCTATGTTACAGAATGGCATCGGTGAGACAACTATTTTCGGCCAGACATGATGGCGAGTTCTTCTCATCTTCTATCGATGAGAGTATATTGATGTCACTCTAAATGCACTCCACTCTACCGAGCTCTACATGTCTTTCGGTGAGACACCGGCAAGTCGGGAAGACTTCATGGCGAGCTCCATTAGTCATACTGATACCTGCTTCCGTCGTTGAGACCACACCATGTCGGCAAGACATTACTTCGATGGCTGTAAGTTACACCGATGTCATATGTGTTGGGGAGACCTTCTGCATTAAGCGAGACCCTATGGAAAAGCTCAACCACCTCCCCAGGCTCCAACATCCCTTCGGTGAGACACATGTGTTAATGAGACCTTCTACCGAGGCTTCATTTTGTTTTGGAGAGACCTCTCCCTGTCGGCGTGACCTCTCGCCGAAACCACCATCTCTTGCTGAAGTGTTCTCATCTATCGACAAGACCCTCGAGTGTCGGTGAGAGATCTTATCAAAGGAAAAATGCTACCCCGAGACCCCTCATCTTTGGCAAGACCTCATGCCTTCGCGGAGACATCATGGCGATATCAATTTCTCTTGGCGAGGCTCTGGCCAGTTGCCGAGACATCTTGGTGACTTGACCTTCCTTTTGGTGAACTAGGATCCCGTTGGGGTGACTTTTATGTGTCGGCGAGACTTCCTATTGAGCTTCTCGCGTTACACTGAAGGCACAAGGCTCGTCTGCATGACTTTTCGTTATCGATGAGACCTCCTGCTGAGCTTGCTTCCCTTCGGCGACATTGCTTTCCTTCGGCGAGACCTTGGCCTGTCGGCTAGAAATTTGTCCGAGATGACCATCCTACGCCGAGAGCACTTCGTTTTGGTGTAACTTCGCTTGATCGGCTAGACCCTATGCCGAAGACACAACTCTTGCCGAAGTTTTTGCTCGATCCGCGCCAGTCGGTGAGACATGAAGAATTCGCTAAGACTTCTCACCGAAGAAAAGTCTCCTTCTGATATGTGTATCCCCCCTGCCACCGGTCGGTGAGACATATAGATCTCGGTAAGACCTTTCTCTGAAGGAGATCTTCATGCCGATGGGGAAACTTTTAGTCGCCGGGACAATGATTAATGTCTTTCCGATAGGGACCTGCATGCGAATTCCAATTGCTGTGACATCTTTGAGGTCTTGCCGATAGGCAACACAAACGTATTGAAAGAATGCATTATGCCAAACTGGCTGAGTGATTCTTTTCAAATGAGCTCTTTGTGAAATGGCACCAGATGCATAATCTATCCTGCCTGGTTGAGCCCATAGGTGAAAATTGGGCAACAAAACCAATTGTCTAGGTTGCACCCTTACCCATGGATTCTCACTAACCCCAGGTATAACCACTTTAACCAGACATATACACAAACTAATGTCTAGATAGGTTACCCCCTTTCCTATGGATTTCGACTAAACCTAGGTATAACCACTCTATCTATTCATATTGACATGATTATAAAAGTACTATAAGAAAGCAACAAATTCTATCTCATGAATTATCTAAATAGACTTAACAAACTAGTATAGGACCATAAAAGCACATAAGCCACACATATTTAACAATATAGTAATGTAATCCCAATGATAGGGGTCACTACTTGAGACTCAATTAAGAACCATACATGCATATTACATACTAGGAGTTAACTAAGTTTATCATACCATGCATTCATAGACTATTCCATACTAGGAAATAACTAGATCATATGAACAAGCATATCATGTATTCAAACAATGTTTTCAAACAAAGACATTATAATGAAATAACCTTTCAGACATAAGCAAACGAAGAATAGAAATCAGCATGCTTGGATATAAGTTCCAACTTGATAATGCTTCCTTCCAATCTTAACCTTCACTTTCATGAACACTACTTATCCAAAGAACAATTAGCCTCCAAAAAATAGCTTCTCACAAATTCTCTTACGAAAACAATTGCACAATACTAAAACAACTCACTAACTCTCAAGCTCACTAACTAACTTGCATAGAAAATACAATAGAATAACGATAGGAAAATCAGAATGAGAATAGTAACAAATGATAGGAAGAGCATCTCTATATATACTAATATTTGAGAAACCAAAGGCTATAAATAAGCTAGCAATTCTGCCACCTTCCTAATCACATGCAACAACTCATCAAACTAACTTACAGGTTTGCAACATATAACAGTTCATAATCTTCTTATGGTTGAGTCGACCTCTTCTTGAGAGACAAAAATACTCATTTATTGAGTCAAAGGACAACAACTCATAATAGTAAGTTTCCTTCTTAGTTTACAATTCAAATTCCTCTTATATTTCTGCTGAGTTTACATGGACTGAGTGTCATGGTTTAATCAAATTAAAAAGACTTCTTTTGTATTTCATATTCCTCAGCATTGGTGCCACATATTCCCACATTGGCACCCTTAAAGATAGCATAGTTTAAGACTTATTCTTTTCAACATTTAATCATATGCTACGTTTAAACTTTTTGCCTTTGCTAATGCGTGGTCTCTACATTCATATTGACATGGTCTCTTTTTCTTTATGCGTAGCCACAACAACATTAATACTTTTAGTGCTATCACTATATGCACATTCCTTGCTTATTCATTTTATTAAAATGTGTTAAAAATATTTTTAACTCATGCACAATATACATAATACATATGCAATGCTTACATTATGCGCTAAGGTAAATAATATGTGCCAATAACATATAACTCAAATATTATATAATATATATATATATATCCTCACACACACATATATATATATATATTATCATATTTACTTGATTATTTAAATTACATCTATTACCAATAGTTATAAACATAAATTAAATAATAACATATATATATATATTAGTATATATGTATATACGTTTCTTCAAACGTAACATATACATACATATTAATATATATTATATACTATATATATCATTATCTTGATTATAGAATTCAAACACATATATGCACGTACTCATTGAGTGATGTGTATACATGATGTGTGTATATATATACATGTTGCTTTTATCCAATAGATACTCCCATACATATGGGTTACTCATTCATGAGCATGCGTAGGTATGTCTACCTACATATACTGATTCCCACATATACTCACATGTATGAGTTATCATGGACATGTAAATATGTACATATATACATTTTATGTATATACCTCATCGAACAACATATACCAAAAGAACATATAAGAAGAAATCTCTTCGTGATGAAAAGACTCAATCATATATCCCTAGTCAAAATACTCACAAAACAAGATCATAACTAGTAAAAAAAGCATTCACAACTAAGATAGAAGGTTACTTACTATTCACCCTAACTGACTTAACTCAACTTAGACAAACTAAGGTGTGAGTGTGTGTATGGTCAACTAGGTTCATCAGGGTTACTAGACCAATTTCTTCTCTTGAGTGATACTCCCCCTCTCTTCCAGAGGTTCGAGCTTGTTCCTGCATCCAACTTAGTACATCATAACATTAGTTAGCCGATAAAAAATAAATCATATGCATTATATACATCATCGTTAGAATCATTATAGATATAAACTTGAATTAAACATTCATTCATTAAATTCGATCAAGATTCATATGCATAACACAATCCATAAACATATATTAAATCATTTTTAACCCATCAAGGTAAAAGTAAATTGGTAATAACACAACGAGGTGTAATATATTCCCCCCTTGTGAATCATAATCCTTGATGATTATAAGTATCAATAAGGACTCAACATAAACTCAAAACATAGAATCATAAAACATTATTATTTTTAGGAATTCTCAAAATCTAGCATGACTTGTGGAAACTTTTGCTACATCTCAGCATAGTCTTCCCAAGTAGTAGAATCTTCTACATACCAATCCCATTGGACCTTGCATTGTAGAACCTCTTGATTACGTAAGTGAAGCTTACGTGTTCCGAGCACCTTTAGAGGCTCGATCATTACTATTCGTGGGTCTTGTACCTATAACGCATTCCAATCAATAACATGGTTATCTCTTGGTATGTACTTAGGTACGACACATGGAAAACATTATGCATTCTAGCAAGAGCTAACGGTAAAGAAATCCTATATGCAGTAGGGTTGACTTCCTCGAGAACCTCAAAAGGACCTACATAATGTGGAGTTAGTTTGAATGACTTTCCAAACTTTATGGAACTCGTGTGAGGTTTAAATCTTAACAAAACCTTCTCTCCTACTGAGAATCGTCTGGGTACTCATTTCACATCTACATAACTCTTTTTCTATCATTGAATTCTGTTATCCTCTACTTAATAATACCAACTTTCTCCTCCATCTTAGACAACATTTCTAGCGCAAGGTTTATCCTATCTTCTAGCTTATTCCAACTTATATGAGTTTGACACTTTATGCCGTACAATGCTTCAAACAACCATCTTGATCACAAAATGATAAGAGTTGTTGTATGAAAACTCAACCAATGGTAGGTAACCTTCCCACTTGTATTGTTGATCCATGCAATACATCCTTAGTAGATCCTCTAAAACTTGGTTCACTCTTTCAGTTTGACCATCCGTTTCTAGATGACATGCTAGACTAATGTTCACTTGTATTCCAAGCAAAGAAAACATGGTTTTCCAAAACCTAGAAGTCACACATGCATCCCTATCTAAAATAATATTTTCAGGAATTCCATGCAACCTAAATACCTCTTGAACGAATTTTCAAGCTATAATAGGAGCTCCATCTATCAAATTCCCTGGTATAAAGTGTGCCACATTTTTAAGCCTATCCACTCCTACCAAAATGACATTGTGCTTATTCCTTGACATTGATAGACTTTGCACATAATCCATGCTAATGATTTTCTATTTTCTTTCAGGAATTTCATGAGGATACAAAAGACCTGTAGGGTGATGATGCTCCAGCTTCACCCTATGACATTCTAAGCAACTTTCTACAAATATTGTAGCATTCCCTTTCATTCATTTCCAAAAGTATAATGGCTTGACATCTACCAACATCTTGGTCACACCAAGATGTCCAGAATATGGTGCAGTATGAACTTCTCTCCACACTAAATTCCTTAATTCCTTAGAACCAGGTACATATATTCTTCCTTTAAACCTTAGCAACCCATCATATTCAAATTGAAAAAACTTCATACCTTGAGTCTTGCGGATTATCCATGAGTTCTTTCTTGAGTTGCTCATAGTATTAGTCACCCTTGGACTCTTGCAACACTCGACTCTTGAAATCAGTTTGAATTGATATCATGGAGGAGATATGCCTCCTACGAATTAAGGCATTTGCAACTCAATTCTCCTTCCCCTTAATGTAGTTGATGTTGAAATCATAGTCAAATATCAACTCTAACCATCTTCTTTGCCTTACATTTAGATTCAGTTGGGTAAATAAGTATTTCAAACCATGACATGATCAATCTTGAAATTAAAAGGTTTTCCCAATAGATAGTGTCTCAACATCTATAATGCATGAACAACAATTGCTAGCTCCAAATCATGCGAAGCATAATTTTGTTCATACGAATTAAGTTTCCTTGATTCATAGGTAATGAATTGCCATCCTACATCAATACTCCACCCAAACCTTCTCCTAATGCATCGGTGATAACAATAAAGTTACCATCTGGATCTAGTACCTTTAGTATCGGTGCAGTGGTCAACTTCTCCTTGAGTAGATTAAATGTCGCTTGAAAATTTTCCATCCACTCAAACTTCTTCCCTTTTCTCTATAAGGAGTGATAGGAAAATCTATCCTAGAAAAGTTTGCAATAAACTTTCGATAGTAACCAACCAAACCCATAAAACTTCTCACTTAAGGCACATTCTTAGGCACTGACCACTCAAGTACTGTTTTTATCTTGTCTGGATCAACTACAATCCCATCAGCTAAAATTACATGACCCAAGTATTGTACCTCTTTCTAGAAGAAAGTACATTTGGAGAGTTTCCCAAATAGCTTATTCTCTCTTAACCATTGGAGAACAATCTCTAGATGCTTGAGATGCTCCTCTTCATTCTTAGAATAGATAAGAATATCATCCAAAAAGGCCAACATAAATTTTTCCAAGTAGTCTCTAAATACATTATTCATTAGGTTCACGAATGATGCATGTACATTCATCAATCCAAAAGGTAGGACTATGAAATCATAATGACCATACCTTGTTCTAAAATCTATTTTAGATATATCTTCGTCCTTGTTCCTTAGTTGATGATAACTCGAACGTAGATCAATTTTTGAAAATACTGTCGCTCCTCGCATTTGATCAAAGAGACCATCAATACGTGGCAACAAATACTTATTCTTTATTATTTATTTTTTAAGAAAATGATAATCAATACATAGGCATAGTGTGCCATCCTTCTTCTTCATGAAGATTACTAGTGCTCCCTATGGTGAAACATTGGGTCTTATCAATCCTTTAGACAATAATTTTTCTAATTGAGCCTTTAACTCCATTAATTCTATTGTGGTCATCCTATAAGGTACTTTCGATATAGGTTTTGACCCTAGTATTGTGTCAATGGAGAAATCAAACACTCTCTTGGGAGGCAATCCAGGTAATTCCTCTGGAAATACATCCACAAATTTTTGCAAAATAGGATATTTCTCCATATCCATTTTTCTAGATTCCACAATTTCACCTTCTTCAACATCTTGGGGCTCTTGAGATCCATAATATACAGTTCCATCGTGAGAAATGAAATCATTGCATTCCTCAACTTTTTCCATCTTTACAACAAAAAGTTGACAACCTTTATTTTTCACCCTATATATTTGCACGATAGATATCTGTCGTAGCATAACTCCTCTCAACGTTCCTTGCAAGAATACCTTGTTACCTAGATCGTTTAAACATTCAACTATTTTAGTATGGAAATCTACTTTGGCCTTGTGTTTCCATAATGATTTCATCCCTAAAATGACATCATAGGATCCTAGGTGTGCTACATATAGATTCAATTCTGAGGAGAAACTCAAAAGCTCAACCCTAGCTTCAAATGAACATTGCTCCACCTTAGCTCTCATCTGGTTGGTATATTTAACCATCCAAGACTTTTCCATATAGCTAGCTTTCCTATATATACTACTAGCTATTCTAGGTGAAACAAATTTTTTAGTGGCACCAGTATCAATAAGAATGGAAACTAGTGTACCAAATAAAGTACCTAGTATTTCCACCATAGTGATCTGGTACTCAACTTTCTGGTTGTCCAATGCAACAGGAATCCTCTATTGGAATGATTCTATTTGAGATGGTAGTGGATTCCCTTGTGGCTGTGTCCTTGGAGATTTGTTGGGAAATTGGTTAGCAAAGTGATCTTCACCACAAGTGTAACACATTCTCAATGGTCCGATCCTTGTTACAGATCTTCTAAAACTACTCTCATTCCTTCCAACATTGCTATTATTGTTGTTGTTTCCCCTTCGGACCTTTCTTGAATTATTCCTCTTATTTCAAGATCCTTTTTCCCCTTTCCTTTGGTATTCTTTCCCTTCACTAGGATTCCTTGAAGCTTGATTGGATTGTGACCAATTGAACTTCTTGCAATTATTCTCATGGTAGTTCGAGATAGACCTAAGTTTTTGTTCCTACTTAATCACTTTCTTGTACACCAAGTCCATGGTAGAAGGACTGTGTACATCTACCTCACCACCTATCTAAGCATTTAGACCCATGATAAATTTCCTAATATGAAATCGCTTGTCCTTTTGGTACATAGGTATGTACCTAAGGAGACAAGTGAATTTCTCCCAATACTCGATAACTGAGGAATCTCCTTGCCTAAGATTTTGGAAATTGGTAAGTTTTTGATTAAAGAAGAGTTGAGGCAACCACCATTTTCAAAAAATCTCCATAAATTCACTCCAAGTGAGCTTTAGGGAAGTAAGCCCAAGCTCCATCTTCTTATTCATTTACCAATTAGACGCTTCCCCAAATAATTGGAAAGCTCTCCAAATGGATTTAGTGACCTCAAAATAATTTCTAATCTCAAAGTACTTCTCCATCTCAGTGAGCCATGCCTTAGCTACATCCCCACTACTACTTCCTTCAAACTTCAAAGGAGTGACCTTTCTCATATCTCGTGATAACTCACTAGCAAGTCATTTCCACTTGCTTCCTTCCAACCGAGATGAATCATCTCCATGTTTGCTAGATAGAGTATGTTCATGGGAATTTTACCCTTCCTCATCATTATTAGGAACCTCCTCATCATTATTGGGAAATTCCCGTTCCTTCCTTTCTTTTCTCCTCACCTCTTGATTGAGGTTTCCTATTCTTGCCCTGGTTTCATCCATCATGGCTAAAAGACGGTCCAACTTAGCCCCAAAATTTTTGGCTCCTTGGCCAACTTCTTGGATTTCCCCAAAGTTAGTCCTAGTCCTTACCATTTTCAACAAGAAAATTAACATCTGGAGGTTTCATTTTCAATTAAATTCTAGGAATGTTTACATATCACTTAAATTATTTACAAAAAAAAACATTCATAAAGAAATTTCACAATGAGTGTGTACACAATTTTTTTCAAAAACATGATTTTATTTTATTCAATAGGATTTCAATATCCTAGCATTTACATGGAATGACTATTCAAATAGTCAAGGGGAGAGTATCTCTCGAACTCTCAGACACATAACTACGAGGAGTATATCCCTTAGATTTTTGTTCTAGCATATTGTCAAAAGGAAAATATACCTCAAACCTATCCTCAGATACATAATTTTAGGGAACATATCCCTTGGATTCGCCACTTGAGGCTATTACAATAACTTTTTCCATAGGTATAACATGAGGGTCCCTAAATATCATTTCTAGACTAAAACTACATTCTGAGGGCATATCCCTGGAAAGTGATAAAGAGTTTGACTTACTAGGAAAGATAGAAGGTAAATAGTTGAATTTGACAGCCTCTCTCATTCTTCCCTTTTCTTGAATGATTCACAAAAGGGCATGACTGAAAGCCTCAATATCACTCAACCAAATAGCATTGCCATAGTTGGTTCCCTCTATGGTTCAAAAAATGACTTCCCTTACCTTCTTGGCCCATAGGTAGCACTCATTTCTAATTACTGACTTCCTTGCAGTCATCTTGAGATGCAACATCCTGGCACAAGAATTTCCAAACATTAGACTCATATAATGTTGGATGAAATCATAGTGAGCACATAGGTTCTAGTGTTGAACCTAGTAGCTCTGATACCATGTGCAACGTGCCCATTGTTCTACCCATTGTTTTTACTATGTTTTACCCACAAGTTAAAGTTTAAGCTGGTAATGTTAGCCATATTTTTTTTTATTTTCACATAAATAAATAGATGCATATTTTGAAACATATCTATTCCAAAATTTTCATTTCATAACATATAATTATTTCAATAATTCAAGCAACAATTTCACATCACATAATCTCATGATAATATTTCTCATTTACAAATCCACAATAAGAGTAGAGATACATGTTTACACACATAGCTTCTACAAGCTTAATGATAAAGATACATAAACAAAGTACAATGATCCAAATGTCCCCAATGTTGGTGCATACCTCCTATATGTACCCATCACTTGGCATGCACATTCTAGGTGTCCCCAAAATAGCGCTACACCCTCAAATATTAGTCACTAACTGTATGAGGAATAACATCACTCAAGCACTTTTCCACCAATCATGGACTTACTGCGGTCCCCCACACATCTACCAAACTTGGTAAGATGGCCCTACCCTTCGACAAAGAGATTGGTTTGATAACTCCATAATCATGACCTCCCTAAGCATAGTGTTGTGTCCTACAAATATAGAGCTACCATACCTTGGTTTCCCTGCCTGGTTTGTATACATGGACTAACTGACAGTGTAAAAAATGGCTACTTACACTACTTTGGCCAAGAATTCAACACCCTATACTTCAAGTGAGATTCATCTATCCACCCACTTCAAAAGCTCAACTTGGTATTGACCATATACATAACACACATTTACCCTAAGGTGATAACATACTTAAATATTCAACAAGGTAATTCCCTTAACCATGGATTACCCTGACCCCAGAAATACCCAAGTCTATAATAAACTGATTGTCTATGTCACACCCTTACCCATGGATTTCCACTAACCCTAGGTATAACCACTTTAACCATACATGTACACAAACTAATGTCTAGATAGGTTACCTCCTTTCCCATGGATTTCTACTAACCCTAGGTATAACCACTCTATCAATTCATATTGAAATAATTATAAAAGTACTATAAGATAGCAAGGAATTCCATCTCATGCATTATCTAAATAGACTTAGCAAACTAGTATAGTTCTAATAGCACATAAGAGTACACATATATTCAACAATATATTAATGTAATCCCAATGATAGGGTTCACTACTTGAGACTCAATTAAGAATCATACATGCATATTCCATACTAGGGATTAATTAAGTTTATCATACCATGCATTCATAGATTATTATGTACTAGGAAATAACTAGATCATATGAACAAGCATATCATGTATTCAAACAATCTTTTCAAGCAAAGACATTATAATCAAATAACCTTTAAAACACAATCAAATGAAGAATAGAAATCAGCATGCTTGGATATAAGTTCCAACTTGATAATGCTGCCTTCCAATCTTAACCTTCGCTCTCACAAACACTACTTGTCCAAAGCACAACTAGCCTCTCACAAATTTTCTTACTAAAACAATTGCACAATACTAAAACAACTCACTAACTATCAAACTCACTAACTCATTTGCACATAAAATACAATAGAATAATGATGGGAAAATCAGAATGAGAAGAGTAACAAATGATAGTAAGAGCACCTCTATATATACTAGTTGTAGACACGTAAAATATATTGATTGACATTGTGCGTCTGATCCTGACTTACTAACATCGTTTCTTCCTGAATCATCCCTCGGTCTAACCATTTAATCAAATTCCCCTATCTGATTAAATTCATCAATATTCCTCTCTTAATTAAATAAATCATTTTATCTAATCAAGTCATCTCTTTTGTTAATTAAATCAATCCATCTGATCTAATTATCCCTATTTATTTAAATAATCAATTTATTTGATTAAATCTCTAAAGTCTATCCATTAAATTAAATAAATTAAACCTTATTTTATTTAATCTAACACCATCTCTTTTAATTAAATAAATCAAAATCATTGTTTAATTAACCTCTTGTCATATTCCTCTCTTATTTGATTTAAATAAATCCAAAATTGGAGTCAAATAGGTCACATCATCTAACCTCTCTCATTAAATTAATTAATCCTTGATTAATTTAATCTCATCTCATGTCCCATCCTCTAGATAATGCAAGTTGCACATGAAAATAGATTTAATTCATTTATTAAATCTCTATTTTCCTCACAAGGCATCTTTTGGAATATTCTCTCAATTTGAATTCAAAAATTCCAAGTCAACATGTACATCCAACAAGGCAATAAATTCATCTTACATGTCCTTTGCCTTGAGCCAAGTGGCATTTATTGCATTTTCCCTTCCCTCTTACAAGTCATTTCAACAAATTTGAAATTCAAAATTATGCATTTATTGGCACAAACGCCAAATCTTGCACATCCTTCATCCATTCATAGCTTGACAAGTGGCATCATGCCATTGGATGAATGTTAGTCCCAAATTGCTCAAATTTGGACATTCATCCATCTTGGAATTCTATAAATAAAATGCTCATATCCTCATTTCATCATCCACAATCTAGGAAAAGTTACCATGCTCAAATATCTCTTGAATTTCATCCATTATCATTGAGTCATAGCTAGGTTTTTGCAGATTTTGGCTTGAAGTTCTCATTCTTCACCAACAAAGTGGATCAATCATCTTCAACAAATCAAAGCTTGCATCATAGGAATTGGGAAAGGGCCAATTTTCACATCAAATTGGCACCAATTCCCCTATGGGATCATGTGTTTGCTTTTCTAATTAGGATTTAATCTTGGTTTTGTCATTTGCATTGTGTTCTTCACTATTTTCTTCCTAATTTGAATATTGTAAATGGATTTCATGGGGAATCCTTGTTTTAGCTTGCAATTTCTTGTTTAACTTGTTTACTCATGTTGTTTTCCAGGTACTAGGAGAAGGGTTCAACATTTGGCGCTAGAAGGAGGGCTGGATATCACTTTCAATTCGTTTTTCTCAAAATTTCTGCGTTTTCACTCACACACAGAAAATTCCAACGCTAAGAGCTCAGCGTCGCTATTTTGGCACCGCTGAATCTTCAGCGTCGCTATATAGCACCGCTGGAATTTGAAACTGCGATGCTCGACTCGTCCTGCCAAAATATTTGAATTTCAAACTCCGCCGCTGGACTTGTTGACCTGCAGAAAATTTCAAAAAAATATTAAACTCCGACGCTGGATGAAAACTGTGATGCGGGGCGAAAAGAGAGACGCAGTTGAGCTCTCTGTCCTGACATAGAGCGACGCTGACTGGTAAGCGGCGCTCTGAGGGCACTGCTCAGAAACCAAACTATGATGGGGTCACGAGTTGCGACACTGGGAGGCAGTAAAAAGGGACAATTTAATTTTAACACGTGTCTTTTGATTGATGGTCAATTTATATTCTATTTTCTTGTTTTTAACTTTTGTATTTTCTAGAATCTGACTTGTTTTTTCTCACTTGTAGGTTGGAAATCAAAAAAAGAAGAAGGAGAAGCATGAGAAGGATGTTCGTCAAATCAAAGTGTTTTTAAACACTAGAGTGTTTTCTTAACACTTTTTCACGAAATTGTTATCTTTTTCTTCCTTAGGACACTAGTTTTCTTTTGGGCTTAAAAATAAATTTTCCATTTCTTGCAAAGGCTACAACGAACTTTAGGATCACAACTTACTAGATTTTGTTTCTTGGATTAACAATTGAACAAATGTCTTTCACTTGTCATTTGGTGCTTAAAAAGAACTCACATTTTGCTTTGGGGATTTAAAAAGAACAAGTGTAACTTTGTTTGTTGTGAAGGCTTACTTGAACTAAAGGCATTGAAAAAGGACGTATGCGCTTCTCTCACACTTTATAGCGATCTTGAGAATCAAAAGGCCTTTTTCATGACTTTGGGTTGAGACAAAGTAATCACCTCCACACTTCAATTTGGGCTTAAAATTGAACAACATCTTGTGCAGTGTGAGTGGGGCATTGTTGTGTATATTCTCTCTCTTTGTTGCCAAAAAAGATTGATCGAGTTACAAATATTGTTCTTCATTTGCTTTTGTTTATCCTAGAGGGCCTGCCTTGGGGAAAAAGTACTCACCCAAGGGAATGACTCAATCGGTAACACTCTAAAGCGAAGAGTATTTCCAACCGATATAAATGTGGGTATTGGAAACGCCAATATCACGCGTTGATTCCAACAAGATGGATCCAAAGGGGACTCTTGCCATATGGGTCAATCTCCATGAATGGAAAGTCCTTACTAAAACCCATGTGCTAGAATTTTCCAAAATCCTCTAATCTATTTGTTGGTGCAAGAACGGTCATTCTGAAGCCACCCCACACTTTTACGGTCTTCTAGTAGAAATGGAAAACATGCCATGGGAGTTTCATGGGTGTTGATGCTTGGCTGCCCTATATAAGTGAGTGCCGTGGAGGGGAGCCAAGGGTCAAGCATCTAACATTCGCTAAAGATAAGCGTAGTTGGACTTTTCCAAGTGGGAATCCAACAAATATTGTCTTACACATCCATAGGATTGTACTTATTCTTGGGTTACAAAATGCATTGCTTGATCGAAAATGTCTCAAAAACAAACACTTAACATCATCCAAATTTCAAACCCTTTTGAAGAAAAATACCATTGATTCAATCCATATGTTATTGCTTTCCCTTGGGATTCACGTCCTTAGAGGTTTCTAAACATTGGATTATATCTCAATTTGTCTCCTTAAGTAAACAATAGGAAAACCCTTGCCTTAAGTTCATTGAATTTCCACATAACATATCTTGTGGGGTTTGAAGAAATTGAGACATTGGACATCTTAGTTTGAAAACTTAATCATAAGAAAGTGTTTTTGGTAAAATAAAGACATTAAGCAAAGCTAAGCAAAATGAACTTTCGTATATGTTGAAGACTCACGATTTCAAAATCCAAAGCAAAGATCATTGTTTCAAAATCCAAAAATGTGTGTTCAAATCAAAACATTCTTTGGTCACAAAGGTCTATAGGAAGCATTTGCATGTTCTTCAATACCTAGGTCTAGGAAAACAAAGTGTCTTTTTTAGGTTCATCTTAGGATCAAAAGTAAATCAAAATCCTTTCATCCATCCTTCAAAACATCAAAACAAACATCATCTCACCATCACCTTTTGGAAAATCTTGAAAACATCCTTATGCTAGGCTTTCTTTGGAAAAATATAACATTATCAAATCCTTGAGATTGAAATCCTTGAAAACATTATCAAAATCACCTTTGGCTAGGTATGTGTAGATGCATCCTTTTGCATATGCTTAGTCAAAGTCATCAAAATCATCTTGTTTAGCCTGGTATACATAGATGCATCCTTCTTCGTATGCTTAGCTAAATTATCATCTTGTTTGAATAGGTGTGGGTAGATGCATCCTTCTTCTCGCACATATTCAAATCATCATGCTTTGAGAAAATATATCCCTTAGATCATTATCCAACATCTTAGGGTCTTTTTGTTCAAAATCCAAATCCAAATCAAAATTAATCAAGGACAAATCCCAAAATCAAATCAAAAATCAAAATCTGCAAGTCCTACAAGCCTAGTATCTCATTCAAGATTTATCAAAAGCCAAAAACATCCATATCATCCATCCCTAAACATCATCATCATATCATCACCTTTGATCCTCAAGGCATCCTAAAATTTTCTACTTTGGGACATAAAATAAAGATCGATCCAAAGAATCAAGAGATTCATCTCCCATATTCTCGAAAGTTTTATGGTTCAAACTAGATCTCAATACAAGAAGAGCATGGAAGCCAACAAAGAAACACCCACTTCAAGTGATCTTAGCCAAACATATGGGTTACTCATTCATGAGCATGCGTAGGAATGTCTACCTACATACACTCATGCTCACATATACTCACATGTATGAGTTATCATGGACATGTACATATATATACATTCTATGTATATACCTCATCAACCAACATATACCAAAAGAACATATAAGAAGAACTCTCTTCCTGATGAAAAGACTCTCTATCATATATCCCTAGTCAAAATACTCACA
>VDFB02105785.1:291387773-291428510 GCA_007258455.2 Sequoia sempervirens | reverse complement strand
AAATGACTTCTATAAAGTTTGGAACTCGCTGGTTGCATACTAAACCAACAACATAATGTGGAACTAGTCCTACCGGGCGTGCCAAAAACTATTGTCACCTAGAAATTGCACCCTATGCAAAGTTGTAAAAAATTGAGCTTTCTAGAGAAACATGGGATCATTTCAAGGCTGTGGGTCACATAAGATTGAAATGAACCTCCGGAGAAGGCTGGATTCCTTTGGTGTCACCTAGCTACTAATCTTTGTGAGGTAAAGGAAGAAGGAATAGATAAATTGGAAACTACTCTTATGGTGATACACCAAATTTGATAAGAAATCATGAAATGAAAACAAGATGAACATACACTAGAAAGCTTAATGGTTAAATTTTTACTTACTCAACACAACCCCTTTAGACTTATGCATCATTCTTAAAAGGTTTGATCTACATACATATCTTAAGAAGGAAAGACGAATTTCATAGCTTTAAGGTATGAATGCAGATTTAAAAGAACACAGTTGAAAACTTACATAATCTAAAATACAAAACTGAGTAATACAAACATTAACCCTGGCTTCCGAGGTAAAATCTGTGTTTTATTCCAGATTTGAGTTGAGTTACAAAACATACATCAACTGAGAAAGGATTGTTAAAAAATCACTGACTCCTGAGGATGCATAATTAGAACTATTTACAAAGAGGCAAAAATGCCCAATATATCAAAAATATCAGCCCCTAGGGCTTACAAAATATCAGACCACAAAGATCTGTCCATAGATATTTTTGATGAAATTAATGCTACATCCTCATGTCCATGCTGGTATGGAGTTGCTCTCAGGAGAAGCCTTCAAATCTTTTGCAGCTACCACATTCACTTCTGGTCCTCGTGTCTCTCTTGAATTCCTTTGTCGAGCTGCTTCAAACGCTTTTGAGGCATTATCATTAATGCCAATCTCTCAGAGTAGATCAACGTTTCTTTTGCTCTGCTGATCCTTTTCACCAGGGAAACCTATCAGTCAAATCATCAATGGTTCATCTTTGGCCTCCTCTGGTTGGTTGAACACGCTCCGTGTAGGATTCTCAAAGGGTCAAAGATCGCCTTATCAACATCGCATCTCAGTGAGACATTAGAAATGTCTCACCGATGCGATTACACCATTCTGCAGCTTTCGGCATAACACATGACGATTGGGAAGATCTCATAGCTAGCCCCAAGAGTCATATCTATGTTACAGAATGGCATTAGCGAGACAACCATTTTTGGCCAGACATGATGGCGAGTTCTTCTCATCTTCTATCGACGAGAGTATATTGATGTCACTCTGAACGTACTCCACTCTACCGAGCTCTACATGTCTTTCGGTGAGACACCGGCAAGTCGGGAAGACTTCATGGCGAGCTCCATTAGTCATACCGATACCTGCTTTCATCGCTAAGACCACACCATGTCGGCAAGACATTAGTTCGATGGTTGGAAGTTACACCGATGTCATATATGTTGGGGAGACCTTTTGCATTAAGCGAGACCCTATGGCAAAGCTCAACCACCTCCCTGGGCTCCAACATCCCTTCGGCGAGACACGTGTGTCGGTGAGACCTTCTACCGAGGCTTCATTTTGTTTTGGCGAGACCTCTCCCTGTCGGCGTGACCTCTCGCCGAAACCACCATCTCTTGTTGAAGTGTTCTCATCTATCGGCAAGACCCTCGAGTGTCGGTAAGAGATCTTACCGAAGGAAAAATGCTACGCTGAGACCCCTCATCTTTGGCAAGACCTCATGCCTTTGCCGAGACATCATGGTGATATCAATTTCTCTTGGCGAGGCTCTGGCCAGTTGCCGAGACATCTTGGTGACTTGACCTTCCTTTTGGTGAACTAGGATCCCGTCGGGGTGACTTTTATGTGTCGGGGATACTTCTTTCCGAGCTTCTCGCGTTACACTGAAGGCACAAGGCTCGTCGGCATGAATTTTTGTTATCGATGATACCTCTTGCCGAGCTCGCTTCCCTTCGGTGACACTGCTTTCCTTCGGCGAGACCTTGGCCTGTCGACCAGACATTTGTCCGAGATGACCATCCTACGTTGGGAGCACTTCGTTTTGGTGTAACTTCGCTTGATTGGCTAGAACCTATGCCGAAGACACAACTCTTGCCGAAGTTTTTGCTCGATCCGCGCCAGTCAGTGAGACATGAAGAATTCGCTGAGACTTCTCACCGAAGAAAAGTCTCCTGTCGATATGTGTATCCCCCCTGCCACCGGTCAGTGAGACATAAAGATCTCGGTAAGACCTTTTTCTGAAGGAGATCTTCATGCCAATGGGGAAACTTTTAGTCGTCGGGACAATGATTAATGTCTTTCCAATAGGGACCTGCATGCGAATTCCAATTGCTGTGACATCTTTGAGGTCTTGCCAATAGGCAACACAAACGTATTGAAAGAATGCATTATGCCAAACTGGCTGAGTGATTCTTTTCAAATGAGCTCTTTGTGAAATGGCATCAGATGCATAATCTATCTTGCCTGGTTGAGCCCATAGGTGAAAATTGGGCAACAAAACCAATTGTCTAGGTTGCACCCTTACCCATGGATTCTCACTAACCCCTGGTATAACCACTTTAACCATACATATACACAAACTAATGTCTAGATAGGTTACCCCATTTCCTATGGATTTCCACTAAACCTAGGTATAACCACTCTATCTATTCATATTGACATGATTATAAAAGTACTATAAGAAAGCAACGAATTCTATCTCATGAATTATCTAAATAGACTTAACAAACTAGTATAGGACCATAAAAGCACATAAGCCACACATATTTAACAATATAGTAATGTAATCCCAATGATAGGGTTCACTACTTGAGACTCAATTAAGAACCATACATGCATATTAAATACTAGGAGTTAACTAAGTTTATCATACCATGCATTCATAGACTATTCCATACTAGGAAATAACTAGATCATATGAACAAGCATATCATGTATTCAAACAAAGACATTATAATGAAATAACCTTTCAAACATAAGCAAACGAAGAATAGAAATCAGCATGCTTGGATATAAGTTCCAACTTGATAATGCTACCTTCCAATCTTAACCTTCACTTTCATGAACACTACTTATCCAAAGAACAATTAGCCTCCAAAAAATAGCTTCTCACAAATTCTCTTACGAAAACAATTGCACAATACTAAAACAACTCACTAACTCTCAAGCTCACTAACTAACTTGCATAGAAAATACAATAGAATAACGATAGGAAAATCAGAATGAGAATAGTAACAAATGATAGGAAGAGCATCTCTATATATACTAATATTTGAGAAACCAAAGGCTATAAATAAGCTAGCAATTCTGCCACCTTCCTAATCACATGCAACAACTCATCAAACTAACTTACAGGTTTGCAACATATAACAGTTCATAATCTTCTTATGGTTGAGTCGACCTCTTCTTGAGAGACAAAAATACTCATTTATTGAGTCAAAGGACAACAACTCATAATAGTAAGTTTCCTTCTTAGTTTACAATTCAAATTCCTCTTATATTTCTGCTGAGTTTACATGGACTGAGTGTCATGGTTTAATCAAATTAAAAAGACTTCTTTTGTATTTCATATTCCTCAGCATTGGTGCCACATATTCCCACATTGGCACCCTTAAAGATAGCATAGTTTAAGACTTATTCTTTTCAACATTTAATCATATGCTACGTTTAAACTTTTTGCCTTTGCTAATGCGTGGTCTCTACATTCATATTGACATGGTCTCTTTTTCTTTATGCGTAGCCACAACAACATTAATACTTTTAGTGCTATCACTATATGCACATTCCTTGCTTATTCATTTTATTAAAATGTGTTAAAAATATTTTTAACTCATGCGCAATATACATAATACATATGCAACGCTTACATTATGCGTTAAGGTAAATAATATGTGCCAATAACATATAACTCAAATATTATATAATATATATATATATCCTCACACACACACACAGATATATATATATTATCATATTTACTTAATTATTTAAATTACATCTATTACCAATATTTATAAACATAAATTAAATAATAACATATATATATATTAGTATATATGTATATACGTTTCTTCAAACGTAACATATACATACATATTAATATATATTATATACTATATATATCGTTATCTTGATTATAGAATTCAAACACATATATGCACGTACTCATTGAGTGATGTGTATACATGAAGTGTGTATATATATACATGTTGCTTTTATCCAATAGATACTCCCATACATATGGGTTACTCATTCATGAGCATGCGTAGGTATGTCTACCTACGTATACTCATTCCCACATATACTCACATGTATGAGTTATCATGGACATGTAAATATGTACATATATACATTTTATGTATATACCTCATCGAACAACATATACCAAAAGAACATATAAGAAGAAATCTCTTCCTGATGAAAAAACTCAATCATATATCCCTAGTCAAAATACTCACAAAACAAGATCATAACTAGTAAAAAAAGCATTCACAACTAAGATAGAAGGTTACTTACTATTCACCCTAACTGACTTAACTCAACTTAGACAAACTAAGGTGTGAGTGTGTGTATGGTCAACTAGGTTCATTAGGGTTACTAGACCAATTTCTTCTCTTGAGTGATACTCCCCCTCTCTTCCAGAGGTTCGAGCTTGTTCCTGCATCCAACTTAGTACATCATAACATTAGTTAGCCGATAAAAAATAAATCATATGCATTATATACATCATCGTTAGAATCATTATAGATATAAACTTGAATTAAACATTCATTCATTAAATTCGATCAAGATTCATATGCATAACACAATCCATAAACATATATTAAATCATTTTTAACCCATCAAGGTAAAAGTAAATTGGTAATAACACAACGAGGTGTAATATATTCCCCCCTTGTGAATCATAATCCTTGATGATTATAAGTATCAATAAGGACTCAACATAAACTCAAAACATAGAATCATAAAACATTATTATTTTTAGGAATTCTCAAAATCTAGCATGACTTGTGGAAACTTTTGCTACATCTCAGCATAGTCTTCCCAAGTAGTAGAATCTTCTACATACCAATCCCATTGGACCTTGCATTGTAGAACCTCTTGATTACGTAAGTGAAGCTTACGTGTTCCGAGCACCTTTAGAGGCTCGATCATTACTATTCGTGGGTCTTGTACCTATAACGCATTCCAATCAATAACATGGTTATCTCTTGGTATGTACTTAGGTACGACACATGGAAAACATTATGCATTCTAGCAAGAGCTAACGGTAAAGAAATCCTATATGCAGTAGGGTTGACTTCCTCGAGAACCTCAAAAGGACCTACATAATGTGGAGTTAGTTTGAATGACTTTCCAAACTTTATGGAACTCGTGTGAGGTTTAAATCTTAACAAAACCTTCTCTCCTACTGAGAATCGTCTGGGTACTCATTTCACATCTACATAACTCTTTTTCTATCATTGAATTCTGTTATCCTCTACTTAATAATACCAACTTTCTCCTCCATCTTAGACAACATTTCTAGCGCAAGGTTTATCCTATCTTCTAGCTTATTCCAACTTATATGAGTTTGACACTTTATGCCGTACAATGCTTCAAACAACCATCTTGATCACAAAATGATAAGAGTTGTTGTATGAAAACTCAACCAATGGTAGGTAACCTTCCCACTTGTATTGTTGATCCATGCAATACATCCTTAGTAGATCCTCTAAAACTTGGTTCACTCTTTCAGTTTGACCATCCGTTTCTAGATGACATGCTAGACTAATGTTCACTTGTATTCCAAGCAAAGAAAACATGGTTTTCCAAAACCTAGAAGTCACACATGCATCCCTATCTAAAATAATATTTTCAGGAATTCCATGCAACCTAAATACCTCTTGAACGAATTTTCAAGCTATAATAGGAGCTCCATCTATCAAATTCCCTGGTATAAAGTGTGCCACATTTTTAAGCCTATCCACTCCTACCAAAATGACATTGTGCTTATTCCTTGACATTGATAGACTTTGCACATAATCCATGCTAATGATTTTCTATTTTCTTTCAGGAATTTCATGAGGATACAAAAGACCTGTAGGGTGATGATGCTCCAGCTTCACCCTATGACATTCTAAGCAACTTTCTACAAATATTGTAGCATTCCCTTTCATTCATTTCCAAAAGTATAATGGCTTGACATCTACCAACATCTTGGTCACACCAAGATGTCCAGAATATGGTGCAGTATGAACTTCTCTCCACACTAAATTCCTTAATTCCTTAGAACCAGGTACATATATTCTTCCTTTAAACCTTAGCAACCCATCATATTCAAATTGAAAAAACTTCATACCTTGAGTCTTGCGGATTATCCATGAGTTCTTTCTTGAGTTGCTCATAGTATTAGTCACCCTTGGACTCTTGCAACACTCGACTCTTGAAATCAATTTGCATTGATATCATGGAGGAGATATGCCTCCTACGAATTAAGGCATTTGCAACTCAATTCTCCTTCCCCTTAATGTAGTTGATGTTGAAATCATAGTCAAATATCAACTCTAACCATCTTCTTTGCCTTACATTTAGATTCAGTTGGGTAAATAAGTATTTCAAACCATGACATGATCAATCTTGAAATTAAAAGGTTTTCCCAATAGATAGTGTCTCAACATCTATAATGCATGAACAACAATTGCTAACTCCAAATCATGCGAAGCATAATTTTGTTCATATGAATTAAGTTTCCTTGATTCATAGGTAATGAATTGCCATCCTACATCAATACTCCACCCAAACCTTCTCCTAATGCATCGGTGATAACAATAAAGTTACCATCTGGATCTAGTACCTTTAGTATCGGTGCAGTGGTCAACTTCTCCTTGAGTAGATTAAATGTCGCTTGAAAATTTTCCATCCACTCAAACTTCTTCCCTTTTCTCTATAAGGAGTGATAGGAAAATCTATCCTAGAAAAGTTTGCAATAAACTTTTGATAGTAACCAACCAAACCCATAAAACTTCTCACTTAAGGCACATTCTTAGGCATTGACCACTCAAGTACTGTTTTTATCTTGTCTGGATCAACTACAATTCCATCAGCTAAAATTACATGACCCAAGTATTGTACCTCTTTCTAGAAGAAAGTACATTTGGAGAGTTTCCCAAATAGCTTATGCTCTCTTAACCATTGGAGAACAATCTCTAGATGCTTGAGATGCTCCTCTTCATTCTTAGAATAGATAAGAATATCATCCAAAAAGGCCAACATAAATTTTTCCAAGTAGTCTCTAAATACATTATTCATTAGGTTCATGAATGATGCATGTACATTCATCATTCCAAAAGGTAGGACTATGAAATAATAATGACCATACCTTGTTCTAAAATCTATTTTAGATATATCTTCGTCCTTGTTCCTTAGTTGATGATAACTCGAACGTAGATCAATTTTCGAAAATACTATCACTCCTCGCATTTGATCAAAGAGACCATCAATACGTGGCAACAAATACTTATTCTTTATCATTTCTTTTTTAAGAAAATGATAATCAATACATAGGCATAGTGTGCCATCCTTCTTCTTCATGAAGATTACTAGTGCTCCCTATGGTGAAACATTGGGTCTTATCAATCCTTTAGATAATAATTCTTCTAATTGAGCCTTTAACTCCATTAATTCTATTGTGGTCATCCTATAAGGTACTTTTGATATAGGTTTTGACCCTGGTATTGTGTCAATGGAGAAATAAAACACTCTCTTGGGAGGCAATCCAGGTAATTCCTCTGGAAATACATCCACAAATTTTTGCAAAATAGGATATTTCTCCATATCCATTTTTCTAGATTCCACAATTTCACCTTCTTCAACATCTTGGGGCTCTTGAGATCCATAATATACAGTTCCATCGTGAGAAATGAAATCATTGCATTCCTCAACTTTTTCCATCTTTACAACAAAAAGTTGACAACCTTTATTTTTCGCCCTATATATTTGCACGACAGATATCTGTCGTAGCATAACTCCTCTCAACGTTCCTTGCAAGAATACCTTGTTACCTAGATCATTTAAACATTCAACTATTTTAGTATGGAAATCTACTTTGGCCTTGTGTTTCCATAATGATTTCATCCCTAAAATGACATCATAGGATCCTAGGTGTGCTACATATAGATTCAATTCTGAGGAGAAACTCAAAAGCTCAACCCTAGCTTCAAATGAACATTGCTCCACCTTAGCTTTCATCTGGTTGGTATATTTAACCATCCAAGACTTTTCCATATAGCTAGCTTTCCTATATATACTACTAGCTATTCTAGGTGAAACAAAATTTTTAGTGGCACCAGTATCAATAAGAATGGAAACTAGTGTACCAAATAAAGTACCTAGTATTTCCACCATAGTGATCTGGTACTCAACTTTCTGGTTGTCGAATGTAGCAAGAATCCTCTATTGGAATGATTCTATTTGAGATGGTAGTGGATTCCCTTGTGGCTGTGTCCTTGGAGATTTGTTGGGAAATTGGTTAGCAAAGTGATCTTCACCACAAGTGTAACACATTCTCAATGGTCTGATCCTTGTTATAGATCTTCTAAAACTACTCTCATTCCTTCCAACATTGCTATTATTGTTGTTGTTTCCCCTTCGGTCCTTTCTTGAATTATTCCTCTTATTTCAGGATCCTTTTTCCCCTTTCCTTTGGTATTCTTTCCCTTCACTAGGATTCCTTGAAGCTTGATTGGATTGTGACCAATTGAACTTCTTGCAATTATTCTCATGGTAGTTCGAGATAGACCTAAGTTTTTGTTCCTACTTAATCACTTTCTTGTACACCAAGTCCATGGTAGAAGGACTGTGTACATCTACCTCACCACCTATCTAAGCATTTAGACCCATGATAAATTTCCTAATATGAAATCGCTTGTCCTTTTGGTACATAGGTATGTACCTAAGGAGACAAGTGAATTTCTCCCAATACTCGATAACTGAGGAATCTCCTTGCCTAAGATTTTGGAAATTGGTAAGTTTTTGATTAAAGAAGAGTTGAGGCAACCACCATTTTCAAAAAATCTCCATAAATTCACTCCAAGTGAGCTTTAGGGAAGTAAGCCCAAGCTCCATCTTCTTATTCATTTACCAATTAGACGCTTCCCCAAATAATTGGAAAGCTCTCCAAATGGATTTAGTGACCTCAAAATAATTTCTAATCTCAAAGTACTTCTCCATCTCAGTGAGCCATGCCTTAGCTACATCCCCACTACTACTTCCTTCAAACTTCAAAGGAGTGACCTTTCTCATATCTCGTGATAACTCACTAGCAAGTCATTTCCACTTGCTTCCTTCCAACCGAGATGAATCATCTCCATGTTTGCTAGATAGAGTATGTTCATGGGAATTTTACCCTTCCTCATCATTATTAGGAACCTCCTCATCATTATTGGGAAATTCCCGTTCCTTCCTTTCTTTTCTCCTCACCTCTTGATTGAGGTTTCCTATTCTTGCCCTGGTTTCATCCATCATGGCTAAAAGACGGTCCAACTTAGCCCCAAAATTTTTGGCTCCTTGGCCAACTTCTTGGATTTCCCCAAAGTTAGTCCTAGTCCTTACCATTTTCAACAAGAAAATTAACATCTGGAGGTTTCATTTTCAATTAAATTCTAGGAATGTTTACATATCACTTAAATTATTTACAAAAAAAAACATTCATAAAGAAATTTCACAATGAGTGTGTACACAATTTTTTTCAAAAACATGATTTTATTTTATTCAATAGGATTTCAATATCCTAGCATTTACATGGAATGACTATTCAAATAGTCAAGGGGAGAGTATCTCTCGAACTCTCAGACACATAACTACGAGGAGTATATCCCTTAGATTTTTGTTCTAGCATATTGTCAAAAGGAAAATATACCTCAAACCTATCCTCAGATACATAATTTTAGGGAACATATCCCTTGGATTCGCCACTTGAGGCTATTACAATAACTTTTTCCATAGGTATAACATGAGGGTCCCTAAATATCATTTCTAGACTAAAACTACATTCTGAGGGCATATCCCTGGAAAGTGATAAAGAGTTTGACTTACTAGGAAAGATAGAAGGTAAATAGTTGAATTTGACAGCCTCTCTCATTCTTCCCTTTTCTTGAATGATTCACAAAAGGGCATGACTGAAAGCCTCAATATCACTCAACCAAATAGCATTGCCATAGTTGGTTCCCTCTATGGTTCAAAAAATGACTTCCCTTACCTTCTTGGCCCATAGGTAGCACTCATTTCTAATTACTGACTTCCTTGCAGTCATCTTGAGATGCAACATCCTGGCACAAGAATTTCCAAACATTAGACTCATATAATGTTGGATGAAATCATAGTGAGCACATAGGTTCTAGTGTTGAACCTAGTAGCTCTGATACCATGTGCAACGTGCCCATTGTTCTACCCATTGTTTTTACTATGTTTTACCCACAAGTTAAAGTTTAAGCTGGTAATGTTAGCCATATTTTTTTTTATTTTCACATAAATAAATAGATGCATATTTTGAAACATATCTATTCCAAAATTTTCATTTCATAACATATAATTATTTCAATAATTCAAGCAACAATTTCACATCACATAATCTCATGATAATATTTCTCATTTACAAATCCACAATAAGAGTAGAGATACATGTTTACACACATAGCTTCTACAAGCTTAATGATAAAGATACATAAACAAAGTACAATGATCCAAATGTCCCCAATGTTGGTGCATACCTCCTATATGTACCCATCACTTGGCATGCACATTCTAGGTGTCCCCAAAATAGCGCTACACCCTCAAATATTAGTCACTAACTGTATGAGGAATAACATCACTCAAGCACTTTTCCACCAATCATGGACTTACTGCGGTCCCCCACACATCTACCAAACTTGGTAAGATGGCCCTACCCTTCGACAAAGAGATTGGTTTGATAACTCCATAATCATGACCTCCCTAAGCATAGTGTTGTGTCCTACAAATATAGAGCTACCATACCTTGGTTTCCCTGCCTGGTTTGTATACATGGACTAACTGACAGTGTAAAAAATGGCTACTTACACTACTTTGGCCAAGAATTCAACACCCTATACTTCAAGTGAGATTCATCTATCCACCCACTTCAAAAGCTCAACTTGGTATTGACCATATACATAACACACATTTACCCTAAGGTGATAACATACTTAAATATTCAACAAGGTAATTCCCTTAACCATGGATTACCCTGACCCCAGAAATACCCAAGTCTATAATAAACTGATTGTCTATGTCACACCCTTACCCATGGATTTCCACTAACCCTAGGTATAACCACTTTAACCATACATGTACACAAACTAATGTCTAGATAGGTTACCTCCTTTCCCATGGATTTCTACTAACCCTAGGTATAACCACTCTATCAATTCATATTGAAATAATTATAAAAGTACTATAAGATAGCAAGGAATTCCATCTCATGCATTATCTAAATAGACTTAGCAAACTAGTATAGTTCTAATAGCACATAAGAGTACACATATATTCAACAATATATTAATGTAATCCCAATGATAGGGTTCACTACTTGAGACTCAATTAAGAATCATACATGCATATTCCATACTAGGGATTAATTAAGTTTATCATACCATGCATTCATAGATTATTATGTACTAGGAAATAACTAGATCATATGAACAAGCATATCATGTATTCAAACAATCTTTTCAAGCAAAGACATTATAATCAAATAACCTTTAAAACACAATCAAATGAAGAATAGAAATCAGCATGCTTGGATATAAGTTCCAACTTGATAATGCTGCCTTCCAATCTTAACCTTCGCTCTCACAAACACTACTTGTCCAAAGCACAACTAGCCTCTCACAAATTTTCTTACTAAAACAATTGCACAATACTAAAACAACTCACTAACTATCAAACTCACTAACTCATTTGCACATAAAATACAATAGAATAATGATGGGAAAATCAGAATGAGAAGAGTAACAAATGATAGTAAGAGCACCTCTATATATACTAGTTGTAGACACGTAAAATATATTGATTGACATTGTGCGTCTGATCCTGACTTACTAACATCGTTTCTTCCTGAATCATCCCTCGGTCTAACCATTTAATCAAATTCCCCTATCTGATTAAATTCATCAATATTCCTCTCTTAATTAAATAAATCATTTTATCTAATCAAGTCATCTCTTTTGTTAATTAAATCAATCCATCTGATCTAATTATCCCTATTTATTTAAATAATCAATTTATTTGATTAAATCTCTAAAGTCTATCCATTAAATTAAATAAATTAAACCTTATTTTATTTAATCTAACACCATCTCTTTTAATTAAATAAATCAAAATCATTGTTTAATTAACCTCTTGTCATATTCCTCTCTTATTTGATTTAAATAAATCCAAAATTGGAGTCAAATAGGTCACATCATCTAACCTCTTTCATTAAATTAATTAATCCTTGATTAATTTAATCTCATCTCATGTCCCATCCTCTAGATAATGCAGTTGTATTGATGAAAATAGATTTAATTCATTTATTAAATCTATTTTCCTCACAAGGCATCTTTTGGAATATTCTCTCAATTTGAATTAAAAATTCAAGTCAACATAAAGACAAACAAGCAAATAATCTTCATGTTCCTTTGCTTTGTGCTTGCTGCCGTCATTTATTGCATTTTCCCTTCTCTCTTACAAGTCATTTCAACAAATTTGAAATTCAAAATTATGCATTTATTGGCACAAACGCCAAATCTTGCACATCCTTCATCCATTCATAGCTTGACAAGTGGCATCATGCCATTGGATGAATGTTAGTCCCAAATTGCTCAAATTTGGACATTCATCCATCTTGGAATTCTATAAATAAAATGCTCATATCCTCATTTCATCATCCACAATCTAGGAAAAGTTACCATGCTCAAATATCTCTTGAATTTCATCCATTATCATTGAGTCATAGCTAGGTTTTTGCAGATTTTGGCTTGGAGTTCTCATTCTTCACCAACAAAGTGGATCAATCATCTTCAACAAATCGAAGCTTGCATCATAGGAATATGGAAAGGGCCAATTTTCACATCAAATTGGCACCAATTCCCCCATGGGATCATGTGTTTGCTTTTCTAATTAGGTTTTAATCTTGGTTTTGTCATTTGCATTGTGTTCTTCACTATTTTCTTCCTAATTTGAATATTGTAAATGGATTTCATGGGGAATCCTTGTTTTAGCTTGCAATTCCTTGTTTAACTTGTTTACTCATGTTGTTTTGCAGGTACTAGGAGAAGGGTTCAACATTTGGCGCTAGAAGGAGGGCTGGATATGATTTTCAATCCGTTTTTCTCAAAAATTTTGCGTTTTCACTCACACAGAAAATTCCAACGCTGGGAGCTCAGCGTCACTGTTTTGGCACTGTTGAATCTTCAGCGTCGCTATATAGCACCGCTAGAATTTGAAACTGTGATGCTGGACTCATCCCGCCAAAATATTTGAATTTCAAACTCCGCCACTAGACTCATTGACCTGCAGAAATTTTCAAAAAAATATTGAACTCTGACGTTGGACGAAAACTGCGACGCGGGGCGAAAAGAGCAATGCAGTTGAGCTCTCTGTCCTGACATAGAGCGACGCTAACTGGTAAGTGGTGCTCTGAGGGCACCGCTTAGAAACCAAACTACGACGTAGTCACGAGTTGTGACGTTGGGAGACAGTAAAAAGGGAGAATTTAATTTTAACACATGTCTTTTGATTGATGGTCAATTTATATTCTGTTTTCTAGTTTTTAACTTCTATATTTTCTAGAATCTGACTGGTTTTTTCTCAATTGTAGGTTGGAAATCGAAAAAAAAAGAAGCATGAGAAGGATGTTCGTCAAATCAAAGTTTTTTTAAACACTAGAGTGTTTTCTTAACACTTTTTCATGAAATTGCTATCTTTTTCTTCCTTAGGACACTAGTTTTCATTTGGGCTTAAAAATAATTTTTCCATTTCTTGCAAAGGCTAAAACAAACTTTAGGATCACAACTTACTAGATTTTGTTTCTTGGATTAACAATTGAACAAATGTCTTTCACTTGTCATTTGGTGCTTAAAAAGAACTCACATTTTGCTTTGGGGATTTAAAAAGAACAAGTGTAACTTTGTTTGTTGTGAAGGCTTAGTTGAACTAAAAGCATTGAAAAAGGACGTATGCGCTTCTCTCACACTTTATAGCGATCTTGGGAATCAAAAGGCCTTTTTCATGACTTTGGGTTGAGACAAAGCAATCATCTCCACACTTCAATTTGGGCTTAAAATTGAACAACATCTTGTGTGAGTGTGAGTGGGGGCATTGTTGCGTATATTCTCTCTCCTTGTTGCCAACAAAGATTGATCAAGTTACAAATATTGTTCTTCATTCGCTTTTGTTTATCCTAGAGGGCCTGCTTTGGGGAAAAAGTACTCACCCAAGGGAACGACTCAACCGGTAACACTCTAAAGCGAAGAGTATTTCCAACCGGTATATAAATGTGGGTATTGGAGTAAACACCAATGTCACGTGGTTGATTTCGACAAGATGGATCCAAAAGGGTACTCTTGCCGTATGGGTCAATCTCCATGAACGGAAAGTCCTTAGTAAAACCCATGTGCTAGAATTTTCCAAAATCCTCTAATCTATTTGTTGGTGCAAGAACGGTCGTTTTGAAACCACCCCACACTTTTACGGTCTTCTAGTAGAAATGGAAAACATGCCATGGGAGTTTCATGGGTGTTGATGCTTGGCTTCCCTATATAAGTGAGTGCCGTGGAGGGGAGCCAATGGGGTCAAGCATCTAACCATTCGCTAAAGATAAGCGTAGCTGGACTTTTCCAAGTGGGAATCCAACAAATATTGTC
Source organism: Sequoia sempervirens (assembly GCA_007258455.2). Taxonomy (NCBI): domain Eukaryota; kingdom Viridiplantae; phylum Streptophyta; class Pinopsida; order Cupressales; family Cupressaceae; genus Sequoia; species Sequoia sempervirens. The sequence continues at coordinate 291,413,574 of VDFB02105785.1, read as the reverse complement.
TTACACATCCATAGGATTGTACTTATTCTTGGGTTACAAAATGCATTGCTTGATCGAAAATGTCTCAAAAACAAACACTTAACATCATCCAAATTTCAAACCCTTTTGAAGACAAATACCATTGATTCAATCCATATGTTATTGCTTTCCCTTGGGATTCACGTCCTTAGAGGTTTCTAAACATTGGATTATATCTCGATTGGTCTCCTTAAGTAAACAATAGGAAAACCCTTGCCTTAAGTTCATTGAATTTCCACATAGCATATCTTGTGGGGTTTGAAGAAATTGAGACATTGGACATCTTAGTTTGAAAAATTAATCATAAGAAAGTGTTTTTGGTAAAATAAAGACATTAAGCAAAGCTAAGCAAAATGAACTTTCGTATGTGTTGAAGACTCACGATTTCAAAATCCAAAGCAAAGATCATTGTTTCAAAATCCAAAAATGTGTGTTCAAATCAAAACATTCTTTGGTCACAAAGGTCTATAGGAAGCATTTGCATGTTCTTCAATACCTAGGTCTAAGAAAACAAAGTGTCTTTTTTAGATTCATCTTAGGATCAAAAGTAAATCAAAATCCTTTCATCCATCCTTCAAAACATCAAAAAAAACATCATCTCACCATCACCTTTTGGAAAATTTTGAAAACATCCTTATGCTAGGATTTCTTTGGAAAAATATAACATTATCAAATCCTTGAGATTGAAATCCTTGAAAAAATTATCAAAATCACCTTTGGCTAGGTATGTGTAGATGCATCCTTTTGCATATGCTTAGTCAAAGTCATCAAAATCATCTTGTTTAGCCTGGTATACGTAGATGCATCCTTCTTCGTATGGTTAGCTAAATTATCATCTTGTTTGAATAGGTGTGGGTAGATGCATCCTTCTTCTCGCACATATTCAAATCATCATCCTTTGAGAAAATCTATCCCTTAGATCATTATCCAACATCTTAGGGTCTTTTTGTTCAAAATCCAAATCAAAATCCAAATCAATCAAGGACAAATCCCAAAATCAAATCAAAAATCAAAATCTGCAAGTCCTAAAAGCCTAGTATCTCATTCAAGATTTATCAAAAGCCAAAAACATCCATATCATCCATACCTAAACATCATCATCATATCATCACCTTTGATCCTCAAGGCATCCTAAAATTTTCTACTTTGGGACATAAAATAAAGATCGATCCAAAGAATCAAGAGATTCATCTCCCATATTCTTGAAAGTTTTATGGTTCAAACTAGATCTCAATACAAGAAGAGCATGGAAGCCAACAAAGAAACACCCTCTTCAAGTGATCTTAGCCAAACAAACGTTGAGATAAATCGCACTGAGTCAAGCAACCCCTTGACCATCTCATCATTGCAAAATCCGCAAGAAGAAAACCAAGGAGAGGATCTTACCCTTGGAATGTCTCACGAAGAAATAACTGAAATGCTTCAAAATTTTGACAACCATAGAATCATCAACATCATGATGAGGCTCAATCCTTCGTTATACATGCTTGAACTAGCAAACAAGGGGCCAAACTACCTTCGGATTTTGACATGAGTACCATAGTGGAGAAATCATTTCCTCCAATCTCATCCACCGTCCCCATCTCATCTACACCCCCATCCCAAAACATCACGCAAAACATCCCGCAAATCACAACATATTTTGCTCCAACCCAACCCAATGTTAACAAGGGAAATGCATTTCTCAATGCTCTTCAAGCACACCCCCTTGTTAATAATCAAAACTTGGATGCAAACACCACCTTGGAACAAAACCCATTACACAAAAATGTTCCTCTCACCTTCCATCATGATCCATCATCATCATACTTTCGCACAATGCCTCAAACTCCTCTCCTCACAAACTCACAAGAGGAAGGAGACATCTTCGGATCAGGGGGAATCTTTGACACCATAACATTCTCACAACAACTCACACCCCTTACATTTCCACCACTTCCACCATTTCCATCATCATCCACATCACTCCTTGGTTTAGGGCTTCCCCCTCTACCGAGTATCAATCAAACCACTATCCCAAATATCAATCAAAGCATTATGTCAAACGCTCAAAATTTGTCATTGATATCGCAACAACAGATGACAAATGCACAAGCAATCACAACATCATCAAACACCCCCTTAACATCACAAAACATGGTCTCTCAAGGACCAACCACATCATAGCACCATCCATCATGCAAAACACCAACACTACCTTCACAAACACCATTCCAAATCCACTACCACCCCCACCACCACCAAATTTCACAACATCAAGCCAATACGACACAACATTACAAGATGCTTTCCAAAGAGGATACCAACAAGTTCAGAAACAAAAAGCCAAAAAAATAGCTGCTCAACAAGCTGCTCAAGCTGCGCAAGCAGCCCAATCGTTTTTGCAACAACAACAACAAGAAGCCGCCCAAGCAACCCAAGCCGCCTTACAAGCCCAACAAGCCTAAGCGTTGTTACAACAACAACAACAAGAATCCACTCAAGCTGCAGAAGCCGTGCAAGCATTGCAAGCATAAAAGGCCACTCAAGCACAACTTCTATTGCAACAACAAGCAACACAAGCACAAGCCGCACAAGCGCAAGCTCAATATTAGGCACACCAAGCCCAATATCAAGCACAACTTCTTGCACAAAGACAAGCAGCGCAATTGCAGGCATATCAGCAAGCATTAAAGCAATACCAAGAGCAGCAAGAAGCAACATAATTGGAATCCCAACAACAAGCACAAGAACAAGCGTTGTTGGAACAAAAATAAATGAAAAAACAAGCACAAATATTAGCGCAACAACAACAAGATCAACAAAAAGCGTTGTTCATACAAAAGCAGGTAGAAGCCTACCTCGCTCGAAAAAACATGCAGATACCATCGAACAACACACCGACCAACCCACCCATCCAACCCATGATTGAAACACCCAAAAACACTTTCATCCCACCCCTTGATCTGCAAAATGATGTGACGACACAAATCAGGTTGCTTTCGCAACAAGTGCTCGATCTGCAATCAGGACAAACAACGAAGACACCTAGCAACTTTTGTCCCTATCCATTTGATAGGAGCCTAGAGATGAAACCGTTCCCTAAGGGATTTGAGATCCCCAAATTTGACAAATATCGAGGGATGGGAAACCCTGAAGATCACATCAGGGAATTCTAGGTTCATTGCATGGAGGTCGCATATGACGATACTTATCTAATGTGGCTGTTCCCTAGGAGTTTGGCAGGGCATGCTATAGAATGGTTCTCTCGCTTACCTTCAGGCATTAGAACATTCCAAGAAATTAGGGACACATTCATTAAAAACTATGCATGCAACATTACAATGGATGTTAGTCTCGAAGAACTATACGCTCTAAAACAAGGAAAGGGTGAGTCATTCACCTCATTCTTACAACGATGGCGATCCAAGGCCAATTAGAGCAAGTGGACTAGGCCAGAAGAACAAAAAGTTTGCACCATCATAGCCAACCTTGAAGGCCGCTTGGCATTTCCTCAAGGTTCAGGGCATCACCACATACGATTAGTTAATCCCCAAGGCGCTTAGCATCGAAAGAGCCCTTGTGACTCAACCCGTGGAATCAACATCATACCATGAATAGAAAAACAACCGCCCACCATCCAATTACAACGATAAACCTCGCACGTGGGCAAGGAATAAAAACATTATTAATGATGGTGTCGTTGATGCCAAGGTGGTCATTAGTGCTCCACGCCAACATACACCCGCACCACAAATCCAAACACAACACCAAAACACTCATCACACAACATACCAACACAACAAAAATCCAACCATCAATAATCTCAATGACCAAAGGGGCCCACCCCAACACAAAATTTATCCCAAACGAAAAATACACCACTTTGGGGGAACCACGTGAGGACATAATGAAAAAGTTGATCGATGAAAAACTCATCAAGCCTCCTACATTTGAGAATTACCAAGAACCAGATGTCAAACCTCCTTGGTATAATGAGAATCAACTTTGTGAATTCCATAAAATCAAAGGCCACACCACAAACAGTTGCATGAGACTCAAAAACATCATCCAAGATGTCATCGATAAGAAAATCATAAACATGGAACAACCTACGGGAAACCAAGATCTTAAGATCTATATGAATCCGATGCCGAATCATGGCAACAAAGGGAGTAAAAATGATAAAGGGAAGGGCAATGTAAATCATGTGTATGAAATATTCATTGCCTCCCTAAATGAAGACTGCATGGTCATCACCATCAAGGGCGCCCATGCCAAAGATTGTGGAGTCACCACAAGAGGTAGAAAAGTCACCATCGTAGGATCATCCCAATCAAATAGAGTCCCTTCATCTAGATCTGTCCCGCATGGCTACAATGTTGTAGATCAACTTAAGAGAATGCCAGTGCAAATCTCCATCATGGAGTTGCTAAAAATATCATCTACCCAGAAGAAAATCCTAGAAGAGGCGTTGGCATCATCCACTGTCCCCACAGATCTTGACGCGGAGCAATTCCAAGCTATGGTCGGAAATATCATTACGCCTAATCTTCTCACATTATCTGACCAGGATTTCCCCACCCAACCATCTCACAACCGTGCAATTCACTTAGAAGCCATTGTACACAAGAGAAAAATCAAAAGGGTTTTGGTGGGCGGAGGTGCAGGTTTGAACATATGTTCCCTAAGCCTCATCAAGCAGTTGAAAATATCAGAAGATTCTATCGACAAAGGAAAGGGCATCACGATAAGAGCATATGATGACCAAGAAAGAGTGTCTCAAGGCACAATTAAAATCCCTATTCAAGTAGGGCCGACTCTCATGGAAACCACTTGTCAGGTCTTGGACCTTGATTTGCTGTATAATATCCTCCTGGGACGTCCATGGATCCATGCGATGAAAGCAGTAGCATCAACCTTCCACCAATGTGTGAAATTTACACATAATGGACAAGAGGATACCATCCATGGAGATCCCAAACCTTTCTCATATTGCAAAAAACTTGAAGCAAAGTATTACAAAATCCCCCAAGTACCAAAAAATGATGAGGGCCCATTCACACCATACATCGACCCCACCACTCTCGCGTCCACTTCTGCGACAGAGGCACTCGCCACTCCCACCATTCCCACCATCTCTGACATCAAGCTCATCATCCTAGAGGACGATTATGGAAGCTACAAGCTCCCTAACAATGCTTTTGTGATAGGAGAGTTAGCACAATCTCCTAGATCGCGGGGATGCCCACAAGAAAACCAAGCTTCCACATCACAAACATCTCTTGAAGACTATCCCGAATTCACAAGGTGGGGAGACCTTGGCCAGGAGGTTATTGAGGAAGATCCATCACATATGCTCTATCAAGATGAAAGACCAACAACTAATTTACCAATGGATGACCGAAGCAAGGGTCTACAAATGATGCTCGCAATGGGCTACGACAGAAATCAAAGATTGGGAAAAAACGACAATGGGCTCATAATACCTATCATGCAAGAGACGCAATCCATAACAAATCTTGGGCTTGGATGTACCCCTCCGAGTATAACCATATGTGGCCGAAGTCCTCTGGTTAGAACGGTTAATATTTCTCCTCAGCCAAGAGCAGTAGAAGTACACTTACCAATACCCACTGGTAGAGACATACATAACTTTATAACTGAGGCCTATATTAGTAGCGATGATGAGGATACCATGACCAATCTACCCAGATTATTTGAGGACACCACCCTGTGCATGATTAGTACCCTATCCTTTGAACCAGACCAACAAAATCATGAGATTCGTTTAGTATATCCCCAACTGATCAACTACGACCAACGAGGACCACCAGTTCTTGATACATTCAAAAATGATGAGGCGCTCTCAGAATTCATGGGATTGAGGGATAACATTCTAGATGGAGATCATAAAGCATGGTTTATAATGGAGTTGGACACACATGCCTATTGCGGGGAAATGATTGAATCCTTCAGTCGCAAAAGTGAGAAACTAAGAATCATATCCAAGTCCTTGAGTGAAAACCACATTGTGGCACTCTCTGACAAGAAAAAAGTAAAAAGAAAGGACGTATCCAATGGTGAAAATCTCTTTGAGGCGCCCGAGGATGAAGGATTCAATCTTCCTTTAAGAGACATTTATCAAGAAAAGTCAGTGGTCTTGGCGGAAAAATGCAATCCTGTCAACCTAGGAACAGAGGAGACCCCGCATATCACATTTTATGCGGAATCATTATTATTAGAAGAGCAAGAAATCCTAGCAGCATTCCTAAGGGAAAGAAAAATAAACTTCACATGGAGTTATGTTGATATGTCAGGGCTTGACCTAGAGACTGTGGTTCATCACTTAGCAGTGTATCCAGAAGCAAAGCCGGTCAAACAAAAACTCTGAAAAATGCATCCTCAAATCGCTCTGTTAGTCAAAATGGAGCTAAAAAAGCTACTAGATGTAGGATTCATACGACCAATAGATTATCCAGAATGGGTATCAAACTTGGTACCTATTTCAAAGCCTGACGGAGCCATCAGAATTTGCACAGACTTCAGAGATTTGAACAAGGCATGTCCAAAGGATGATTTCCCACTTCCCAACATCGACATGATAGTAGACATGACAACAAGACATGAGATGCTATCACTAATGGACAGATTTTCAAGATACAATCAAATCATGATAGCAAAATAAGATCAACATAAGACGACTTTCACCTGTCCATGGGGGACCTACTGTTGGAACATGATGCCATTCGGCCTAAAGAACACAGGAGCAACATATCAAAGGGCCATGACATTGATATTCCATGACATGATCCATAAAACGGTTGAAGACTATGTTGACGACATTCTAGCTAAGTCAAGAAAAAGAAAAGATCACATAGCAACCCTAGGTGCCATCTTTGACAGACTAGAGGAGTACAAAGTTAGACTAAATCCCAAGAAGTGTGTCTTCGGCGTACAATCAGGTAAACTGCTAGGATATATAGTATCCATGAGGGGTATCGAGGTGGATCCAACAAAAGTAAAAGCAATCCTCGAGATGGAGGCACCGAAAAAATTAAAACAATTGAGAGGCCTCCAAGGAAGACTCCAATCCATTAGAAGATTCATAACACAACTAGCAGACAAACAAAACCCATATTCTCACCTACTCCACAAGGGGGTAGCATACAAATGGGATACTAAGTGTGAAGAGGAATTCAACAAGATCAAGGAATACTTATTGACACCACCAGTCTTAATGCCTCCCATCCCAAAGAAACCATTGATCTTATACGTATCAGCAACAACAGCAGCCCTTGGAGCTCTCCTAGCTCAGCATGATGAAAACGCAATGGAGAGGGCTATCTACTAAATCAGGAGGACAATGGTTGGTCATGAGTTAAACTATTCATTTATCAAGAAAGCATGTCTCGCAGTAGTGTTTGCATCTCAAAAATTCAGACATTACATGTTGGCACACAAGATAAAGCTCATCGCCAAAATTGACCCCCTCAAGTATCTATTATCAAAGGCAATGCTCATAGGAAGAATGGAAAAATGGGTGATGATACTGTCAGAGTATGACATTGAGTATGTCGAGCGAAAAGTAATCAAGGGTCCAGTTATTACAGATCAATTGGTAGAGGCATCTATTTATTCTGAGAATCCTCTTGTCTTAGAGTTTCCAGATGAATCCATTTTTAACCTCAACATAACTGACCATTGGAAACGATACTTTGATGGCTCATACACACAACATGGATAAGAAGTTGGTGTCTTCTTCATCACCCCACAAGGGGATTGCATACCAAGGTCATACAAATTGGCATTTGCTTGCACTAATAATATTGCAGAATATGAGGCCTTAACCATAGGTCTCAGGATAGCAGTGCAATGGAACATCATAGCTCTCAAAGTGTAAAGAGACTCTCAGTTGATCATAAATCAAGTCAATAATGAATATCAGACCAAGGATGAAAAGCTCACTCCATACAAGAAATTGGTGGAGAATCTCAAAGAATCTTTTATAGAAATAACATTTGAGTAGATTCCAAGAACCAACAACAGAGCAACATACGCCATGGCAACAATTGGGTCCCTATTAGACATCTCTCACAACATTCCAAAATATGAATTCCTGATCGAGCAGCTTCTCGTTCCCGCATTCGAGGTACTAGAATCAGAATATGTGTGTGAAATCGTTGGTCCTAGCGATCCTTGGTATCATGACATCTATACATACCTTCGCATAGGAGTTATACCCGCTGACCTACCATCAAACCTAAAATGAACCTTTGTTAAAAAGGCATCCAGATTTGTCATCTTAGGTGATACTCTATACCGTAGAAGCATAGAAGGTACCTTACTGCACTTTTTAAATGCTGAGGAGGCATTAACCACTCTAACCGAAGTACACAACGGTATCTGTGGGTCACACTCGAGTGGAATGACCATCGCTAAGAAACTGCTGAGGATGGGGTATTATTGGCCCACAATGGAAAGAGAAGCACATGATCATGCCAGAAAGTGTCTACAATGTCAGCAGCATGGGGACCTCATCCATGCTCCAGCTCAAGAGCTTCATACTATTGTCACACCGTGGCCCTTTTCGCAGTGGGGACTCGATCTCATTGGAAAAATCACACCCACCTCATCTAACAACCACAAATTCATTATAACTACAACATAGTACTTTACTAAGTGGGTGGAGGCCATACCCATGACGTATATAATTGGGAAGCAGATTTCAAAGTTCATTTTGAACTATCTCATATGCCACTATGGTGTTCCACAAGCCATTATCTCAGATAATGGGACACCATTCAAGAATCAAGAGGTTTGTGACCTTTGCAAAAAATTTAAAATCCAACATCGCTTCTCCACCCCATACTATCCCCAAGACAATGGCCAAGCAGAAGCTACAAATAAAACCATTCTAAAAATCCTTAAGAAAATAGTCAATGACGCAGGTCGTGACTGGCATCTACAACTTAATCCCGCCCTCTGGGCCTATCGAACCAGCATCTGCACACCCACTGGCACCACCCCCTTCTCCTTGGTCTACAGATCAGAGCCTGTACTTCCCATTGAGATCGAGCTCCCATCCCTTAGGATATCATTGTAAAACCTCATCACTAATGAAGACTACCGAGTGTCAAGATTGAACGAGCTAGAGCTATTGGATGAGCGACGTATCGATGCTCTGAATCATTTGCAAGTCTATCAGAATAGACTCAAAAGGAGCTATAATAAGAAAATCAGGAGCATGACGTTCCAAGTTGGAAAATTGGTCTTAAAAGAAAATCAGAAAAATGTCCCAAACCCAAGCAGCAAAGGCAAGTTCGAACCCAATTGGTTGGGACCATTCGTCATAACAACAAGTTACAAATTAGGGGCATATCAACTATCAACACCCGAAGGGGAACCTCTGCGGGGGCCCATGAATAGATCCCATCTCAAAAAGTTTTATGCCTAAATATTTCAAGGTATAGAACCAAAAAATCCAAAAAAAATAGAAAATGTCCTGAAAAAATGGTTACCTTGGCGAAAACCTGGCAAACAGGTGTCTTGGTAACAACAAAAAAAATAAAAAAATAAAAAAATCCAAAAACCCAAAAAAAAATCAAAAAAAGGATTGAAAATAGTAAAGAAAAAAATCGTCCTCTAGTGAAAACCACTTTGGTGGCACTTTGGGCAAGTACCTAGGTAAAAACTGGAAAACAGGCGCCTTGCGTAAATAAGCACTTTCCATCCACCAGAATCTTCATGATTGTCTGCATCATCCATCCATTACACTTCCATCATCCATCGCATCCAGGTCTCCATCCATCACTCATCCACTCGCATTCGCACCATAGCTTGGTCCTATTTTCATATCATGATCCCTCCTAGTACTACTCGGCCCATCCTCAAGGTCAACTTGTCCTGCCTTTATTGGAGTAGTCTATTGCATCACGCTGGGGGAATATTCTTATCGGATTGGATTCGTGTATGATATTAAAGTCCTCAAATCAGAAAATCCAAAAACATCAGAAAATCCGGAAACATCTAAACATTATCAAAATCCAAAAACAAGTCAAAAAGTTTGTCAAAAAGTCAAAAACAAAGTCATCTTGTCGAACTACGTCGTCTCTGAGCTTGAATGTAGGCAAGGTTGATCTTTGATCATCCCCCAAGACACTTAGGTCAATCCTTTAGAGTCCGTCATAATAAGCTGACATCTCATCATGTATATCATCATCTGTAAATTGGTCAAGTCGTCAGTCGAACTATGTGGTCTCTGCATGTATAACGTAGGAAAGGCTCATCTGTTGATCAGCCCTCGAGACCCCTAGGATAGGTCTTTAGGTTAGTCTCTTGGTCAAAATCTTAGAAAATCCCAAAAACATTTGAAAAATCGAAAATCAAAACATTTGAAAAATCCCAAAACCCAAAAACAGCCTCAAAGCATTGCAAAACATTAAAAACATCCAAATATTTGAAAAAATCCATCCGTCTCATCTCGCTTGCACCCGAAATAACATCATCTATAATAAATTGATCGTCATCCTCAACCTTTAGTGAAACAGTTAGAAATAGGTCAAGCAAATTTAAAAGTAAAACTCCAAATGTCAAGTCTTAAGTCTAAGTCAGTGCGTAAGGAAGTTGGTAATCTCTTCGTATTGGTAGCTCATTATCTGAATTGGTCCCATATCAATCATCCTTTTAGAACACTTTGGATAAACGAAATGACGTGCTGTCATCCACTAACATGTCCTAGGATGAATCATTCCTACAATGGGCATTATCTTTTGGCAATAGTTTTGGTTCTTATCCTTGAAAACACATCCCCTTTTGGTTAGCGGTATTGAAGAACATCAACTTGTTTGTGTGCTTTATCTTCATCTTTTGACTTATCTTATTGTGCTCAGTCCAAGGACCTCTCGATGATATCCGAACGAAGGATTTAGAGAGATAGGAATGGGGAAATGATCATTATCTTTTGTCTGCTATGCTTGTTGGACATTCTTGTACTATAACCTCGACTAATACTTGCTTTGTTAGGTGTGTATGGAAGAGGTCTAGGGAAATTTGTTGACTATTACATGGATAGGTTTACCTTTCCGCATTTTGATTCGAGGTGCCTGAAAATTTTGAAGTGCATCCTAGCAAGGTTTTCGTATGTCAGGTGTGAACAAGAATACTCCTATTTGATTGTCAATTCAAAGTTCATCTCACTGGGTACAACGCCATCCTAGTTTTCTATACCTTAATGCATCGTACCACGTGCATTATCAAACATAAGAAAATTTGGCCCTTTTAAAATCCCAATTCCTTGGCAAGTAATCATCATCATCATCATCATCATCATCATTTGAATTTGCATCATCTTGTGTCTTGTTGAAATGACTTCTTCTTTTCTTACTAACCGCACTAACAAGGTACTATGACAGTTGATCATCATCACCATCATCGTCATCGATCCTGCATCCAAAATCATTAGCATATTGCATAAACATATCATATAGGAAACATGCACATTACATTTTAATCATCATATAAACAGGTTATCATAAACATTCTTCATAGATAGGTACATCCATTTCATTAGCATTTCACTTATTACATTGCATCTCATGGCATTACATCAATCATTGCATAAACATTCATTTGCATTTCACAGCCATTTCATATTACCATCTATAATATAAATCATCACATAACATTTACAAAAGAATTTCACAATCATTTTTTTGCATAATCATAAACAATAGGTATTTAAGCATTTAATTCATTTGCATACTTGCATAACATCATGACATCATGACATTTATATTACATTGCACATCATTGCATCACTTTGCATTAACATAACATTGCATCCTCATATCATTTTGCATCACATACATTACATCATCATTTATTACGTTTAGGATAATAACATTTGTTATTCCAAGCATCTCATAGAACCATCACCATTTGCATCATATCACAACCATTACATCATCCATATCATCTCATAAATAGCATCATAAATTATTTATTGCATAAACCATTCCACATAGGCATAAACGTGCAAAATTCATTATAAACAAAACATATACGCATCCATTCATAAACATTTCATAAGCACAATTTACATATCATTTCGCATGTGCACCATAGATCATATCATTTCACATATCGATCATCTCATTTGCATTATCATAATTAGATCATCATATAGATAACATCATTGCACATCATATCATAGGTTAGCATAATATAGATCTGTTAGTCATAATCATTTGCATAAAATCATTAGAAATAAACACATCCATAACATATAGAAGTAATAAACCATCCATGCATAAAAGAGAACACGGTAAATCGCATCAAAATCATCATCGAATATATATCATCAATAATGTCACTGTCATAGTACAAAGAATAAATCAGATCACTGTACATGTGTCAAGGCCCACCGGTGCTATAAAAAAGGAGCCCATAAGGCACAAAAATAAATAAATCATCTCGATCAAGCTCAATCTCTGTGAATGCTACCCTTGCCTCTGTCACCATGACCCTCTGTTGGTCTATGGCTGGCCTGCTTTGAGTACTCAGGGACCCACTTTGCTGTGGGTACTGTCTTGTGATAGGCCCGTCGGTAGTACTCTGCCTCTCAGATGGCATCCCTGTAGGATCAAAATGACACTGTACCCTAGGAGGAGGAGGTTGTCATGCTCTCTATCTGCTGTTTGCAACCTAGCTCAGTGGCTGCCTGTAGCTCCGCAGCCTGTCTCTGCTGCACAACCTGATTCCTCTCGGCCCTGAGCTACTCTCTCTCACCCCTCGCTTGATCTCTCTCTGCTGTCACCGACTGAACCTGGGCCTGCAGTTGCACAATTAAGGTGTCTCATGTGTCTTCCTATCCTATTGGCTGTACCCGTGGCTGCATGTGAGGCTGATCCTCACCCTCGACTCATGGTGGTGGAACTGGCGGCTCCTGCTGCTGATCCTGCATGTGTACATCTCCGTAACTTGGCGGGACTGGGGGCACAACTGATGGATCTTGTTGAATATCAACCCTCTGTCCTCGCCCTCGTCCTCTCCTTCTGCCCCTGACTCTGTGCACATCTGGGTCCTCACCTGGAATGGTCAATCAAAGTGGAGGATGGAACCAGTCCTTGTAGGCCTGAGTGGTGCCTGGATCTGCTAAACCCTGATCATAAGCCCACGATCAGGCTACCAAATGCCTAAAACTATCGACTGCCACTGAGGCAAGAATGTACTGTCCCCATGACACCTATGTCATGCTGCGAGCAAAGACAGCTACAAAGTCTTCATCAGGCCGATCCTACGGCTCTCTGAACTGACACTGTACGCGCTCGGGTAGGTACCTCTTGATCATGGTATGCTCCCGCCCTTGCATATATCGGTCCTGGCGGCAATAGAATAGCTGATTGGCATTGTCGGCCCATCCGGGCCGACCAAGGTACGGTCACCAATTGAAAACTAGCATCTCGTCTAAGATCTGCCTCCAATAGGGGATCCCATGCTCACCAGTGTGTGTAAAGGACACACCGCCTCTGTATCGTGCCATGAGGGCATCGTCTGCCCCCATCGGAACTGGAACGACATGTGGACGTAGCACAAAAATGTGCTCCCACGCCCAGACGTGAAGTAATGTCACCCCAGCCCCCAGCGCTCTGCCATCCATGTAGACGTACTCATGGAGGTCCTTGTAAAGCGAAGCTAGAAGAACATGCCCCCATGCGAAACGAACCGGCCTTTCTTGGACCATCCGCTCCCAGCAGTGTCCCCAGCCAGGACTGAAATATCACCCTCGTCTGTCTAGGGAAACAAGACTAGAAATAATAGTTGCAATTGCCCAGCAGTAGGGAGGTGCTATGACCTTGTATCGCCCTAGCTCTATCTGCCCCTCGCAGAAGATAATGTCCCATGTAGCAAGAACTCTGCAGCAGCACTCACGCCCCTCGTCCATATCAAAGATCGCCCATCGCCCATGAATCGACAATCGTAAAATGCGCCAAACATCCTCCAAAGTGACGGTAGCCTCGCCAGTGGGGAGATGAAATGAGGATGTCTCGATGTGCCACCTTTCAGCCAACGCTGAAACATCCCTAGGTGAGTGCGCACGGGTGCCGCATACATAATGTGCCACAACCCTGCAACCTCGAGTCAATCCTGGTCCCTATTACTCAGGTCTCAGAAGATGCTAGCCAAATCTTGCAACTATGCTCCCGAGAGTAGAGCTCCCTCGCCGCATCCTGCATCAAGGAAGGTCAACGTGCTAATTTTTTTGAAAAATTCCTGGTTGAATGCTCCAAAAACTCCCCTAGTGGCGCAGTTTGTGATGGCGTCGCAGTTTGATTTTACCCAAACTCTGACGCTAGAGCCCAAAAAGAGGTATATGGCACCGCCGCGATGCACTTTCCCTTCTAGCGTCAGAGTTTGCGTGAAATGGGCAACGTCGCATCACACTTTGTCAAATCGGCCTGCCAAACCGGAGCCCAACGTTAGAGTTTTTAAACTTTGAATTGCACCATTGTGGCGCAAAACAGCATCGTGCAGTGCAATTTGAATGCCGAGTGGCGCTATATAGCGTCATTGAAGGTGAGCCGCCCCTTTAAAGCATTAATTAAGGCATTAATTGAAAAAATGAAGCTTGGGTAAGGACCACATACCGGTGCCCCGATGTTGGGTGGCCACTGGTACGTCCGAACTCGATCAGTGATGTGTAGGGGAAACTGTCGTTCCACCATATTGTCGGAGAGTCAGAGCTCAAATCTCAAGGTTGTTGGAAGAGGTGTGTGAAAATGACTTGAAAGTGACCCCTCGGGCCCCTTTTAAGCCTGAAAATTAGGGTTTTTTAAACCTGAGTGGCTGTCCTGCTAAGGTTTTGGACCCCCGAACCTGTTTTCATCTAGTTGAGGCTTGTTTTTCATTGTTTTATTGTGTTTAGACACGTTTTTAGCCTCCCAGAGCCCTTTCAGACCTATGGGGTACTTTGTCATCTTTTTTTGCGAGATCACCCAAAAATTAAAATTTTCGTCCGATCTCTCGAGGGGGCATTATATTGGCATGTTCTCTCTCGCCAAGCAGCATTGGGGCAAGTTTTTGAATATCAAATTTTTTTGGCTTTGATTGAGATCGTTTATTCTTTGAACCAACGCAACAAGTGCATTGCTTCAAAGAGGGGCAAAATGCAGACACGTAAAATATACTGATTGACATTGTGCGTCTGATCCTGACTTACTAACATCGTTTCTTCCTGAATCATCCCTCGGTCTAACCATTTAATCAAATTCCCCTATCTGATTAAATTCATCAATATTCCTCTCTTAATTAAATAAATCATTTTATCTAATCAAGTCATCTCTTTTGTTAATTAAATCAATCCATCTGATCTAATTATCCCTATTTATTTAAATAATCAATTTATTTGATTAAATCTCTAAAGTCTACCCATTAAATTAAATAAATTAAACCTTATTTTATTTAATCTAACACCATCTCTTTTAATTAAATAAATCAAAATCATTGTTTAATTAACCTCTTGTCATATTCCTCTCTTATTTGATTTAAATAAATCCAAAATTGGAGTCAAATAGGTCACATCATCTAACCTCTCTCATTAAATTAATTAATCCTTGATTAATTTAATCTCATCTCATGTCCCATCCTCTAGATAATGCAAGTTGTACATGAAAATAGATTTAATTCATTTATTAAATCTCTATTTTCCTCACAAGGCATCTTTTGGAATATTCTCTCAATTTGAATTCAAAAATTCCAAGTCAACATGTACATCCAACAAGGCAATAAATTCATCTTACATGTCCTTTGCCTTGAGCCAAGTGGCATTTATTGCATTTTCCCTTCCCTCTTACAAGTCATTTCAACAAATTTGAAATTCAAAATTATGCATTTATTGGCACAAACGCCAAATCTTGCACATCCTTCATCCATTCATAGCTTGACAAGTGGCATCATGCCATTGGATGAATGTTAGTCCCAAATTGCTCAAATTTGGACATTCATCCATCTTGGAATTCTATAAATAAAATGCTCATATCCTCATTTCATCATCCACAATCTAGGAAAAGTTACCATGCTCAAATATCTCTTGAATTTCATCCATTATCATTGAGTCATAGCTAGGTTTTTGCAGATTTTGGCTTGGGGTTCTCATTCTTCACCAACAAAGTGGATCAATCATCTTCAAAAAATCGAAGCTTGCATCATAGGAATATGGAAAGGGCCAATTTTCACATCAAATTGGCACCAATTCCCCCATGGGATCATGTGTTTTCTTTTCTAATTAGGATTTAATCTTGGTTTTGTCATTTGCATTGTGTTCTTCACTATTTTCTTCCTAATTTGAATATTGTAAATGGATTTCATGGGGAATCCTTGTTTTAGCTTGCAATTCCTTGTTTAACTTGTTTACTCATGTTGTTTTGCAGGTACTAGGAGAAAGGTTCAACATTTGGCGCTAGAAGGAGGGTTGGATATCACTTTCAATCCATTTTTCTCAAAATTTCTGCGTTTTCACTCACACACAGAAAATTCCAACACTGGGAGCTCAGCGTCACTGTTTTGGCACCTTTGAATCTTCAGCGTCGCTATATAGCACCACTGGAATTTGAAACAGTGATGCTGGACTCATCCCGCCAAAATATTTGAATTTCAAACTTCGCCACTAGACTCGTTGACCTGCAGAAATTTTCAAAAAAATATTGAACTCCGACGCTGGACAAAAACTGTGACGCGGGGCGAAAAGAGCGACGCAGTTGAGCTCTCTGTCCCGACATAGAGCGACGCTAACTGGTAAGTGGTGCTCTGAGGGCACCGCTCAGAAACCAAACTACGACGTAGTCACGAGTTGTGACGTTGGGAGACAGTAAAAAGGGAGAATTTAATTTTAACACATGTCTTTTGATTGATGGTCAATTTATATTCTGTTTTCTGGTTTTTAACTTCTGTATTTTCTAGAATCTGACTGGTTTTTTCTCACTTGTAGGTTGGAAAAAAAAAAAAAAGGAGAAGCATGAGAAGGATGTTCGTCAAATCAAAGTGTTTTTAAACACTAGAGTGTTTTCTTAACACTTTTTCATGAAATTGTTATCTTTTTCTTCCTTAGGACACTAGTTTTCGTTTGGGCTTAAAAAGAAATTTTCCATTTCTTGCAAAGGCTAAAACAAACTTTAGGATCACAACTTACTAGATTTTGTTTCTTGGATTAACAATTGAACAAATGTCTTTCACTTGTCATTTGGTGCTTAAAAAGAACTCACATTTTGCTTTGGGGATTTAAAAAGAACAAGTGTAACTTTGTTTGTTGTGAAGGCTTAGTTAAACTAAAGGCATTGAAAAAGGACGTATGCGCTTCTCTCACGCTTTATAGCGATCTTGAGAGTCAAAAGGCCTTTTTCATGACTTTGGGTTGAGACAAAGCAATCACCTCCACACTTCAATTTGGGCTTAAAATTGAACAACATCTTGTGCGAGTGTGAGTGGGGGCATTGTTGTGTATATTCTCTCTCCTTGTTGCCAACAAAGATTGATCGAGTTACAAATATTGTTCTTCATTTGATTTTGTTTATCCTAGAGGGCCTGCCTTGGGGAAAAAGTACTCACCCAAGGGAACGACTCAATCGGTAACACTCTAAAGCGAAGAGTATTTCCAACCGGTATATAAATGTGGGTATTGGAGTAAACGCCAATATCACGTGGTTGATTCCGACAAGATGGATCCGAAAGGGGACTCTTGCCGTATGGGTCAATCTCCACGAATGGAAAGTCCTTAGTAAAACCCATGTGCTAGAATTTTCCAAAATCCTCTAATCTATTTGTTGGTGCAAGAACGGTCATTCTGAAGCCACCCCACACTTTTACGGTCTTCTAGTAGAAATGGAAAACATGCCATGGGAGTTTCATGGGTGTTGATGCTTGGCTGCCCTATATAAGTGAGTGCCGTGGAGGGGAGCCAGTGGGGTCAAGCATCTAACCATTCGCTAAAGATAAGCGTAGCTGGACTTTTCCAAGTGGGAATCCAACAAATATTGTCTTACACATCCATAGGATTGTACTTATTCTTGGGTTACAAAATGCATTGCTTGATCGAAAATGTCTCAAAAACAAACACTTAACATCATCCAAATTTCAAACCCTTTTGAAGACAAATACCATTGATTCAATCCATATGTTATTGCTTTCCCTTGGGATTCACGTCCTTAGAGGTTTCTAAACATTGGATTATATCTCGATTTGTCTCCTTAAGTAAACAATAGGAAAACCCTTGCCTTAAGTTCATTGAATTTCCACATAACATATCTTGTGGGGTTTGAAGAAATTGAGACATTGGACATCTTAGTTTGAAAACTTAATCATAAGAAAGTGTTTTTGGTAAAATAAAGACATTAAGCAAAGCTAAGCAAAATGAACTTTCGTATATGTTGAAGACTCACGATTTCAAAATCCAAAGCAAAGATCATTGTTTCAAAATCCAAAAATGTGTGTTCAAATCAAAACATTCTTTGGTCACAAAGGTCTATAGGAAGCATTTGCATGTTCTTCAATACCTAGGTCTAAGAAAACAAAGTGTCTTTTTTAGGTTCATCTTAGGATCAAAAGTAAATCAAAATCCTTTCATCCATCCTTCAAAACATCAAAACAAACATCATCTCACCATCACCTTTTGGAAAATCTTGAAAACATCCTTATGCTAGGCTTTCTTTGGAAAAATATAACATTATCAAATCCTTGAGATTGAAATCCTTGAAAACATTATCAAAATCACCTTTGGCTAGGTATGTGTAGATGCATCCTTTTGCATATGCTTAGTCAAAGTCATCAAAATCATCTTGTTTAGCCTGGTATACATAGATGCATCCTTCTTCGTATGGTTAGCTAAATTATCATCTTGTTTGAATAGGTGTGGGTAGATGCATCCTTCTTCTCGCACATATTCAAATCATCATCCTTTGAGAAAATCTATCCCTTAGATCATTATCCAACATCTTAGGGTCTTTTTGTTCAAAATCCAAATCCAAATCAAAATCAATCAAGGACAAATCCCAAAATCAAATCAAAAATCAAAATATGCAAGTCCTAAAAGCCTAGTATCTCATTCAAGATTTATCAAAAACCAAAAAATCCATATCATCCATCCCTAAACATCATCATCATATCATCACCTTTGATCCTCAAGGCATCCTAAAATTTTCTACTTTGGGACATAAAATAAAGATCGATCCAAAGAATCAAGAGATTCATCTCCCATATTCTCGAAAGTTTTATGGTTCAAACTAGATCTCAATACAAGAAGAGCATGGAAGCCAACAAAGAAACACCCGCTTCAAGTGATCTTAGCCAAACATATGGGTTACTCATTCATGAGCATGTGTAGGAACGTCTACCTACATACACTCATGCTCACATATACTCACATGTATGAGTTATCATGGACATGTACATATATATACATTCTATGTATATACCTCATGAACCAACATATACCAAAAGAACATATAAGAAGAACACTCTTCCTGATGAAAAGACTCACTATCATATATCCCTAGTCAAAATACTCACAAAGAAAGATCCTATTTAGTAACAAAACATTCACAACTAAGACAAAAGGTTACTTACTATTCACCCTAACTGGCTTAACTCAAATTAAACCAACTAAGGTGTGAGTTTGTGTATGCTCAACAAGGTTCATCAGGGTTCTTAGACCAATTTCTTCTCCTGAGTGATACTCCCCCTCTCTTCTGGAGGTTCGATCCTATTCCTGTATCCAACTTAGTACATGATAACAATAGTTATCCGATAACATCACAATCATATGCATTATATACATCATCTTTAGAATCACTATAAATCATTAAATTCCATCAAAATTCATATGCATAACATAATCCATAAACATATATTAAAGAATTTTTAACCCATCAAGGTAAAAGTAAATCAGTAATGACACAATGGGGTGTAACACCTATGATGATTGATTCCTAGTAAATTATTGTTCACCAGTTCTAGTAGAATTGCTATGTACTCCAAAAAAGACTGTTATAATCATGTTGGGGTGGCACCTTGTACCATAGGACGCTAATCATTACAAGGACCTTGTGGTCACCATGTTCTAGAGTGGTCAACCTAAAACACCTTTTGAGGTTCATTACTCTTGTTTTTCTATTGCTATTGTGGTGGCCTAGATGGCCCTATAGGTGGTCTTAATCCTCCCTTTGAAGGAAGGGAGGTCAACTAAAGCCCTATACATGTGTACCTAGATTGTAGTTTGGACCGCTCTCTAGTGTCATGGGATTCCACTGGATCTCCTCTGTAATAAGGTCCTTCTCCACAACAACCTAAAGGTTCTTTGGATCAACCATACATACAGGTCTTGATATTCCTGCATTCAATCCCCAAATAAAATGGTTGATGAGAAGCTTCTTATCCTAGATATATTCTACATACTACAACTCTAAGAATTGGTTCTCATACTATTCTATTGCCAGTCCCCTCTAATGAAGATCATGAAACTCATCCATACGATGTTTCTTGAACTACTTAGACAAGTAGCATGCTCTAACATTATTAAGGAAGATCTCCCAAGTAATGGTATCAATAGTAAGGGGATACTTGCGCTCATCTTGGTGCCACCATGTATAATTTGTGCCTCATAGCAAGTGTATAGCTAATTGTTCTTTTGGATTGGTTGCATGAACACACAATCCAAAGAACCTCTCAAGACCAAGAAGCCAAGATTCGGCCTCAACACTAGTTGTGTTTCACTCAAAATTCAGTTGACGCAAGTGTAATAACTCCTGAATATGTTCACCTACATCCCAAGCTCCTCTAGGGTCAATTGGTATCTCTGAATGAGGTACATATGGTGGAGGATCCAAGTGGAACAATCCTCTCTCTCTCATCATACTACTCATCAAGAATATGAGGGGGACTCCTACTCTCTCTATGCTTTGATTCGTGTGCTCTTGTAGAATCTTGTGTTTTTTCACGTCAGGGACCCTCCTCTACGTTTGGTAATTGAGCATGTATCACCCCAATCAAATCCTCTAGTGCATGGATGATCTATGAATTGTGGTTTGGTGGAATCTCATGTTGAGGTACCTCTGGGATGTTTGGTACTATGTCTAGTGGTGTCACAACTCTCTCTCCCTCTACACCACATTCATGACCGCATTTGCAACCCTTTTGTGTTCTAGGTTCCATCCTACATGATAATAATATAAAAAATTATTAACATGATGTACACATATACTCAAAGTTCCTAGTGTTGGAACCTTGGCTCTAATACCAAATGTCATACCCTAAATTTACACATAGGGCAAGAACACAACCTACAATTTTTTTGAATTAAAAACGTATAAAAACTGTTCACTCTTAACTAGGCACACACATAGCAACTAAAATATATGCATCGAATGATGTTGGGTGAGAAACATTGTAACCAACACTTTTCCCAAGAGTGGGGTGTGGGAATAAATGAGGTTGGGTGCACACAATCCATCGCGTGCACACTTCATTAAAAAATAGGTTGGCACTAAACTAGGTTAATTAAGGTTTACTGGTTAGGGTAATTAATGATCCAATGTGTATACTAATATTCAGATTCATCATAAGTTTAAGGTTTTCTTAACAATGTTAAACATTCTTACACCAACGACTAACATTGTCAGATTGAGGTATAGGGTAAAGGAACAATACCTAGATCGGGCTTCATATTAGATATCATGTGAATAATTGATTTCATTTCTTAATTTACCCTCAGTTACATTTTGAATTACAAACCACTTGAAGAGATTAATTGAGATTGATTGAGAATTAGATCCATTATTATTGTCATTCAATATAATAACTTTATTACAATTAGTATAGCCCTAAATCATTAATAGTAAAATTGTCTCTAATACTAAAACATGTAATTGTTAACAATATTGATTACCATTATGAATAACAATGCTAGTAATTGAATAATTTTTTTAGCTCGGCTCTTGCTTTGAAACTTTACTACTCTTGCATTTTTGAATTCTTTTGTTCCTTCTTTGATTTGACTACCTCATGGGCCGATCGGATGGGGGGGCCGGGAAGGCTCCCCATTCCAAGGATGTTTTCCTTTTGTCTGGTGTTGTGTCTACTTTGGCAACTTCCAATGTTTCTATTCCCCATGTTGGTTTCCCTCCTCATACCTTTTTCCTTTCTCCTGGGGGAAGGAAAGGGGTTACTTCTGGAAAGTCTCCTCTGTCCCTGACTCTTGGGTTAGACTCTTTCTTCTCTAAAGAAGAACCAGTCTCTTTTGTGGAAAAATTGGTGGGTGTCAACTTGCTAGCTATGGGAAAAAGATTTTTGGAGTCTGCTTCCTGCTCTGTCACTGGATGGGAAGTTGATGTCCCTAAAGCATTGATGATGAAGGCAATGGACGACCTCAAGTTGTCATTAGTTGGAAAGTTTATGGCCTATCAGTCGAATATTGAATAGGTACATCTCTAGGCAACTTCAATTTGGAAACTAAAAGGTAGTGTCTCTATAAATGCTATGCCCAAAGGTATCTTCCTTTTATCCTTTATGGTTTATGAAGACATGTTAAAGGAATTAACAGGTGGACCCTGGGCCTATGATGTTAGCTTCAAGAACTTCCTCTCTGTGCAAATAGAAACTGAGATTTGACCCTTTTGCTGACCTAGGGGCTATGAATCCTACTTGGGTTTGCCTCCCCAGGTTACCTCTTGAGTTTTGGGAGATGGGTATCCTGAAAGGGATTGCTAACTATTTTGATAGCCTCTAAGCGATTGAAAAGATAATGCAAGAAAAGTCAAGACTAGTTTATGCTCATATTTGTGTTAATGTTGTTAACATGGTTTTACCAACCTCTGTTCTTCTTAAGTCAAAATTTGGAAACTGGTCCCAACCCCTTGAATATGAAAATGTTAGAAAATTCTATTAGCTTTGCAAGAAATTTGGTCACCTTATTGATTCTTGTGGTAAAAGGTCCATTGAGGCACCCAACAATGTCTTGAAACCCCTTACTGAGTAGGTGCCTAAGATCTCTAAGGATTTCTTTGTTGTCTGTCCTTTTATGGAAGCCCCTTCCCAAGTGGAAGCTATCCCTCCAAATAATGATTCTCCTTGTGGCATGGTTGCTGCCCCCTTCGAGCCTCTTGCTGTTTCCAGAGTTATGGATAGTAAGGATTTCAAGGATGTAGCCTCAGATGAAAGAATCCCAACCTCAGGATTTCTAAAGGAATTGAACCCAAAGGAAGAGGAGGAAAGGATAAAAGTAAAATTGATTGAAGAGATAGGAAAATCCCATGAGGAGGCCAACATTCTGACCCAAAAGGAAGAAGTTCTTGTTGCTAATGAAGTGGAAGGGATGGAAGAAGGAGAAACAGTGTCTTCATCCCTTGATATGTCCTTGGGGGATATTTCATTTTTGTCTTAGAAGGAGGGTGGAAACCTAAATGAATCCTTGACCATTTTTGGTTTTCCCCCTCACCCCACTGATAGATAAGAAGAGGAAGAATGGCTACAAGCTCCAAGTAATTCTAAAAATAAAAAGAAGTCGAACATTGGTGGGGGAAACAAGGTCGGAAGACCTTCCCAAAAAGAATCTAGGAACAAAGATACTGTAAGGGATGTGGCTGATGGTAAACAAAGAACCTTGGACTCGATCATGAGATCGAAGTCTAAAAATAAGTAGACCTAGTTGTTCTTCTAATGGACTTTTGGTGTTTTTGTATTTGTTGGGTGCTGCCACAATAGTGTGTCACTTTTGGGACATTGCTGATTTTTTCCTGAAATCACTATTTTTAGAAAAACTAATGATTTAAGTCTTGAGAGACTCTATCTAAATGGTTTTAATTGAAAAGCGATAGATAAGATCCCCTTAGATCAAACCCCCTTGGATAGAACCCCTCTAGTATTAAATCATACCCATAATGGAGTCTCCTTCGCACCTATCAAAATGCTGACAAAAACCACATTTTCTTTACCTTTTGAGGGATTAAATAATGTCATTTAAATTTTATATTTTGTAAGATTGTAGCCCTTGAAACAAGCTTTCCAACAAGTATAGCTTTGATATATTTTCATTTTATCATTTATTTAATTTTTACTAAACATAGGTTTTTCTCCGAACATCAAGTTGTTTGTTGTGTAGAGATAGAAAAATAGTAAACCATTGTAAAAAAAATTCAAGAAATACCCTTTCCCTAGGTATTTATGTCCTTGTTTCAACCCAAAAAAATTTTGGATTTCAATATATACACAAGTTAGGTTGTATGAAACACACAAATGTCCGAATAATAGTTACAACGACTTCAAAAATTGATTTTCAAAAAAAATGCAACAAAAAATTATGAAAAAATATCCTTTCCCTAGATATTGATGTTGAAAATCTATATTTCAAATTTTAGAATTTAATCCTTTATAGAAAAAAAGTTGTGTTGTACTGTTGTCAAACAGATTGCACCTGAACACTTGAATAATTAAATTCAGCAATCTATTGAAACATTGGATCAAACTCAGGTTGTGGGTGACCTATGATGAGATTGAACCTCTAGATTCTAGGCTGGCTTCCTATATGATTCTCAAATTAATAACTGGTAACTTACTGGGAAAAAGGGTAGAATAACTATTGCTAAATACAAGAAAACTATAAATTGAAGGTGATGCACCTAATTGATAAAGATTTGCAATTTGATTCACAATAAACCTCAAAAAACTATCCACACAAGTCAATTTTGACAGTTTCACCACAAAAATTGATTCTAAGGCTTGAATAAATCACCTTTGAAGGAAAATAGGGTTTTCATAGCAAAGAAGAAAATTATTCATTTACACAAACTTAGACCTGTGATTTTAACTATTTGAATGCATGCAAATATAAATGAGACAAATATTTTAAAGGTTCTGATATTTAAACACAATAAAAATTCATCAAATCATTCATAAAGACAACCAAATGACAACGCGGACTTTGATTTCACTGCAATTTGAAGGAATCTTCGCAAAAAGACACAAGTAAACTTGTAAAAAAAAACACTGCTGTATTAATCTGAAAGCTGAGTTACATGACCATTCACTTTGCAGAATGCAAAGGCTGAATAACAAGAACTAATTGAAAAAGATAAAAAATTTCAATATATATAATGAGAATGCACTTCAAAGTGCATGAACAAGTAACTAAAAGTCAATTTCAGTGTCAAAAGTGATAACTCCAAGGTGAAATTTGAGCAGAAGCAAAAATCCCTGAAAATAAGGTTCAAACTCATGCAAAAATGAGTGAAATTAGTCTCAAACTCGCAATCATAAAGCATGCAACTGATTTGTAACTCAAACTGAACTGGAAATCTCTGAATGTGAGCCAAAACATGCAAAAATCCTCCTTACTTTAATCAATTCGCCCATGATAACTTGATGATTAATCTTCAATTGATAATCTGATGTGGAACTGAGAGAAAATGTGCAATGAATTCAGTATTCAAACTGATATCAATCTTTAGTTGACCCTTACTTATAACTTTTACATGGATTTATCTGAAAAGGAAATCTTAATCCACCTTTTATTATATGCTAAATATTAAAGAAAACATATTATTATCTTTAATATTTAGCTGAAAATTCAGTGCTTCCTAAACTCATGCAATATATACTTAAGTGGAGACTCTATATATGCAAAATCAATAAGTGACGACCCCTTATTACTCCACTCCATGCATATAAGGTATTAAAATGCATTCAACATTATAAATGAATTGGCCGACCATATCATTTCATGTAACAATTATAATGGGCCGACCACATCATTTCTAGGAAT